>SJYT01041861.1:5105-87875 GCA_006410635.1 Cephalophus harveyi
GTTAAGAAGTGTTCCTTCTTCTGAAAAATTTTAAGAGTTTTAGGAGAATAGGCATTAGCTCTTGTCTAAATGTTTGATAGAATTCTCCTGTGAAGCCATCTGGTCCTGGGGTTTTGCTTTTTGGGAGATTTTTGATTACAGCTTCCATTTCAGTGGTTGTAATTGGGTTGTTCATAATTTTTATTTCTTCCTGGTTTATCTTGGAAGATTGAACTTTTCTAAGAATCTGTCCATTTCTTCCAGGTTATTCATTTTATTGCCATTAAGTTGTTCATAATAGTCTCATATAATCCTTTGTATTTATGCATTGTCTGTTGGACCTCTCCTTTTTCATTTTTAATTTTGTTGATTTGATTCTTCCCTCTTTTGTTCTTGATGAGTCTGGCGAAAGGTTTGTCAATTTTGTTTATCTTCTCAAAGAACCAGCTTTTAGTTTTATTAATCTTTACTATTTTTCCTTTCATTTCTTTTTCAGTTATTTCTACTCTGATCTTTATGATTCTTTCCTTCTACTAATTTGTGATTTTGTTTTTTTTCCCTCTTTTTCCAGTTGCTTTATGTGTAAAGTTAGGTTATCTATTTGATGTTTTTCTTGTTTCTTGAGGTAGGATTGTATTGCTATAAACGTCTCTCTTAGAACTGCTTTTGCTGCATCCCATGGGTTTTGAGTTGTCGTGTGTATTGATTTTGTATTCATTGTCTTTTGTTTCCAATTTTTTTTTTTATTTCCCTTTTGATTTCTTCAATAACCTGCTGGCTATTTAGAAACGTATTGTTTAATCTCCATGTGTTTGTGTTTTTTACAGTTTTTCCCTTGTAATTGATATCAAGTCTCACAGCGTTGTGGTCAGAGAAGATGCTTGATACAATTTCAATTTACTTAAATTTACTGAGGTTTGATTTGTGACCCAAGATGTGGTCTATTCTGGAGAATGTTCCATGTGTACTTGAGAAGAAGGTATATTTGTCTGCATTTGGATAGAATGTCCTGAATATATCAATGAGATCCATCTCATCTAACATATCATTTAAGATTTGTGTTTCCTTATTTTCTGTTTTAATCATCTATCCATTGGTGTAAATGGGGTGTTGAAATCTCCTACTATTATTGTGTTACTTTCAATTTCTCCTTTTATGTATGTTAGTGTTTGTCTTATGTATTGAAGTGCTCCTATGTTGGGTGCACAGATATTTACAATTGCTATGTCTTCCTCTTGGGTTGATCCCTTGATCATTATGTGGTGTCCTTCCTTATCTCTTGTAATCTTCTTTATTTTAAGATCTATTCTATCTGATATGAGGATTGCTACTCCAGCTTTCTATTGCTTCCCATTTGCATGGAATTTTCCATCCTCTCACTTTCAGTCTATATGTGTCTTTAGGTCTGAGGTGGGTTTCTTGTAGACAGCAATTCAGCCAGTCTGTGTCTTTTGGTTGGAGCATTTAATCTGTTTCAGTTCAGTTCAGTTCAGTCACTCAGTCGTGTCCAACTCTTTGCGACCCCATGAATTGCAGCATGCCAGGCCTCCCTGTCCATCACCAACTCCCAGAGTCTACCCAAACCCATGTCCAGCAAGTCAGTGATGCCATCCAGCCATCTCATCCTCGGTCATCCCCTTCTCCTCCTGCCCCCAATCCTTCCCAGGGGGAAGACCTTACAGTCTTTTCCAATGTGTCAACTCTTTGCATGAGGTGGCCAAAGTACTGGAGTTTCAGCTTCAACATCAGTCCTTCCAATGAACACCCAGGACTGATCTTTAGGATGGACTGGTTGGATCTCCTTGCAGTCCAAGGGACTCTCAAGAGTCTTCTCCAACACCAGTTCAAAAGCATCAATTCTTTGGTGCTCAGCTTTCTTCACTGTCCAACTCTCACATCCATACATGACTACTGGAAAAACCATAGCCTTGACATTTAAAGTAATTATTGTAGTATATATTCCTGTTGCCATTTTCTTAATTGTTTGGGGTTGATTTTGTAGATCTTTTTCTTCTCTTGTATTTCTTGACTATATAAGTCCCTTTAAGTCCCTTGTATAGCTGGTTTGGTGGTACTGAATTCTCTTAACTTTTGCTTCTCTGAAAAGTTTTTATTTTCTTCATCAATTTTGAATGTACAGTAATCTTGGTTGTAGATTTTTCCCTTTCAGTACTTTAAATATATCCTGCCATTCCCTTCTGGCCTGCAGGGTTTCTGCTGAAAGATCTGTTAAACATTTGGGGTTTCCCTTGTATGTCACTTGTTGCTTCTCCCTTTTGCTGCTTTTAATATTCTTTCTTTGTGTTTAGTCTTTGTTAGTTTGATTAGTATGTGTCTTGACGTGTTTCTCCTTGGGTTTATCCTGTATGGGACTCTTTGTACCTCTTGAACTTGATTGACTATTTTCTTTTCCTTGTGGGGAGATTTTCAAGTATAATCTCTTCAAAAATTTTCTCATATCCTCTTTTTCTCTTCTTCTGGGGCCCCTGTAATTTGAATGTTTGTGTATCTAATATTGTTCCAGAGATCTCTGAGGCTATCCTCAGTTCTTTTTATTTTCTTTATTCTGTTTTTCAGAAGTTCTTTCCACTATTTTATCTTCCAGCTCACTGATTCGTTCTTCTGCTTCAGATGTTCTGCTATTGATTCCTTCTGCTGCTGCTGCTGCTGCATCACTTCAGTCGTGTCCGACTCTGTGTGACCCCATAGATGGCAGCCCACCAGGCTCCGCCGTCCCTGGGATTCTCCAGGCAAGAACACTGGAGTGGGTTGCCATTTCCTTCTCCAGGGGCTCTTCCCGACCTAGAATCAAACCCGGGTCTCCTTCATTGCAGGCAGATTCTTTACTGACTGAGCTATAAGGGAAGCCCAATTCCTTCTAGAGTATTTTTAATTTCAGTAATTGTGGTTTTTGTCTCTGTATGCTTATTCTTTAATCTTTTATGTCTTTGTTAATTGATTCTTGCATTTTCTGCATTCTGTTTGCAAGGTTTGTGATCATCTTTACCATCATTATTCTGAATTCTTTTTCAGTAGTTTGCCTATTTCCTCTTCATTTATTTGGACTTCTGTGTTTCTAGCGTGTTTCTTCATTTGTGTAGTATTTCTCTGCCTTTTCATTATTATTATTTTCTTAACTTATTGTGTTTGAGGTCTCCTTTTCTCAGGGTTCAAGGTTGAATTCTTTCTTCCTTTTGATTCCTGCCCTCCTAAGGTTGGTCCAGTGGTTTGTGTAAGCTTTGTATAGGGTGAGATTTGTGCTGAGCTTTTTGTTTGTTTTTCCTTGATGGCAAAACTGAGTGAGGGGGTAATCCTGTCTGCTGATGACTGGGTTTTCATTTTTGTTTTGTTTGTTGTTTAGATGAGGTGTCCTGCATGGAGTGCTACTGGTAGTTGGGTGATGCCAGGTCTTGTATTCAAGTGGTTTCCTTTGTGTGAGTTCTTATTATTTGATACTCCCTAGGGCATTATTCTTTAATCTTTTATGTCTTTGTTAATTGATTCTTGCATTTTCTGCATTCTGTTTGCAAGGTTTGTGATCATCTTTACCATCATTATTCTGAATTCTTTTTCAGTAGTTTGCCTATTTCCTCTTCATTTATTTGGACTTCTGTGTTTCTAGCGTGTTTCTTCATTTGTGTAGTATTTCTCTGCCTTTTCATTATTATTATTTTCTTAACTTATTGTGTTTGAGGTCTCCTTTTCTCAGGGTTCAAGGTTGAATTCTTTCTTCCTTTTGATTCCTGCCCTCCTAAGGTTGGTCCAGTGGTTTGTGTAAGCTTTGTATAGGGTGAGATTTGTGCTGAGCTTTTTGTTTGTTTTTCCTTGATGGCAAAACTGAGTGAGGGGGTAATCCTGTCTGCTGATGACTGGGTTTTCATTTTTGTTTTGTTTGTTGTTTAGATGAGGTGTCCTGCATGGAGTGCTACTGGTAGTTGGGTGATGCCAGGCCTTGTATTCAAGTGGTTTCCTTTGTGTGAGTTCTTATTATTTGATACTCCCTAGGGTTGGTTCTCTGGAGAAGGCAATGGCACCCCACTCCAGTACTCTTACCTGGAAAATACCATGGACGGAGGAGCCAGGTGGGCTTCAATCCATGGGGTCGCTAAGAGTCAGACACGACTTCACATTCACTTTTCACTTTCATGCATTGGAGAAGAAAATGGCAACCCACTCCAGTGTTCTTGCTTGGAGAATCCCAGGGATGGGGGAGCCTGGTGGGTTGCCGTCTATGGGGTCGCACAGAGTCGGACACGACTGAAGTGACTTAGCAGCAGTAGCAGCAGCAGGATTAGTTCTCTGGTAGTCCAAGGTCTTGGAATCAGTTCTCGCACTCCAAAGGCTCAGGACTTGATCTCTTCAAAGATCCACTGGGCCAGGAACCTCCCCAAAACTTCCTTGCTTCTGGAAGCCATTCTTTTCCCAGGATGCCAACTCCTGAGAGCAGCTTTGGTTAAAGTCTTCAGCACACAAGTGTGGAGTATCACAAAGATTCCTTTCTCCTGGAATTCCCACTCTCTAGCTTCCAGAGTTCAAATCCTAGGGCATCTGAAGGCCTATCTACATTTCTTTTCCTTCCAGAAAGCCTTCCTATTATTGAGGTTTTTTCATTAATTTTTTTAAGTAGCTAAAAGATCAAAAGTGAATCTAGTCTGCAAAAATGCTCACTTTGCAAGGAGTCTCACAGGCATGTGTTTTGGCCTGGGGGTGTGTGGAGGTGGCATCCAAGAGATTCTACCTCAGTTTGGAGCAATTGGAACCTTGTTTTTAAAGTTCCCCCTGCAGGCTGGCACACTGCTGACACTGAACCTGAGCATGAGTTGACAGGATGACTATTCAACAGAGCTGAGCCACAAAGCCAAGCATGAACCCCATGCTATCTACCAGATTCTTCTGTGGCCTTTGGTGTGAGTCACCCCACTTGTTCCTATTACTTTTTTTTTTTTTTTTAATGGAAAAAGAGTTTAGTGATAAAGTTTTTAAAGTACTTTCAAAATACAAAGTCTTTAACATTGTTACTGGACTAGATTGCTAGTGGTTTTATTGGAATATTCAGCATATTCCTCTGGGCAGAAATGAAATCTCCAGAAATCCAAGAAAGGATAGGATAAAGAGGGCGAGAATGACAAAGGATGAAATCTTCCCTTTATGAAATCAACTTCTTCAGAACTCTAGAAAATTGAATTTCTACCCTCAGCTAATTTTCCTAAGGAGAGAGAGAAGCTCTCTAGGACTTGTGATAAATGCAATACTTTGGTGTTTCAATACAATGTGATACATTGTTAGCAGGTAGCACCTGAATTATATTAACTGATTGTCCATGTTGTGGCAGACCATTTAGAGACATTGTCTATTTATTGATCTCAATGACCATGTGGGGACATAGAGAAACATCCCTATTTTAATGATGGCAACCTGTGTTTCAGAGAGGTGAAATAATCTGGTCACTTTCACACAGCTTCTGATGTTTGACCACAAATTATGACCTGTCCCTAACATCATACTGCCTCTATTAGAGCACAAAGGCAAGTATTTCTCCTCTTTACCTCTTGGTTGGGACTTCCCAGCTTGCTTTGCAGCACGGAGTGTAACAATAGTCCACCTTCAAGGGAACAAAAGCTGGGATAACTATGTTATGTACCTTGGTATTATTTGCAAGGCAAAATAAAGCTATCTTGCTACAGATGTAACCTTCGATAATTTATTGATGTAAAAGTGGCCTCAGGTACCAGGTTTTTGGCAGCTGTTACACTGTCAGAGTACACTGTAGAACATGCCAGCTATGAATATTTTATGTGGAGAAGAAATGGAAAAATATACCTTTCAATATATCAGTTCCCAGTCCTGATCTTCATTACTGAAATATAAATCGAATCCGATCTCTTAATTTGATCAACCCAAACTGTGCAAACCAAGTGCTCCTGAAATTGGGTTTGAGTAGTGAATTGATTTGAGCCCTAATTTTTGTTGAGTACATCAGCTGTTTATGTCAGCCCATCCTGTAGTGGTGGGTTAGTGACCTCAGTGATATGTTGGAAACTGCAGACTTAACTGTCAATAGGATTGGCTTGGCCCTTTATTCTTCAGCGGCAGATAAATAGAGCCCCATTCAGTTGGTTCATTGTGTAGGGATTTGTTGGAGTTTTATTTATGCAGATTTTGAAGCAGTTGGAGATCATCAACATCCAATACACCCTCTGTCAAATATTTCTCTCCCATTGTTGGGTTATTAAAATATGGTCTGGAGGGTTGGGGGATCCTGTCCTTTATAGAAGCAAATACTTCTAAAAAATAATCAAAAGGGAATTTTTTTATTTGTATTTTTTTGGTATCCAGGGTACCTCTGAGTAGTAGATTTTTGATCTCTAGCCCATCCTCAAAACTGAAAACCAATCCTCCATTTCTCCAGGGCTTACCTTTTCATCACTTGAAGACCAGTGGTTACATGATTTGGACCCACTGAGGAAGGTAGAATGATATCAGTTCAAAAGTATCGGATACCTGTGGAGCACTTTGCAAGATATTGCAGGATTTTCTGTGCTTTCTATAGAACTACACAGAAGTATTGCTGAGTACTTTGCAATATGAATTCCTGCAATTTGCAGGAATTTGCCGCGCTTTTCAGGTGATCATACTAGGTAAGTGCTTCATTTTTATCTCAATTGGTTTGATTTTGGGCTTTCATTATATTATTGCATTTATGTTTTACATACTTGGGGGTTTGCTTTTTTAAAAAAAACAGTCTTTAATCCTATCTCTGATGAGCACCTGACTAAGCTTAGCTATATCTTTAATTGATGCTCTCTTCAACTCTATATGCTAAATTGCAATTCCATGATCTACCTAAAGAGATAGACAGTTTAATCAATGTACAAGTTACTCTACTTATTTTAAATAAATGCCTTTCAGACTTAGTAAACACCATTAGGGGAAACATGGGTGGTTTAAAATCAGGTAAGTGATTTATGTTTCTTCAAATGAAGCCCTTAAATTCATTTAAGTAATGAAAAACTCATGTGACCCTTAGAAAATTGATTTTGTATAAAGTCTTTTGTTTGCAAAATTCTGTAATTGAGCAGGATTCCTTTAAGACAGATTGAAAGGTACACCTTTGTTGGCAGCTGTTAAATCTTCCAGTAATATTCTAGGGTTCTAAATTTAGGATGCTAAGATAGACCTTCCCCATAATATTTGTTATATCCCAAAATATATTTATCAAAGGGGAAGAGGTTAATTAATATTATAATTAGCATTATAAAATTAAAGCTCTCTAGAATTTTTAAACATATGAGTGTAGTGAGTGACAAATAATTACTGAGTTTTATGGATAAGCCTAAATGCTTTAATTAAACTTCCTGAGCTACCTAACTTTTAGCCATAAATGAATGCAGATACTGAGTAAGTAAGTTTCATCACACTTGATTTCTACGTGATAACCACCCTGGTAACTATCACCGCTTCATCTCAGTGAGAAGGTGATAACTTTGTGTTTCCCTTTTTTTGTGTATGTGCCTAAGGTCTTATTTCTAGCTGGTACAGTGTCAGAATTAAAACTCAGATCTTCTGATTCCTAGCCCAGAAATCTTTCCAAAACTGTGCTTTTCTTGAATGCTCTCCTTCAGCACAGATGCTAAAAAAATCAAACATAAATATCTAGTCTATTCAATTTTAGAAGAAAAGTAAAAACACACCCTCTTTCCTACCAATTGGCAAGTTTGGTTTTTCACATTAGAGTACTAGAGCACTTGGTTGATCAGAAGCAATAAAGCTTCAAAGTGTTACAAAAATTATAAATCACCAGAATCTCTTTTCATGAAGGAATCACGGACTTATTTTCCTGGGAGTTTCAACTTCAATATTTTTGTCTCTTATTCCCATAAATGTACTGGTACCAGTTAGATATTGGTGTAAATTTCTTATTTTAGAACATAGTTACTTAACTACAGGATTCCTTTAAATGGCAAAAATCCCTAGTGAATTTAAATTATCATTTGATTCAGAAAACCATCAATACTTACAAAAATATCTATCTCTAGCAGCCCTAAACTCCCACCACTAGTCAAAATTTGAGTTAAGTCTCTGAAAATCTCTCCTTTAAATGTCAATATAATCATAATAATAATTACCATTTGTTGAATGCCTACAGAGGGGCAGACTAGATGCTTTACATACATTACATCTTTAATCCCCACGTCTGTCATTGAAAGTCTGCATTATTATCCTCATTCTAAAGATAAGGATAAGCAACTTGCCCAAGGCCACACAGCTAGTAAGTCCTAGGGCCAAGGCTTGAATCCAGGTCTCTGTGTTTCTGAAGTCTTTTCATTTCTCCCTGTAAGATGGAGAAATGAATGCATGAATTTGTGCTGATCAATGACACTGAGTCCACATTACTTTAAACTAATGAAAGTCCTGAAATAATCACCCTAGGGAAGATGCCACAAGACAGATACTTATGATAAAGACTTGTCTTCATTTCCCTCATGACTTCACCTCAAATCCAATGGCTTCACCTTCCCAGCTCCATATTTTGCATCCTCTGGCCTGCCAGGGTAAAATTGGCTCTTTTTGATTCAGTTCAGTTCATTTCAGTCGCTCAGTCGTGTTGGTTACTCAGTCTATTTCCCTTCATTCAAATGTATGCTTTGATGTAGAACCAAAGTCTGAGAATTCCAGCACCATCTGGTGACAAAGAAGGAACAGCCAGTCACCACCTGTCAGGCAGTCACAGATAGAAGAGTGACCACGGCTGAGCCTGCATTGGCCCTGTGTCAGCATGCTCTCCTCCCAGGCTGCACTGCCCCGAGGTGGCCAGGACTCCAGACCTCTGTGCAGTGATTCATTGTAGGGTGTAGGGTTTCCCACTAATCTCATATCAGATTTGGAAGCATGACCAGAATACTCACGTGCCCTCATGCTGCAACCCAGTAAGGGTGAGGTCACTTATTTGAAAGCATTTTTGCAATACATGCCACATGATGGCTGGGTGGTTACTGATGATCCTGGTCTCGGTACTTGCATTTCCCCCGGAACTGCCTCTGGATCTTTGCACGCACTGTTTCCTCTTCCTTGCTTCCTTCTACCCTTTATGAAGTTAATGCCTGCACATCCTTCAGGACTTGGCTTAGATGCCACCTCTTCTGACCCTCAAAGCTGAATTTAATGATTTTTCATATGTCACCATAGTAACCCAATGCCTGCTTTTCTTGCAACAGCTATAGATAGAATAGAATAGATGAAGTCGCTCAGTCGTGTCCAACTCTTTGCGACCCCGTGGACTGTAACCTACTAGGCTTCTCCGTCCGTGGGATTCTCCAGGCAAGAATACTGGAGTGGGTTGCCATTTCCTTCTCCAGGGGATCTTCCCAACCCAGGGATTGAACCCGGGTCTCCTGCATTGGAGGCAGATGCTTTAACCTCTGAGCCACCAGGGAAGCCCCTGCAACAGCTATAACTAATCTCAAAATGGTATTTTAAATTGTCTTTCTCTCCTAGAAGACTAAGATCAGTGAAGGCAGAGGCTTAGAGACACTGTTGCATCTAATTAAGATGGACTCTGAAATCAGACAAAACTAGTTTCAAATCCTGACTTCAGGATTTATGTACCTATCTTACTTTGGGTAAGGTTAACCCTGGACTAAAGAACCACCCAGAGCTTCAGCTTCCTTATCATCAAGACTGTGATAATAATATAAACTATCTTGTTGAGTTGTTTTGAGGATCAGTTGCAATAATGAATATAAAGTACTTAAGACAGTGCTTGGTGTATATACTTGGTATTTAATATTGATACATGTGTAATAAAGGTACAGATATTCTATAAATTGCTGTACCACATTTTCTACCATACTGCTTACTTAATAAAAATATTTGGAATTCAGATTGTGTTAGAGAGCTTGAAAAAGACAGAGCAGTTGACTACATTAACATGAAGCTCCCCTATTGGGTCTTAGAGGGTCTCTGGTCGTTTGTTTTCTTTTTCTGTGCTACTGTGAATAGCTGATAATTGCTTGTTTAGTGCTAAATCCACCCACTCCAGTGTTCTTGCCTGGAGAATCCCAAGGACGGGGGAGCCTGGTGGGCTACCGTCTATGGGGTCGCACAGAGTCGGACACGACTGAAGCGACTTAGCAGCAGCAGCAGCAGCAGCAGCAGTGCTAAATCCTCCCATTCAACACCAACAGCTCCCTGCTTTTCTGCTCCAAATTAGCAGGAGAGGGGAGAGCAAAAGATACAGAAGCTGCAATTGAAGATCAAACCTGAGGTTTATCCAGGACCCACAAGACATATCCATGAGTCCATCATCCTCATGAGTCCATCATCCTCAGGTATGTGAGTCAGACTGCAAGTTCCAGGAGACGGAGAACTGCCATTTTTGTACAATGTAGCATTGCTAGCATATTGTATAGGTCTGACACATCCTACACACTCAATAAATGTTTGCTGAATGAAGCAGTAAACATATGTGAAATGTTTGAATCAACCCAATTTCTGCTGGGAACCACGGAGCCCTGTTATTGACCAGGTTGGCTAACTTTTGAAACATTTTGCTTACATTTACGCTTGTAGTATCTGAGGTGATACAGAGAGGACTTCTTCTTACAGAGCCTGTATTCATCTTATTTAACTTCTAGGAGCTTTCCTCGTGTTCCATTAACTTCAGGATTTTGTGGCCATGTTTACATTAACCATGCTGTTTGCTATTTATAGATTTGTTCCTGTACCTTTTTGTTTTGGCCTTTCTGGACTGGAAAGACTAAAACATTTAGGTCTGTCCACGCATAGCGTCCCTGTACTCATTTCAATTTTGTTGTCGTTGTGGAGTCTCTCAGTCTTGTTTGATCCTTTGCAACCTTTTGGACTGTATCCCGCCAGACTCTTCTCTCCATGGAATTTTCCAAGCAAGCATACTGGAGTGGGTTACCATTTCCTTCTTCAGGGGATCTTCCTAACCCAGGGATTGAATACACGTCTCCTGCACTGGCAGGCAGATTCTTTACCCCTGAGCTACCTGGGAACCCCTCATTTCAATTGCATTAGTTTAATTCTATACTAGAAGTTGCCTCCAATATCTCCAATGACAGGCATTGGGAATGTTGAGACCATTCTCTAGTCTAGTTGCAGTCCTCCTTGGGGTCAGGTAGTGATCCAAACTTCCCTCCAGGTGCAGCACATTTTAGGATAAGGTCATAGCTTGTTTGATGTTTTCTTTCTAATTGCTTTCTCAGAGGTGTTGGTTTTGTACTGGCCTCTTGGATGCTTCTGTGTTGCTTTTTTTTTTTTCTGATACTTCTCCCTACAAGCACGATCCACTTTATTACTCAAGACTTTTCTTTTATCCCCAAAATTCTTACAAAGGGAGGCAGCGTTATCTCCAGAGTCTCAATTTGTTTTCAACCTGTGTGGTTGTGCAGACCTTGCTTTTCTTTTTCTATGCAGAGGGACCCAGCCTTGCTCTATTTCTGTGTTATGCAATGCAGAGCACTTCATTTGGAGTCAAAAGACTTGGGCTCTAGACTTAATTCTGCTGTATCCTATCTGCATGACCTTTCGAAAGACATTAAACTCACGAGTTCTTTACCTGCAAATGAGGTTAGAACCTACCTCACAAGTTTTCTGTAAGGATTAGGGAACACTATGGGCTCCCCCTGTGGCTCAGCTGGTAAAGAATCTGCCCACAATACAGGAGACCCGGGTTCGGTCCCTGGATTGAGAAGATCCCCTGGAGAAGGAAAAGGCTTCACACTCCAGTATTCTGGCCTGGAGAATTCCATGGACTATAGTCCATGGGGTCACAAAGAGTCGAACACGACTGAGCGACTTTCACTTTCAGAGAATACTATATGTGAAAACACCTTGTAAATGACAAAGTACTCATAAATGTGGGCTTCCCCAGTGGCTCAGTGGTAAAGAATCCCCCTGCCAATTCAGGAGATGTGGGTTCGATTCCTGGGTCAGGAAGATACCCGAAGAAGAAAATAGCAACACCCTCCAATATTCTTGCCTGGGAAATCCCATAGACAGAGGAGCCAGGCAGACTAAAGTCCATGGGGTGGCAAAAGAATCAACTACAACTTAGCAACTAAACAACTCATGAATGTAAGTTACTAATTCATTATCATCTGCAATGATGTATAGAGGATTTATGTGTATCTTGAGCTTCTTCTAAAGAGTTTGATTGCCAGAGCATAAATTTCCCAATCTCTCAATGAGAACTTGACTTAATAATGTGCATTTATTAAAGATTAATAAAACTGTATATACTAACCCAGTGTCAGTTTTTTGAAGGGGAAAAAAATCACTTTTCATCGGTTTATAGCTGGCAATGAAGAAAGTATTAAAGAAACAAAAGAAGAGAACTTAATCAACAATTTTATTTGTTCTTCATCAGCTTGTGCTGTAGCTAAACTAGGATAGAATAGAGAATGTTCTGCCTCAACAATTCATTCTATAAATGTGTGATTCAGTCAATATTCCAATCAACATTTATTGGATGTTTGCTTTGTGAGTACTATGCAGTTTATGTAGATATAGTTTTTCAGTTGCTAAATTAAGACTTTTGTATTTATTATTGCAAAAGCATCAGATTCTCAGTCTAAAGCCAAACTACAGAATTAAAATACAATTCTGCATATGAAAAAGATGAGTAATGCATGATCCCTGTTTTGAGGCACTTAAAACTTCATTGGAGAAACAAAAAATAAATAAATAAATAAACAACTCACTCTAATACCAGCCAGAATAAAATGAATAGATGAAGAAAAATTCGAAAGTCACACTACGGTGGCTTCTGTCATATCATAAAGAAGTGATAGCGGTTGGAGCTTTCAGGAGATAGGAAAAGAATGTAAAAATAATATGGAAGAAAAGACTGTCCTGTGAAAATTAGACGAAGCAATTTCCTATTTTAGTAAACTCTCCTTCAGTTCAGTTCAGTCACTCAGTCATCTCTGTGTTACCCCATGAACCACAGCATACCAGGCCTCCCTGTCCATCACCAACTCCCGGAGTCCACCCAAATCCATGTCCAGTGAGTCAGTGATGCCATCCAACCATCTCAACCTCTGTCATCCCCTTCTCCAGCCCTCAATCTTTCCCAGCATCAGGGTCTTTTCAAATGAGTCAGCTCTTTGCATCAGGTGGCCAAAGTACTGGAGTTTCAGCTTCAACATCAGTCCTTCCAAGGAACACCCAGGACTGATCTCCTTTAGGATGGACTGGTTGGATCTCCTTGCACTCCAAGGGACTCTCAAGAGTCTTCTCCAACACCACAGTTCAAAAGCATCAATTCTTCAGTGCTCAGACTCCTTTATAGTTCAACTCTCACATCCATACCTGACCACTGGAAAAACCATAGCCTTGACTAGACAGATCTTTGTTGACAAAGTAATGTCTCTGCTGTTAAATATGCTGTCTAGGTTGGTCATAACTTTCCTTCCTAGGAGCAAGCGTCTTTTAATTTCATGGCTGCCATCACCATCTGCAGTGATTTTGGAGCTCAAGAAAATAAAGTCAGCCACTGTTTCCACTGTTTCCCCATCTATTTCCCATGAAGTGATGGGACCAGATGCCATGATCTTCATTTTCTGAATGTTGTGCTTTAAGCCAACTTTTTCACTCTCCTTGAAAAAGGAGAAACTCCTTGGTTAATGATTTTTTCCAGTTTTATCTTTTAGAAAAAAATAGGATTCTTCTATTCCAAACAGAGTGAGGAAGAACATGCCTGGCTAAGAGAGAGGCTCTGCCCGGTTGGCCGAAAGGATGTGTTTGGTGGCAGGGCTGGGGACCCTTGAAGGAAGCAGTGAGGGTGGTTCTGAGGCAACTTGAGTTTCATTTGTGCTATGCTCTCTCTAGGCAAAAAGGAGAGATAGATTTTATTTCATGGATGATGGGAACCTAAGGAGGCTTAGAGGAACAATTGTGACATAATTCAGGAAAAGGCAATTTGAAGACTGGATCTAACAGGCAGGATGAGATATCAGTGATGTGAAATTATGAAAGATGAGGAACATGGTTAGAGAGCAGCAAAGCAAGAGGAATGATGAGCAGTTTGAGATTCTCAGATTAACGAACCTGATAGGTTGACCAGATTGATGGGCATCCCTTTAGCGTTTGCTTCCTATGCCTCAGTTTTGAACTGAATCAGACATACTGCTTTGTGAAGGGGGATGGAAAATGTGAACCACTGATTTCAATAGTCTTATCTTAAAGACACTGACTTTAAATGAGAAATGTTAAAATCTAAGCAATATAAACGGTAAGGGGACTGTTTTGAGGAAGTGGGAGAGCAACTGATGCATGTGTATTTCGGTGTAGTGTGTGGTATGTGTGTATATGTGTGATGTGATGTGTATGTGATGTGTGTATGTGTGTGTGTGTGTGTGTGTGTGTGTGGCCCATATTCTTTGCTAGAGATAGTGATTATAAGAATGCCAATTATGACAGAATAAGACTCAGTAGTTAGGACTGTAGAGAATATCATGCCTTAATCACCCACAATTGATACTTAATGTGGAATAAGGTCTATTTTTATCTGTACATTAGAAATAGCCCTACAGTAAGTATATAATTAAACTCTGTATTTCTGTAACATTCATTTCAAGTACTAAGGCAGAGAAAGAATTGAGTCATAGCAATCAATAAACATAGCCCCCAAAGTCTTTTTAATTGTTTTTATTTTACTTTTTGGCAGTCTGTATCTTATGGATGAAAATAAATACCCCCAAATAGCTGGCTTGACATAATTAAAATATTTAAATGAAATATTTGATAGTTCAATTGTTTAACTATAATTCTTCACCTATAAATGTCAGGAATGTGTTTTCTTACATCTATCTATTTTCTGCACTTCAAACCTCCCTCACTCTAGGAATCATCTCCAAAGAATGAACTTCCCTGTCCTCTAAGCCTTCAGAGGAAAGCTCTGGGCTTCAAACTTATTGTGGCCACATCTACTCTTAGGCAGAGTAGAAGACACAGCAGTCTATAATTAGGTCACTATTCCAACAATGCCCTGGATGAATGGAACATACTCAAATAACGTCACAGGCAAGATAGGACCATCCACAAGAAATCAAGTAGCCCATTTAGCATCAAGTCTTGGCAGGCCCTAAATGCTAGGAAAGTATGCAATATGTATGAGAGGATATTGAAATATCTTTTTATCTTTGAATGACAAAAGATTGTAGATGTTGATAAATGTTGTTTTAAAATGCTCCAAGGCTATTCACTGTTGCTTTGTAATAATGATAGTGGTTACTAGTACAGAGTGCATAGGAATAGATAACCAAGGGGGTGTGATCACTCACCTAGAGCCAGACATCCTGGAATGAGAGGTCAAGTGGGCCTTTGGAAGCATCACCATGAACAAAGCTAATGGAGGTGATGGAATCCCAGTTGAGCTATTTCAAACCCTAAAAGATGATGCTATAAAGTGCTGTACTCAATATGCCAGCAAATCTGGAAACTGAGCAGTGGCCACAGGACTGGAAAAGGTCATTTTGCACTCCAATCCCAAAGAAAGGCAATGCCAAAGAATGCTCAAACTATTGCACAATTGCACTCATCTCACACGCTAGCAAAATAATGCTCAAAATTCTCCAAGCCAGGTTTCAACAGTATGTAAACTGTGAACTTCCATATGTTTAAACTGGATTTCAAAAAGGCAGAGGAACCAGAGATCAAATTGCCAACATCCATTGGATCATTGAAAAAGGAAGAGAGTTTTGGAAAAACATCTACTTCTGCTTTATTGATTACACTAAAGCCTTTGACTGTGTAGATCACAACAAACCATGGAAAATTCTTAAAGAGATGGGAATACCAGACCACTTTACCTGCCTCCTGAGAAATCTGTATGCAGGTCAAGAAGCAACAGTTAGAACTGGACATGGAACAACAGACTGGTTCCAAATAGGAAAAGGAGTATGTCAAGGCTGTATATTGTCACCCTGCTTATTTAACTTATATGCAGAGTACATCATGCGAAATGCCAGGCTGGATGAAACACAAGCTGGAATCAAGATTGCTGGGAGAAATATCAATAACCTCAGATATGCAGATGACACCACCCTTATGGCAGAAAGTGAAGAAGAACTAAAGAGCTTCTTGATAAAAGTGAAAGAGGAGAGTGAAAAAGTTGGCTTAAAACTCAGCATTCAGAAAACTAAGATAATGGCATCTGGTCCCATCACTTCATGACAAATAGATGGGGAAACAATGGAAACAGTGACAGACTTTATTTTCTTGAGCTGCAAAATCACTGGGGATTGTGCCTACATCCATGAAATTAAAAGACACTTGCTCCTTGTAAGAAAAGCAATGACCAACCTAGACAGCATATTAAAAAGCAGAGACATTACTTTGCCAACAAAGGTCCATCTAGTCAAAGCTATGGTTTTTCCAGTAGCCATGTATGGATGTGAGAGTTGGGCTATAAAGAAAGCTGAGTGCTGAAGAATTGATGCATTTGAGCTGTGGTGTTGGAGAAGACTCTTGAGAGTCCCTTGGACTGCAAGGAGATCCAACCAGTCCATTCTGAAGAAGATCCTGGGATTTCTTTGGAAGGAATGATGTTGAAGCTGAAACTCCAGTACTTTGGCCACCTGATGCAAAGAGCTGACTCCTTGAAAAAGACCCTAATGCTGGGAAAGATTGAAGGTGGGAGAAGGGTATGACAGATAATGAGATAGTTGGATGGCATCATTGACTCAATAGACATGAGCTTGAGTAAGCTCCATGAGTTGGTGATGGATAGGGAAACCTGACATGCTGCAGTCCATGGGGTCGCAAAGAGTCTGACACGACTAAGTGAACTGAACTGAACTGCACAGGAATAGAACAGAAGAAGAGAGCCACAGGTCTGCAGTTACTGCTTTTGGACCTTGAGAAAGTTACCTGAACCTTAGTTTTTCCATCTACGAAATGGAGATTATGATGTCTCACAAAGCTGTGAAGGATCCAATGGAATAACCCATGTAAAGCTTTAAGGATGCTCCTGGCACATAGTAAATTCCAAAATCTTTAACAAATATTAGTTATGAAAAAGTGCTTTGAAAATAGTAACAAAACATGTATCAAATCATTATCATTATTAAATGTGATGACTATTCACTATAAAATGCTAGTACCATATCAAGGTAGGGTAGCTCCATATATGTATCCATCTCCCTCAAACCCCACTCCCATACAGGCTGCCACATAACATTGTGCAAAGTTCCATATGTTATACAGTAGATCCTTGTTGGTACTTTCTCTTTTTCTATTAGGGATGTCACAGGTGTTAAATACTTAACAAATTATAAAATTCATAAATAATTGTTTTTAAATGTATCCTCTAGATAAGGATTTTCTCCCCCAAATGTTTAATAGTTTTGTTTAGTTCTTTTTTTAACCACTACATGGAAGATGTTGCCTTTACTACTCCTCCACATACTGCTCATTTGTAGGGTACAGTGTCTGAGATGTCAGATTAGAGACTTGCAGCCCCCCAGCCACACGATGGGCTTTCCTGGTGGCTCAGCACTAAAGCATCCGCCTGCCAATGCAGAAGACCTGCATTCGATCTCTGGGTTTGGAAGATCCCCTGGAAGAGGAAATGGCAACTCACTCCTGGGTTTTACCTGGAAAACCCCATGGACAGAGGAGCCTGGTGGGCTTAAGTCCTTGGGTTCTCAAAGAGTTGAACATGACTGAGCAGCTAAACAACAAGTCACATGCCACTTCTGCTTGACTTACCTGTCAGCATCCACTCTCTCTGGGCTGAATGTTTCTTTGGTCTTGTTGAGGGGACCTTGCTCTCCTGGCTATAGTCATCTGGTGTAGCCTCTAGGCCAAGTGAGTCTAACTCACTTTCAGGTTTTATTTCTTTTTTGAGAAAAATGTAAATAGGGAAAGAGGATAGGTACAGTGGAAATTTGGGGGAGGGCAAAGTGAAAGTGTTCGTCTCTCAGTCGTGTCTGACTCTTTGCAACCCTATGGACTGTAGCCCACCAGGCTCCTCTCTCCACGGGATTTCCCAGGCAAAAATACTGGAATGGGTTGTCATTCCCATCTCCAGGGGATTTTCCCAACCCAGAGATTGAAACTGCCTCTCCTGGGGGAGGGCAAGGAAGGATAATAAGAGACATCAGCCAAGTAATTGCCCTAAATTACACACTGTCTGTTAAATGGCCATGAGCAAGGACTGAGGTGAAAGCTGAGCGTGGCGTAATTGGGTGCTTTCTGGGTGCTAACTCTGCTAACTGCTGGACAGAAATACTCTTCCTAAAATTCCTAGGAGTTGTTTCTCGAAAGATATATTGTTTGAGGGGCTATAGATTGAGACCCTTGGGGTGCAGAGAAGAAGGGCAATTAATTTCGCAAACCGATTCCTTCTGTCCTCCATTAATTAAGGGAAACTTGTCAGTATTTGGGGTATATCCCTTCACCTATTTGGGGTATGCATGTTAACACAGAGAGATACAGCTCAAAATAATCTGAATTTGTACTAAATCCCATTGTTTCTTTCCCCTTATTGTGTCTATAATAAGAAGCAAAGAAACAAGCATCTTTAACAAAATAACTCCTTTTGTTTTTGTTACAAGATCTCCATACCTGCCAAAACCATGAACTTGCAATGTAACAAAGGTGAAATGTGGCCAGTCTTCACCTAAGGCAATTCTGAGATACACACTTCAGTTTTATTATGAAGTGAAATTGCTTAATCCCAATGCAGTCCCCAGTCTGAGAAGAAGTAAGAAATCTTAAAGGTGGCAGGGGTCTTCGTACCGAAAGACACAGGTTTGAATCTTTACTCATTCATTGGCTGTCTGTGTGACCTTGTGTTTCAAGCTTCTCTCTGACTTTAAAATGGGCATAATTGTACTACTAACTTTAAGGATTAGCTACTGCAAAGCCCTAAACCCTCTGTCTTATCTAGCCCCTAGGCAGCATCTGATAAATAATCTTTGCTATCTAAAGAGTTGAGCTGGCCTGAATTCAGTGGAAATAAATATGTCACCATCATTAGACTCTCAAACATCAGGCAGATATTTTTTTAAATGTGGAAATCCTATGCTGTAGTAGACTTGGAAGAGCTTTGAACACACAGGTCATGAGGTCTTTACAACCTGTTTAGTTTCTTTAAAATTTGCTTTGATTGGGATTTATTTGTATCTGGATGATAAGAGGGATGTATTTGGGCAAATGTGACAATGCGAGAAGCAAGAGTCCTTTGTTTCAGCTCCCCACTTTGGATCCCTGAAGAGATCATCCCAGTCAAAACCTTCTGAATGCAGCACAAAGAAGGTTCTGATTCTGAAGAAACCGTACAGTCCCTTTAACCTGCACAAAAATATTTCAAGGGTAACTAGAAAGTACGTAAGAGGATTCAGACATTCCGTGACATACATTTAAAATTCTTCCCTTTCCAAATGAGAGCACCATAATATGCAGAAGAGAAGTGCATCAAAAAGATGAGGGTCCTTTGAGGCAGGCGCTTGGAGAGCTGTGTAAGTATTATTTGAAAAATAATCCTCAAAGAAGGATCAGGAGAAGAAAGCTTGTAAGTGAGGAGCATAGAGCCTGAGGCTCTGTATTTGCAAATGAGACTCGGAATATGAACCTGGCCTGCTTAGGTAATTTTATGAAGTTCGAAACCCTGAGCAGAGTAGCCAGTTACCCAAAGCCTCTTATTAAATGTCTGAGAAAATACGCTCGCCCTCATGCTGCATGAACACCGGGGAGCTGTGGACTGCTCTCCATCTGCCTGAGCTGTGGACATGGAGTTAGGAGTTGAGCGCATGTGTTGCTCTCATGGGGCATTCTGTAGATTGCCTCTCTCAGTCCACCCAGAAAAAGTAAAATACTGGCCAGATTGCAGCTGAATCAATAGCAGCAGCACTACCAGGCTACTAATCAAAAAGAATAATAATGATAATAATAGTCCTTATTCAAGGAGAACTCACTAGGTACCAAGCACCGTTAGAGTATATATGTTATTTTGATTTTTACAACAATTCTGTATGGAATGTTCTATTTTTGTTCCCCTTTTATATGTGGAAAAACTGAGGCTTGGTGATTTGGTAACTTGCCGCATGTCACCTCTGGTCAGTGGCAAAACAATAACTTGAACTCAGTGTTGCCAAGCTTCTGTTTACCGTACAGGCAGAAGAATCTAATAACAAAGGGGGAACAAAATAAGATGCTTGATCAGAGGTTCTTATCTCTGACATTCAAGTTTTCTTTGCATTCTAAGGCTCAGCTGGCCCAGGAGTCACCCCTGACTTTTAAAAGATCCTTAAATGGGATTCATCATTTTTTTCCTAATTTGTCTGACACTACTCCCCTCTACACCCTTCAGAATATACTTGAAAATCAGTATAATCTATCATCATTTTACCTTCCTCCCTAAATGTTATATTTAAAATATTTAATATTTGTAACTCCTTCTGAGGTTATTTTCCTTTGTTAAGTATAGAACTAAGGATGTGTTAGTGAAGGTATGGGCTAAGCTGTTGTAACAAAGTATCTGTGACAGACAAGGGCATCAATAATCTGGTGCTGTGTGTGTTTAGTTGCTCAGTCTTGTCTGCCTCTTGCAACTCCATAGACTGTGACCTGCCAGGCTCCTTTGTCCATGGGATTACTCCAGGCAAGAATACTGGAGTGGGTTGCCATTTTCTTCTCCAGGGTATCTTCCCCACTTAGGAATCAAACCCAATTGCAGGCAGATTCTTTACTGCCTGAGCTACAAGGGAAGCCCAGCTAGAGGCTAGAAGTTTATTTACTTCTAAATAAGCTAGAAGTTTATTTAACTCTTTCTACTGTCTAACGGTTCCTGCCTAGTAGGCCACACTGGCATTCTCAGTGTTTCCAGGGTTGTTCATTTGAGCCATCAGCACTTCCCAGACAGCAGGAAGGATGCAAGGAATAATGGATGGAAAGTGGGTTCGACTTTGAGGAGATGACCCAGAATGACAGACATCGCTTCAGATCCCATCTCACTGGCTCAGATGCAGCTTCACAGGTATACCTAGTTACAGGGGAGTCTAAGAAATGCAGACTTTTATTGTTGGTGCTTATCTGCAACTCAGGTCTCTTACTATTTAAGGGAAAATCAAGAGGGTGGACGCTGCGGCCAGGTGGCTGCCTGTGCCACAGTCTTTCTGTCTGGTCCCAGTCTAGTTCTATCACTGAGGCAATGGAAGTGTTAAGTACTAAGTCTCAAATGTTATACTTCATGGACTCAGTGCTAGATACCTAAAAATAATAAGCAAATAACACTAAAATGATCAGAGAATCAAGTTTGTGGACTTTTAGGACACGTCAACCACTTCACTAGCAAAAATCTGTGGTCAGACCTGCATCAAGCTAGTTGATTGGGTTGCCAGTTACCAAAAATACAGTTAGTAGGGAGAGTTGTTTTCAACAAGCTGCAAAATATTATATTTGCTTCTTGGCTTGGATGAATGATCTATCTATATAAAAGTCCATGTTATGGGTTGGGGATTTGTTTAGAAGTAATAGGATAAAACTGCTGAAAGAGATTCTGTCCAATTCTATGTTTTAACAGAAGAGGAAACTGAGGCTCAGAGTAGTTAAATGACTTCTCCAAAAGTAACAGAGCTGGCTGATGGAAAAGTATTTTGTGGAAGTGCTGTATTTGCACGGTTAATGGAGTGAGTGAATGAATGAATGAATGTTTGAATATTAAATAAATATGAAAGGTAAAGCAAGAAGTCATTGAAGAGACTGAAAGTAAGCAAAAACATTGTCACTGACAGGGAAACAGACAGATGGCAGATTTAAAAGGTCACATGGCACTCATACTTAAATTTTATGAGATTTAAGCTTTAAATGGGCCACCCTGAACTAGACATTTATATTTAATTTTCCCTGGGAACTGTTTTGGCTTTGCCTATAAACACATCATGATGACAGCCTGTAGGTTCCCTCTTCTAAAGCTCTGCTTATTCCAGAATTCAATCAGGTTAGGTCAGATACCTTGACAACCAGGAGCAGAATCTTCAAAAGAAACCTAGAGCAACTCTTTGAAAATGTATTTTTCCTATTATTAAGACAGGGTACTGTCTTGCTGTGCTGTTTTTTCCTATACCTTGACAGTGTTTCATGAGTCACCTTTGCTCAGCCTGACAGCGGAATGGTTCAGAAGGTCACAGCCTTCTTCCTGGCTCAAAAAACCTGCACATTCCTGGGACGAAGGGCATTGTTTCACAGGAAGAAAGCTTATTAGGTTAAGAGATACATTAATGAGTTCTGTAGCCGTTTATGTGCTGTAAATAAAGAAGAGAAAGGATAATAAGGAAAAGGAAGCCAAAACACACAATGAAAGCCTTAGAAAGTTGAGTTTTCATACAAAAAACTATCTGAAGAAAATCAGAAAGAAAAATTAATTTGCTTCTTTGCTCCTTAGAACACTGATTCCAACCTTGGTTTTGTAACACTCCAGGATGTCCCCAGTTATCTCAATGACTGTCATGAAACGTTCCAAGCAATTCTTGAAATGAAATTAGTTTTATTTCATTTAAAAATAGATGGCCAGCCTCTCTTCAAAGAGTAAGGGAATCAAATGAGCAATTGGCTGCCACCTGCTCAAAAGGTTTCCAGGCACCAGGTCAGGTCTGATGAAAGCTGCAGAGCCATTTTGGAATGGAAATTTTTAATACTTAGCTAGACATTTATATCCTCCCAATCCACCTGAGACTTCTTTTTTTTAAAAAATAGAATACTAATAATAGTGAGAATGATGTTGAGATGTTTCCTTCACAAATCACCCATGGTGAAGTGAGGCTGCAGAAAACACTAGAAAGAGCAAAAGGTTGAGAATCAGATGATTCTGCCTTGGAAATTGTCTGGGTCACTTAACTGTGGAAGGATCTTAGTTTGTTCTTCTATGCAATGGGGATAATAGCAAGTACTGACTTCCTAGGAGTGTCGTGGCATGAAATGAGACAATGTGTGTAGAGCGTGTAGCGCAGTGGCTGCCTCACAGCATCTACAATAATGGAAATGCTTTTCTTACTATCTGCTGACTTTTGAGATGGAAGAGCAAGCTGATGAAAACCTCCCTGGTGGGGGTGCTGGGGGTGACCCTGTGTGATGGTGCTGACCCAAGTGTGGAGGAAGGAGTGTGCCTGCTACCCTTGGGGATGACCAGAGTCCCCACCTTTTTCTCCAAGGAAATGCGCCTTGCAATGGCTGAGCTGTTTTCTACTCCTTTCCCATTAATGCCTCTGGGAGGGCAGCCCCCCATGCCTCAGAGATAGTTCCACTGCACTATTTAAAAAGTGGAGAAAAGCACGTGAAGCCAGTGATCTATAAGCATATACTGAGGTTAAAGCAGCAACGGGGGTAGGTGGAGAGCGGAAGTGCTTTCCCTTGGGCAAGAAGTTCTTAGAACACGAGAGCAGTGAAAGGGAGTTCAAGGTCTATCTTATCAACACCCTCCCTTAAGGAACAAGGAAACTGAGACCAGGAGAGAGGGGATGGCTTCCTGCAAACCACGCAGCAAGTTAGGGACCAGGCTTTCCCGTCAACCATGCTGCTTCTCCTCTATCTTGTGGCATGTGCGAAACTCAGAATTAGGGGAAGAATTGAGTTTTACCAGCCTCAGCAGGTATCTCTACTTTTATTTTCACCGAGATAGATGTCTCAAATATTATCCCAATGTTCAAATAGAAAAACTAAGTTCTAAGTGAGCTAAGTCTTCTGCCTAATGACACAGGACTTTTAAGAAATGGATTTTGTTTTCATGTGAGCCTTGAAATCAAGGTGAGGGAAGGGCTGTAATGAGACATGATCATAAAGAGAAGTCATAAACATGAGTCAAGAGTTAAGGCGTGCATGAGCAATCAGATATATGTGTAATAAGGTAACCTGAACACATACCCATTGCTAGTGGAAAACAAAGCTCAGGAACAGAGCTTAGGAAAAGAAAGCGTGCATGAACACCTTAAAAATGAGTTTTGCTAAATCAGGGTCTTTTGAACAGAGAAATAACGCCGCCACTTCGGGTCTACACACTGGGTCGCACTCTTGAGGATTCCCCCTCCCAGGTGCTGTTTCCGTGTCAGGCTAGAGGCTTGCTGGTGGCGCAGTTTTAACCTGTGTTCAGTGCAAACACAGCACTGTGGGCAAAACAAACAACTGGATAACAAAGGAGAGCACAAACAAACAGCCCTGGCTGTACATTTCAGAGCAAAATGCCCCAGGTATGGAAGTGCCTGGGAGGTTAAAAGGTCACCTGTCAGCCACGTTTGTCCACTCCCCTTAAAAGGGTAATTGTGAGTAAATTTGCTTTCCAAGGAAGAAGCTATAACCTTTCTTAATGTATATGCTATGTTAATCAAGATGTAGCTGAGCAATTCGAATGGCTAAAACAAAATATTTGGTGAAATTCAACATCTTACCAGGCCACAGTCACCAATGTGACCCCACCATATTGCCCTTGGGTATCATTGAGGAGCCTCCTGAAAATCTAGCAGTTTGATCATCTTGCAGCTTGTATGTAAAGGAGACATTAAGAATTGGCAACCAAAGGAAGTACTCAGATTTATAGTTTAAAAAATACTCTTTTTCTTACTTAATTTACCCCTCAACACTCCAAGTTATATTTGATTTTTTAGCAGTATCTTAGGGAGTAGCATAGCAACATTCCTGGATTGTATTTAGAGCCAGTTCACAATTCATGACATGGCCTAGTTATGAGAATCCTTATTATGTTCCAAGGGCTAGCATATAAAGATAAGTAAAAATGATCTCTGCTCTCAAAGACTAGAGAGGGTGGAAATCAAGAGAAGAAAATAAAATTACATTTCTTCCACTTTTCCCTTAAAAAAATCATACACTCACAAGTAGATTATAATTGCCACTAACAATCCATATTTCTAACACTAAATCGTTTATTATTATATTAACTGCATTTGTAAAGGAAAACAAACTTGGGTTTAAGATGTAGCTTTATAGTTCACTAGCAGTGGCTCTGAACAAGCTCTCTAACATCCTTGAATCTATAAAATGGAGTTCATAACAATAACCTTAGAGGCTGGCAAGGCTCCAAAGTGCATGGAGCACCTAGGGTGGCATGGGACACGAAGTAGGTGTTCAATAAATGGTGACATTATTATTTACAGCCTACTCTCTGTCTTCAGAGTTCTAGGACTTGTCTAATTTCAATTACAAAGCATTTAGACAATGTTTCAGGTAACTTTCAGTCTTAAAAATCTGTCTGTAGAGAATTTTCCCAATGTTTTTTTACGTTACCACTTTATGGTTTTTATTCATGTAAACATATAAATGGACATGGATAACATACATGTTATAAAAACCTGAAAAACAAGGGGACCAATCATTTAATTTAGAGGCTAAAACATCACTAATATTATTAAACCTTCTCTGAGAACTCTTAAGTATTGACATTTACTATAGATTTTTTACTTATTTTATTGCTACATTCTTATTTCTCAGAATTTCAGATGATGGTTTAAATACAGTGCTTGTAAAAATGGTAAAGGAAGTGGCAGGGAAGGTAGAAAACCTGGGAATGCAGTAGGAGAATTACAAGGAGGGAGCCTATTGATTTTCCACAAGATTAACATTAAATATGCCCTGAACACCAGGTAGGGGGAATTTAGGCTGAATCCTATTGTCTATGTGTGAGCTATTTTTGCTCTATGGTTTCAAAAAAATATAATAAAACTGCATTTCATTAGCACTTTATATATTTAAGTACACCAGGGAAAATTGTCTTATTTAACATTACTTAGTTACCTGAAAGGCACAATGTTAGAAACTAATATTTTTACAGAAGACTGACATTAATAATCGGTTATACTTCCCTTAAGAGCTTAGTAATCTTTGATGAATAAAAAAATTCTCTTCTGAAGAGGAAAATAAGAAAACGTTTTAGAAAGTAAACAACAGTTGACAGAGGGCTCTTTCCCTGTCTAGTAACCCAAAATGACCATGATAATCACTGATTAATGTCTATACAAGTATCTGTCACAGGAGAATTCCAAGTAATGCTACAGACTTGTTATGTTCAAAGAAAACAAAAATTTCCTGCCAGTGGTACACAAATCAGACTTCTCATATAAGGTCAACAAATGCTGAAGTAAAAACCATGAAAAAAAGTGCCATGGGGGAGGGAAGGATTGGGAGTGTGGGATTAGCAGGTACAAACACTTATACATAGAACAGATTACCAATAAGGGCCTACTGTACAGCACTGGGAACAATAGTCAATAATCCGTGATAAACCAAACTGGAAAAGAATATGAAAAAGATTATATATATGTAAAAGTGAATCACTTTGCTTTACAGCAGAAATTAGCACAACATTGTAAATCAACTATACTTAAATTAAAAAAAAATTTTTTTAATGCCAAAGTAAAAAGTGTGAACATTGGAAAGGAGGCATTATATCTTATTCAATTTTAATGTTAAAAATGGAGAGAAACATTAACTTAGAGTCTAACACGATGTGCATGTTTCCTTTTTGGTTACCTATTGTGGCCACTAATTAAAAACTTCTGTATTTTACAAAAGTTCTCTGGCTGACTTCCTGTAAAACTTTCCCGAAAAGATCTTTTGGGTTTGTTTTTGGCTTGATTATGTTCTTTTTTTTTTTTTTTTTTAATGATTCCAACACACTTACAAATAGGCCTAAAGTACTCTTTCTTAAACCATAAGCGTAGGGACAATAAATGGAAGGTATTCTGTGCAGTCTAGGAGATAATAGTGTCCGGTGCCTGGTCAGCAGTAATAACCAGATGTTCAAATCCTGCGTTTGGTGCTAATATCATCCAAAGTGATTCCCTGTGGAAATCCATGCTGTGTGAAGGGGTAACGGAGCTTTGCAATGATGGGGTAATACTTGCGTTTCTTATCTTTAAAGCATTAGTCACTTTATTGTTTTCATAAGGAGTTGTAGCTATAGTAGATGTTGTTAAAGAAAGCCCTGAGAAGTGGATAGAGAAATCTTTTTGCTTTCAATTTTTCTTAGAAACCCTTCATGTGCTGCCTCTCCAGGCCATTGCCTGGCACCCCCACCTCCATCAGACACACACACACACACACACACACACACACACACAGCACTGGTGCGTCTCTAGTCTGGCCTATGCTGCCTGGGGGGTTTCTGCGGCAGCTGTGATATCCTGAAGGGTGTGTGAAATTGAAGACAAACATTTTTACTAGGAGTTTACAGCCTTAACAAAGTAAACTACAAGCCCTCCAGGTGTCCTTGATGGTGGGAACAAAGGCCTGTGGTGCAGCAAAAAGAGACCTGGGTTTTGAATTAGAAGGAGCTGCGTTTGTATTCCTGCTCCAAGTTCATGGGCTGGGTGAACTTGGGCAATCACTTTCTCTCTGAGAGTCTAGGCTTCATCACGAGTCAAATGGAGGTGCAGATTAGCTTGTTTCTAAAAGCTTTTATCCAGTCCTAGGAGTCTACAGTTCTAATGTTTGCATTACCTTTTATATTTTATTAGTTACTTTCCCATAATTTTTTTTTAATCTTAAATGCCTAGGAACCAAAGAATAAAATTACATTTCTGTTGTACTTACTTTGGGTGATTTTTTTTCCTCCTTATTTTTAAAAATTGAACATGGCCTTTAAAAACAAGCAACAAAAATGAGACAGAAGTTGCTGTTAGGTATCTCTTCTCAAGAAGCCAAAAGATGGTGGTGGTATTTTGGTACTGCTTCAGAGCAAAGGAATTTTTATTTCCTTATTACTCTAAGATAATTTATTTTTCAAATATTTTTAAAAAGTCATCTTAAATCCTAGAGGTTTCATATATGAATCATTATTAATTATGAAATTTTGTATCATGCATTTTAGTTTACAAAACCTGCAGTTTACCTGCAGGATCTCATGACGTCACCTAGCACTTGTCCCACTCTATTAGACTGATGTTGTTAAGACAGATACTAAGTCATGTCTGACACCTTGGAACCCCCATGGACTGCAGTACACCAGGGTTCCCTGTCCTTCACTATTTCCTGGAGCTTGCTCAAAATCATGTCCATTGAGTCAGTGATGCTATCTAACCATTTCATCCTCTGCCACCCCCTTCTCCTCTTGACTTCAATCTTTCCCAGCATCAGAGTCTTTTCCAAGAGAGGTACTAACCTCTCCATCTGACTGGTGGGAAGTTGAGGCTCAGAGAGTTGCTGAGGCTCTGCAGATACCCTAGAGCCAGGGTCTGAATGCAGATACCCTAGAGCCAGGGTCTGAATGCACATACCTCTTAGTGTAGGGTGTCATGTAAATGTTCATGTGATTAAACTAAAATTATTCATTTCAAGGCTACTACATACATCAAGTGGCATTTCACCTGGATTCGGTCAAGAAGTTTAGCTCATTTCTAGTTTGAAGTTTAGATTCCTTGAATGCATAAAATGGCTCAAAAACTGGCCAGGTTTCAGATTGGAAAAAAACAGGTATATCAATTCAAAGATAATGTCCTTTGATGATCAGTATAGAATACAAAAAATAATTCATGGGGAAAATAGGGAAAAAGAATAAAGCACATTACTTCAGAGTTTTGGAGCCTTTGTCTTTTATTGAAGAATCTGGATGCCAGACGTGATCGGAGAATGAACTTGGACTTCATTACTGTGCAGGTCTGAGTTGAAATCCTGGATCTGCCTCTTCCTGACTCTTACACATTCGACGATTCATCCCTTGGAGACTCCACTGAGTCATATACTAAAATAGAGTTAGTAGGAATACCTAACTTGCAAAGTTGTTTGTAAGCACTAGAAATAATTATACATGTAAAGCACCTGTAATATAGTGCTTGATAAAATAAACGTTTCATAAACCATGGCTATTGTTATTAGGATTCATTTTCTTTCAAATTGTTGTTGGGTCCATTTTATGACACGTCAAACTATTTGGTGTATGAAATCTAAGTATAGGAGGAGTTCTATCAATGGGAGGGCAGTTGATATAGATAATCCACGAGATCCCTTGCAACTCTGAGCTAGCGTTATCATAAACTATATTTTCCAAGGTGTTCTCCCTATCAGAGATCCTGATTATGGTAGTGAAATAGATACTTTTGTCTTCATACATGGGATCTTTTATCTGAATATCTATATTAATGTGCTATGCTGTGCTTAGTCACTCAGTTGTGTCTGACTCTTTGTGACTCCATGGACTGTAGCCCTCCAGATTTCTCTGTCCATGGGGATTCTTCAGGCAAGAATACTGGAGTGGGTTGCCGTGCCCTCCTCCAGGGGGATCTTCCCAATCCAGGGATCGAACCCAGTTCTCCTGCATTGCAAGTGGATTCTTTACCATCTGAGCCACCAGGAAAGCCCTCATATATTAAGGTATATATATATACACACACACATATACATACACACATGCTACAATTTTCAAAATGGAACCTGCCCACATGCATAAAGGAAGATACTGGTCTTCAACTAAAAATAGTGCCAGAAGGGGACCCACACGATACCAATGGTAACACTAGTAATAATAGCAGCAATCATTTCTAAAGAATCTAGTGTATTTCCGGCATTGTAAATCACCATGCAGAAACGTGTCTGTATCCTTAGGATGCTGGAGTTCATGGCCTGTGCTTGTGCCAGGGTTGGGTGAGCCTTACTGTGCAGTCTTGTCTGTGCGTGCTTATGAAGTGCCCATGAAAGTCTACAAAACTTTTCTAAGCAGCAAGGATGTCATGGAAAATATGTTGCGGTTGGTATCGTAGGACCAGAATATGTCTTTCATTAGTCCAGAGTGACTTTGCACAAGTCACAATCTTTCTAAGCCTCAGTGTCCTCAACTATTAAAAAAAAATAATAATAATAATCTTTCTTCAAATCCAGCATTCTATGGTTGGATGTGTTATTTAGTTAGTTTTTACAATTTGCTTGAAATCTTTGAATTCTTATTAAGTGTGTACAGTCCTATAGATGTTTACAGTTCATTAATTCTTTTTCTTTTAACCTCTTTAAACAACATTAATATGTCTTGCTTAGCCTGAATGAGCTGGAACAGGAATATCTGAACTGACTCACAAATATGTTTCCTAATTAAGTTTTAATTATTAGTACAGTTGCAGAATCAGTTGTTTCCATCTTCGGATATTTAAACAGTTTTAGAAAATTAAAGCTTTCTACCAAGGAGTGACATTGGAACAAGGTTTCTTTTTGTCAACTGTACATTAATTTCTTATTAATCAACATTGTAGTTTTCACAAATTTCAGAGTGACCAGACCAGAGGATTGGCAGTGAAGTGGGTGTTGAAGATCCAATTACTAATAATTAAAATGTCTTCGTGAGATTTTGAACTCTTGACTCAGTCTTTTTCCTTCTCCCTAAATGGCTCCTAAGGAGAGTGACATATTAAGGAAAAATCCAGATATTAGACTGACATAAGAAAGGCGGAAAAAACAGTACCATGCATCAGGGGTGAAAAAAGAAGTCTCTACGAATGTGTCAGACATAAAAGAAAGTGAAGGAAAGTTAAAAATTACCATAGGGCAGGCAGGACACCTGCTAAAGAACCTACCGCTGCCAGTCACAGCTGGAAAGAAAATGAAAGAGATGCAAACAACTGTCCTGGAAACATGGAATCATCCTTTTGTCTTTTTGTCCCCTTATGAACAATTACAGTATGCAAAAATGGAGGGGGATCTCAAAGTATTGGGATGAAAATTTCAGCAGGCTCTGCATATAAATAGCAGAGGCATGGAAGTGTGCCTCTTTGAAAACAGGCCAGTGTTTGGGAGCTCCCAGTGCATTGAAGAGAATGGTAATTAATGTATAGTGAATGACTTTGAATGAAGGATGAATAATAGGGGGGCCTAACAATGGGTAGGTTTTCTCTTTCTTTCCTTTTTTTTTTCTTTCTTTTCTCTTCTTTTTCTTTCTTTTTTTCTTTTCTTTCTTTTTTTTTTTTTTNAGTGCATTGAAGAGAATGGTAATTAATGTATAGTGAATGACTTTGAATGAAGGATGAATAGGGGGGCCTAACAATGGGTAGGTTTTCTCTTTCTTTCCTTTTTTTTTCTTTTTCTTTCTTTTCTCTTCTTTTTCTTTCTTTTTTTCTTTTCTTTCTTTTTTTTTTTTTTAGGTTAAAGGATTGAAGAAAGAAAGCTGTTAAAAGATGGCTACTGTGAGGCTACAACTTCAATGTCTGTCTTGTGTGGCTTTCCTTTCGAGGCTGTGGTGGGAGTTTGTTTTGTATTGCTCTCCAATCACAATGGAGTTAATTTGCACCAATTTCATTTTTTTTGTGTGCTCCTCAATGTTTTCCTTTCTGCTGGATTTTTTTTAAAAAATATTATTTTGGCAGGGCTTGGTCCTTTGATGATCCTTTTGAGCAAATGGTTTGCCCAAAGTTCAGATGGTGCTGGCTCCGTCTTCTTTTTCATTTACAACATCAAGAGGATTACAGAGAATAACTTTGTTGCCCAACATCAATGATATATCTTCAGGCTACTAGAAAGGTAGTTCTCAGAAAGTGTGTCTTCTAATAGTTTAGAACCTCCACAGGCTTCAGATAAAACAAGTATTAAATACAGAAAGCTCACAAGGATACCAAGGAAGGTTAAACTCACGCAACCTCCTTCATCTCAAACACCTGAAATATATCGTTTTTTTTTTTTTTTTTTGACTGTCGAAGTGTGATCATGGTGAAGACAGCAGTAAGATCTTATATAACAGCAGACAGAAAAAGGCAGAGGAGTCACGTGGAGATGCACACACATATTAGTGAGAGAACACAAAAACAATCTTGTTAAAGAGCAGGTAATTTATAATAGATCCAAAACCAAATATATGTGTCAGTTCAAAAGAAGATGGTATAAACAGGGGTGGTTTCTCTCTTAGTGGAACTATTTGACATAACCTAAAATTTTATATTAGGGAAATTTTAGGAATTCACACCATTTTAACAATTATGGGTGTGCAGAGGAAATCCCAAACAGGGCAGACAACTTGAACCTCTCCCCTGGGTTCCAGTCATCATTTCAGCTGTGGCTGGACATTTGAATGCGGATGGCTCACTAGCTCTTTCAAAACCTTTCCTTTCCTCTGCTCCTTCCTGGGGAACTAGCGTCTCTCATCTGGTTGCAAATTCTGTGCACAGCTGTAAGGGTCCATGGGGACTGGTATCCTGGTCGTGGTAACCAAACACCCCAGAATTTGGCCACAGTCTTGCTGTCAGGCAATTGTGTTCTTTTTAATAGATTCAGTTTTAGACTGCATAACTAAATATGATTTTGACTTTACATCTTTATATAGCTTCTCATATGAATAAATTCAAACCCAGAACAATTTCTTGGTGAGATTATGAAGGATTTTTGAGTCGACTTTAAAAATAACGGTATATTTCAAATGCCACGAAGAACCTTTGCCTAAAGGCTTGTCACATTACTTGAAATTCCACAATGGGAAATACTTTCCTTTTTGTCCGAGGTCCTCAAAGCCCCCGTATTAAAACAATAATCCCTGAGCTGGGAATTTCTGCCATCTGAGGATGTGCTCCCAACCATTGGACACTGTGGAGAAGCCAAAATTATTGAGTCAGTAGGAAGATTCGTGGTGGCCAGAGGCTTGGAAAATGGGAGGGAGGTATGAATAGGTGGTGCACAGGAGATTTTTTTAGGGATTGAAACTCTCTGTATCACATTATAATGATGGACATCACACTATACAATTATCAAAACCCATGGGACTGTAGAACCTAAACAGAGAACCCTGGTGTAAACTGTGAACTTTACAGTTAATAATAATCATAAATTTATGTTGGTTCATCAGTTATAACAAATGTACTTATTATTGCAAGATGTTAATAATAGGGAAAACTGTAGGGTGGCGGAGGCGGGGGGAAGGAGGAGGTATACGGGAACTCTCTGTGCTATCTATTCAATTTTCTATAAACCTGAAACTGCTCCAAAAACAATTCTATTGATTTTTTTAAATGATATGTTTCGTTATAAAAAGAAAAGCACTTTCAAAGTAATTTCTAACATTCCTCAGAGATCACTTGGAGTGCCCACTCCTCAAGTTTTCTATCATCTCTCAGGCCATATGCTGTCTCCATAGCTGATGCCTCTTAAGGCTTCCTTAGCCCACGCACAGGTCACTGCAGCGTTGGGCATGGTGCTCACCCTGGGACAGGAACAATGCCCTTATGCCAAGCACAGTGTCTGTTGTACAGAGGACTGCCCAGAAACTTGTAGGCACAGATGCAGACACACACAGGAACATGAAAAGAAAGGCAAAGCTGATAAAAAGTATCTAACAAAATAGGTATGCAAGGTACCTTACACATGTTGACTTACATTTTTAGAAATTTTGGTTGGAATATAATTGTTTTACAATGTTATGTTAGTTTGTGCTGTGAATCAGCAATATGTACACCTATATTCCCTCCTGAACCTCCGTCTCACCGCTCACCCATCCCACCCCTCTAGGGCATCACAGAGCACTGAGCTGAGCTCCCCGTGTTATACTACAGGTTTCCACCAGCTATCTGTTTTACACATTTGAAAATATTAACTCAGCTTTGGAAAGAGCTACTACTCTACTTCTGTTAACAATGATTTAGGCTATTTTAGGGGGGAAAAATGTACTCACATAATTGGTCTTTCTCACAGGGTCTCTACTAGGTACTATCAGTTGAAAATGTTAGTGTGTTAGAGCTTAGATGATCATCAATATCTTTCTCATTATAGTATATAGCTCTTTTTTTATTAGTATGATCTTGCTATAATCATCTTGAATATTTTCTCCCCAGTTTTCTCCTAGATACATAATCTAGTACTTTTAACATGCATAAAAGTAATAAGAAATCACTTAACTTAGAATACTTTGAACTGTTGCAATTTGACAGATTCAGAAGTTTCATCTTTATTTAATCTTTGGATTCCAATCTTTGTAAATACAATGTGACCCACCCACATCACTTCTAGAAGTTATACACATAAAGCATCTAAAATGTATAGGAGGGAGTAGCAATATAAAATAGAACAAAAGAAATAACTTTATGTTGTGCTTTTAAAAAAAGAATGTATAATATATACTATGATCTTTAAGTAACCCGTTGTGTTTCAAGAAGAAAAGATATATTGTTAAATGGATTATTCCTTTGGTTCTTTCCATCTCAATTAATGTAGATACTCTTAAACTTAAGGGATATAGTGTTGGCTGCAAAGATGATCCAGCATTTTGGACTCTTTTCATTATTTTGCTTCTAGTAGCACTTTAAGTCTCTGGTGTCTTACCTCTACTGAGACCTGGCATTTCTTTGTGTTGGAGAGGCAATTTAATCCATTTTTACTGTCTGCAAACAGACTTTCAAACAAAACCTCAGACTCTTTGACTGTGCCCCAAGGATTCCACCAAACCTATAATCCTCCACTCTCTTCTGGGGCTGTGGAGGGTGACAAGAAGAGAGCTGGGCTCAACGAGGAAGCCTCATTAGTGTTAGTGATTTTGATTTCTGTTACATTTCTGCTCTGCGGCCATTTCAAAGTTGGAGTGATAACTATCTTTGCATCTCCTGCACCCCTGCCCCAGCTGCCCTGAAGTCAAGCCCTGGAATGATCTGGTGAAGCATCTTAAGACCACGGAGGAGGCCAGCAGACATGCTTTCTCTCAAGGAGTCAGGGGGCCTGATAATAAACAGATGAGTGTTCAGCTTCTAGATGTTGACAGTTTGCAGCAGAAAGTCAACTCTGTGACAAGCACCATCCGAAGTTCTGTGTGATCATGGCCACTACCGGGTGACACGTGTATGCCAGGCCACATAGGCAAAGCTTCGACAAAGACAAACAAATTACAAAAAAATGATCCTGGTTGTCCCTTTCTCTGTGGGAAATCACACTTAATGCCTGGGAAAATAGTACATTCTGAAGGTCGTCTTTTGAAAAAAAAAAAAAAATATATTAGGGAAATTTTAGGAATTCACACCATTTTAACAATTATGGGTGTGCAGAGGAAATCCCAAACAGGGCAGACAACTTGAACCTCTCCCCTGGGTTCCAGTCATCATTTCAGCTGTGGCTGGACATTTGAATGCGGATGGCTCACTAGCTCTTTCAAAACCTTTCCTTTCCTCTGCTCCTTCCTGGGGAACTAGCGTCTCTCATCTGGTTGCAAATTCTGTGCACAGCTGTAAGGGTCCATGGGGACTGGTATCCTGGTTGTGGTAACCAAACACCCCAGAATTTGGCCACAGTCTTGCTGTCAGGCAATTGTGTTCTTTTTAATAGATTCAGTTTTAGACTGCATAACTAAATATGATTTTGACTTTACATCTTTATATAGCTTCTCATATGAATAAATTCAAACCCAGAACAATTTCTTGGTGAGATTATGAAGGATTTTTGAGTCGACTTTAAAAATAACGGTATATTTCAAATGCCACGAAGAACCTTTGCCTAAAGGCTTGTCACATTACTTGAAATTCCACAATGGGAAATACTTTCCTTTTTGTCCGAGGTCCTCAAAGCCCCCGTATTAAAACAATAATCCCTGAGCTGGGAATTTCTGCCATCTGAGGATGTGCTCCCAACCATTGGACACTGTGGAGAAGCCAAAATTATTGAGTCAGTAGGAAGATTCGTGGTGGCCAGAGGCTTGGAAAATGGGAGGGAGGTATGAATAGGTGGTGCACAGGAGATTTTTTTAGGGATTGAAACTCTCTGTATCACATTATAATGATGGACATCACACTATACAATTATCAAAACCCATGGGACTGTAGAACCTAAACAGAGAACCCTGGTGTAAACTGTGAACTTTACAGTTAATAATAATCATAAATTTATGTTGGTTCATCAGTTATAACAAATGTACTTATTATTGCAAGATGTTAATAATAGGGAAAACTGTAGGGTGGCGGAGGCGGGGGGAAGGAGGAGGTATACGGGAACTCTCTGTGCTATCTATTCAATTTTCTATAAACCTGAAACTGCTCCAAAAACAATTCTATTGATTTTTTTAAATGATATGTTTCGTTATAAAAAGAAAAGCACTTTCAAAGTAATTTCTAACATTCCTCAGAGATCACTTGGAGTGCCCACTCCTCAAGTTTTCTATCATCTCTCAGGCCATATGCTGTCTCCATAGCTGATGCCTCTTAAGGCTTCCTTAGCCCACGCACAGGTCACTGCAGCGTTGGGCATGGTGCTCACCCTGGGACAGGAACAATGCCCTTATGCCAAGCACAGTGTCTGTTGTACAGAGGACTGCCCAGAAACTTGTAGGCACAGAGGCAGACACACACAGGAACATGAAAAGAAAGGCAAAGCTGATAAAAAGTATCTAACAAAATAGGTATGCAAGGTACCTTACACATGTTGACTTACATTTTTAGAAATTTTGGTTGGAATATAATTGTTTTACAATGTTATGTTAGTTTGTGCTGTGAATCAGCAATATGTACACCTATATTCCCTCCTGAACCTCCGTCTCACCGCTCACCCATCCCACCCCTCTAGGGCATCACAGAGCACTGAGCTGAGCTCCCCGTGTTATACTACAGGTTTCCACCAGCTATCTGTTTTACACATTTGAAAATATTAACTCAGCTTTGGAAAGAGCTACTACTCTACTTCTGTTAACAATGATTTAGGCTATTTTAGGGGGGAAAAATGTACTCACATAATTGGTCTTTCTCACAGGGTCTCTACTAGGTACTATCAGTTGAAAATGTTAGTGTGTTAGAGCTTAGATGATCATCAATATCTTTCTCATTATAGTATATAGCTCTTTTTTTATTAGTATGATCTTGCTATAATCATCTTGAATATTTTCTCCCCAGTTTTCTCCTAGATACATAATCTAGTACTTTTAACATGCATAAAAGTAATAAGAAATCACTTAACTTAGAATACTTTGAACTGTTGCAATTTGACAGATTCAGAAGTTTCATCTTTATTTAATCTTTGGATTCCAATCTTTGTAAATACAATGTGACCCACCCACATCACTTCTAGAAGTTATACACATAAAGCATCTAAAATGTATAGGAGGGAGTAGCAATATAAAATAGAACAAAAGAAATAACTTTATGTTGTGCTTTTAAAAAAAGAATGTATAATATATACTATGATCTTTAAGTAACCCTTTGTGTTTCAAGAAGAAAAGATATATTGTTAAATGGATTATTCCTTTGGTTCTTTCCATCTCAATTAATGTAGATACTCTTAAACTTAAGGGATATAGTGTTGGCTGCAAAGATGATCCAGCATTTTGGACTCTTTTCATTATTTTGCTTCTAGTAGCACTTTAAGTCTCTGGTGTCTTACCTCTACTGAGACCTGGCATTTCTTTGTGTTGGAGAGGCAATTTAATCCATTTTTACTGTCTGCAAACAGACTTTCAAACAAAACCTCAGACTCTTTGACTGTGCCCCAAGGATTCCACCAAACCTATAATCCTCCACTCTCTTCTGGGGCTGTGGAGGGTGACAAGAAGAGAGCTGGGCTCAACGAGGAAGCCTCATTAGTGTTAGTGATTTTGATTTCTGTTACATTTCTGCTCTGCGGCCATTTCAAAGTTGGAGTGATAACTATCTTTGCATCTCCTGCACCCCTGCCCCAGCTGCCCTGAAGTCAAGCCCTGGAATGATCTGGTGAAGCATCTTAAGACCACGGAGGAGGCCAGCAGACATGCTTTCTCTCAAGGAGTCAGGGGGCCTGATAATAAACAGATGAGTGTTCAGCTTCTAGATGTTGACAGTTTGCAGCAGAAAGTCAACTCTGTGACAAGCACCATCCGAAGTTCTGTGTGATCATGGCCACTACCGGGTGACACGTGTATGCCAGGCCACATAGGCAAAGCTTCGACAAAGACAAACAAATTACAAAAAAATGATCCTGGTTGTCCCTTTCTCTGTGGGAAATCACACTTAATGCCTGGGAAAATAGTACATTCTGAAGGTCGTCTTTTGAAAAAAAAAAAAAAAGGAGACCAGTGGAATAGAAGGAACTGCAGGCAAACAACATTTAACAAGTGACTGCCCTGTGTCAGGCAAGGGAAATCATTTAACTCTCACAACCATCTAGGCATTATTATTCCATTTTATAGATAAAGGAACTAACATCAGAAAGATTAAGCCCCTTCCACATTCTGTGTTTAAATTGCTCCTGTCTAAGCCAGGATGACTGCTCTTGACTGCTACAGACTGACTTCTGATGGAAGTTTGCAGGTACTTATTGCTATAAACCCTAAGAGGTATTTCCCATCTCACCAAAGCTCTTGTACACCCTCCCCTTCTCTGTGAAATGTGATTAACTGTTAATTTTAAACTTTGGTAAAGTTTACTAAATACCTAAACATAAACATTTAATATTTATGGTTTAGCCACTAAATCACATTCAACCCTTTGCAATCCCATGGACCCACCCAGCCTCTCTGTCCATGGACTTTTCCAGGTAAGAATACTAGAGAAGGTTGCTATTTTCCTTCTCCAGAGGATCTTCCTGATCTGATCCAGGGATCAAACTCAGGTCTCCTCCTTTTCAGGTGGTCTCTTGCATTGCAGGCATGTTCTTTACTGATTGAGCCAGAGGGGTACAATCTAATCCTTAAATTTGTGGAAACAGTCTTTGTAATGTACAGTTGAATTTATGTATTAAGAAGTATATCTTGGGACAAATATGTCTCTATTTATGAAACAATAACAAAAACAATGCTCAAGTAATTCCTTTCAGTCTAACTGCAACTTCTGGTAGAAAAACGTTATATACCTATTTGTCAATGCATAGGCTTGGTTGGCTAATATTAACTTTACTGTTGCTATGCCTATTACACGCATATCGCCCAGGAAACCAGAAGATTATAAATAACCAAAAAGAAAAGTGTCCATAATATCATGGAAAGAGCAGGGACTTCACACCCACTCCTGATTTGAACCCTAGTTTCTCTGCTGCTGAGTATATAATCAGTTACCTATCTCTCTGAGCTTCATTCAGGCACATTAATGTGAAAATACAATGATACCTTTTATCTGCACTTTATTTTATTTATTTATCAGTAGAGAGACCATCTGAGTGAATTTAAGCACTGGCACAAAAAAAAAACATGTCTTTCACATGGACACTCACGACTTTTAGCAGATGTAGTAATGTTGCTTTGAGCCAACATTTCACTTTTTGTGTGTCAACCTCCACATTGGTAAAATAAGAAATATGTGTGTTATAGGGATACAGGGTTAGGAGACATAAGTAGGTACAATTGTTTTGCTGTCGTTCATAATTCAAATTGGAGGAGCTCATCTGAGCATCTCTAATTCCCTCCCCATCTCATTGAGAATCAAATCGTATAGTAGCTTTTAGACCACACACATTGAGTTACTCCTATTATTATCAAGCTGGAATGGTAAAGGTCAGAGTAGTTAGATCTTTAGCTTTTATTCCTTCTTTTTGGTATTATTATCCATGTGTATGAATTATTGATCATGCTGCTGGCTTTTATAAACTCTGTGTGAAGGAGGATTGCTGCCTCTGCCTTTGCAAATGGCAATGTAGCCCTGCTTTACAAAAAAAAAGAGAGAAGCACCGCCCCCCCTTAAAAAAAATTCAGATGGGTAGAAGTAAATAATGTCAGATTCTAATCTTTTGAAAAAAATAAGACCAGATCTATGTAAACAATAGCATGACCATGAAATAGACTGTCTAGTCAGTCAAATACGTATCTATTTGTAATTCCAATACCTTTTCTCAACTTTTAAGTCCTTTCACATTTCACATCAACCCCTTTCAGGAGATTTAAGTGTATTTATTTTTCACATATATTAGATGCACACATAATAGTTTCTTTAGGGCAGAAATTTGTTATTGTAATTTTTAGAATTTTACCTCCCACATAAATAATGATAATTTACCCCATAAATAATAATCTTACCAGTTAATCAGTGCTTACTAAGCCCCAAGCATTGTCTTAGCCACTTAATACAGATTTTCCCAATTAATATACAACCCCATTTTACAGATGGGGCAGATGAGGCATGAGGAAGCTAAATATTGTGTCTTAGCCTTGCTACCTAAGGTCACAGAACAGCAAAGTGGTGGAGCTGAAATCTGATCCAAGAGGTGTGAACCCAAGTTAATACTTTTAGCCACTTCACTGTGTAGTCTCCTTGGAAAGTGCTCAGTAAATGTTGACAAATAAGTGAATTAATGGATACAATAGTGGGTATCTAGGACAAGGAGCCTATTCCTTAAACTCTCCTTTCCTTTCTTTTCCTCCTTTTAAAAATTTGCTTTGTTTAGACTCTTCCTTTCTTTCTGAGGAGGCATTTCGCTTCAGGGAGGCAGGGGGGCGATAGGCCAGCTAGGTGTGATGCTCAGGGATCCAGAAGGAGCACTCGCTGTCTGCTGCCAATGCGAGCAGGGTGGTGCCCTCCGTCGGGATCTGCCAGCTCCACTCCCCTGCTCTGCTCCTGCCTTATTATTGATTCTCGAGAGAATAAACCAGGGCTGGGGCTGGGGCCTTCTGACTAGAGATGGGGCTGCATCGTCTTCATGATATTTGAAATTATTAATGGGGCAATTATTTTTACATTCAAAAACCTTTTACTAGCAGCTTTCCATCTAGAACCAGAACATCTTACCACTTTTGAATAAGAAAAAGCTTCTGTTCCCAAAGATTCCCACAAGACACTCAACATTTGGAGTCCCCGTGACCCCTGGACTTTTCAGCCACCTCGTTTCCCTTTCTGCCTAGGTCTTGAATCCTGTCACAATTTATACTTAAGACTCAAAGAAGCAGAATGAAATTATGCTTGTCACATAATTGGAGCAAGACGATCATTTAATATGCTGGTGGCTGGTGCTTAATGCAATTTCTTAAAAATATGGGTGACACCATGAATTGGTGTTTTTCATGTTTTTACTAAACTATCTTGGAATATTTAGCCCATTCAACCAGAAAAGTTAGGCAGGCCGTTTCAGACCAGGTTACAAGTGGGAAGACATTTGTCAGGGCTGCTTTCACTGGCAATATACTTTAATGAGATGGCATTGAGAGAAGATGGTTTAAGGAACAAAGTCAGGTTTGTTGGGAGGCTATCAGTAACCCAAGAAGCCACACCGCTCGGGGGCAGAGGCTGTGGAAAGGGTAATTGCAGGCAGTGCCAATCACACATACACGCTACACAGAAACAACCAGCCATTGATGGCCCACACCCGAGGAGGGGCACAGAGGCAGGGAGGCTGGAAAACAGCAGATTCCTCAGAATTTCTTTCCACTTGCCTTTCAATTTCATCACATACATTCCATCATTAGGAGAAAAAAAAGACAGAAAATGGTAGCCAGGAGCAAGGGAAAATACAGCAAGGGACACCGCCCAGCTGAGGCCATGAAATTAAAAAGAAAAAAATGCAAGCCCCACTTCAGTTTGGTTGAGTTGATGCAAGCCACAGAAAATTTGTGATTTGGTCTAGATACTCCTATTGGAAATATTTGAAGATTTGTGAGTTTAGGGAAGACCTATCAACCACAATAATCTGATGACAGGTTATCCGTGGATATGGATGAAGAATCCCTGCATCAGACTAGATCACAAATCTGCTCAGACTTTTCAAGTGCTGGCTTTACAATTTAAGCCAGTACCTATGAGGTCATGGGAACTATGGACTCCTCTGCATTGTCCATGGTGGACTTTTCACTTCCTCCCAGGGACCTGGGAAGGACTGCAGTACAATTCAAAAGTCATATTGCATTACAAGAGAGACTAAGATGAAACACTGGAAGTTTAGGAGTTAAAAGGCAGATAAGTGAGGTGAACCAACCATCTTTCAGGTAGATGCCATTAGTATGCTTGATTCAAAGGAAGAGAAAATAGAGGGAGAAACTGAAGAAGTGCTTTCAAGTAACGCTGGGACTGGAGTCATTAAAGCCTCCTCTGTATCAAGCCATTGAGCAGGAAGAGTTGGAAGCTGTTCTGGTGGTAAGAACACTCCAGAAATATGATAAAGTTGCATTATTTATTAGGGTTTAAATGGAGATAACGAAGAATAATTTTGATGAGCACAATCATACATGATTGATTTTTTTTTAAACTGAATCCTCTGATCTTGATTACAGACTTTGGTATATAAACCACCTTCCCTTTTTAGAAAGCTTAACCCCTTTGAATAAATTCAGCTCATGTTTCAAATTAAGTTATATGCCAGACTGAATTGAAATTAAACATAAAGTAATGAATTTATATTATTGGTGCTCAGAGACAGCAGACTGATTTTGATTCTTGTTTCTCCATCACTTGGCCTGGGGTCTTTCACCTAGCAATTGATCAATAAACAGGTTGATTTGCTTGGTTTAATCGGTGCTTGTGATTATTTTCAGCATTGATTGTTGAAGCTGTGGATTCCACCATTGACCTGGCTTGATAGTAATCTTTTTATTTGCTATGTCCTATGGACATTCTCCATCTCTTCTTTTTTACTCATTTGACCTATAATTTTATACTTTTCCTCCTCTTTCTTTCTTGGTTTTGTGGTGACTGTCTTAGTTCTTCTTGTGCCTCTCTGACTGCCCTTTTGATTTCCTTTTGCTGATCTTCCCTGTCGTCTTCCAAAACCTTTAAATGCTATGAAGTGGCCCGTATGGTCTGATGAGCTCCACCTCCATGTCTCCAGCCCATGGTGGTTTTCTGAGCACCAGACGAATGTATCCAACAGCCTACTAGAAATCAGCCCCTGAATTTTGCAGTGGTAATTCAAAATCAGTTTTATCTCTCTTTCCACATGAAACCTCTTATATTTCTATCTTAATGAAAAGCCCAACTTTTCTCCAATTGCCCAAGGCAGGAACTTAAAAATCATTTTAGGTTTCTCCCTCCATGCTGATATTCATGATATTCAATCACTAGACCACCTAAATATCCTTTTTGTACCTACTACCTCTGCCAGAGTCCCGCCCCTCATCATTTCTTTCCTGAACTAAAGCAGTGGTTGCCTTTCCAGATAGCTAAACTTATGATTTTCTTATCTCCAGTCCAGTGTCCAGTCTGCCTCCAAGATGACTTTATCGAAACAAACTTAGAGGCTTAACCAACAAGAGGGCAATCTGCATTGCTAGGGGAGAATCCTTGGGCACTATGCCAACCCCAAACCAAGTTGCTGTGAGGATTTTTCAGTTATGTGAACCAGTGACACACCCCAACCTTTGCTATCCACTGCCCCCCATTTAAGCCAGTTTCAAATGAGTTTTCTGTTGCAACTTGCAACAAAACAGACTTAACCTATACATCACTGTGCATATAGAATAAAAATTAAGCTTTCTCTTTCTAAAGGTCAATCTTCTTCCTTTCCTTTTGCTCCCAACTCGAGTTTCCCCAGCCCAGCACACCCTCATGCCTTGACAATTCAGACGGCTCCCTTCATGCAAAGTCCCGCTCTTCCTCAAGCCTCCTCCGTACCTCCTTCTCTGACTCTTTCATGCTGAAATAGGCATTATTAGGATGTTCTGTACTCAGTAGGACCACCTACAAAGGAACCCCAATCAATGGATGATTCCATCCATGGAGTCAATTGCTGAATACCTTCAACAGCATTTGAGTGAAAAGCATGGCCAGAATGAATTGAGAAGAAACTTCTAGTTGTCAGGAGACCCTCTGAACTCTTAGAACCTCAATGCTACCTTTCAAGAAAAAGATGAATGGGACAGTGTTTTGAAGTGAGAAGACTCTTGATAAATATCTCGTCAGGTCAAGTAAAAAGAAATCTCAGTGTCTGCATGTCTCCATAACAAAGGGAACCACAAAAAGGTCCGTAGGAGTAAGAAGTTCCAGCCCTCATACAGGGTAAAATCAGTGAACTTGTGGCTTTAGATTATTACCATAGGGTACGTTTTTTATGTAAAGTACTCCACTAAATTTTCCTAAAAAATGAATGATTTCTCTTCATTTTCCATATTCTTCAATTCACTGGTTGTATTCATTTATATGATTTCTACATCAGTAATTTTAATAACAATTTATTTCAGAATTCAGTATTAAAATATTTTTTGTGAACAGAGAACATGTATCCTTGATTTTTCTCTGGATTCATGTATTTGCAGTCTTTATAGGGAAAGGCTGAACAGAAAACAGGAGCTTGGTTTAAACACCCATTCAGTGTGTCAGATCCTTCGCATATATTATGTAATTTGATCCTCACAGCATTATTGCTCTGGTATGGGTAATATTTGTTGAAGGCAACCTCCCCTCAAGAATGCACAGCACACAGTTCAGGTCTTGTAAATTTTCTACAATTTAAATAGGGCAAAGGGCATAGTGGTTAAGAGCTTCATCCAAGGGTGGAATGATAGATTTAATCCCTGCCCCACCCTTGACCAGCTGTGTGACTGTGGGTAAGTTCCTTAACCACCCTGAGTCTTGGTTTCATCACCCATAAGATGAGGGTATTAATAGTACCTACATCATAGAGCTATTGTGCTGAGTAAATGAATTATTATTTGAAATGTACTTTGAATAAACAGTGGCACTTGGTAAATGCTGTAGTGTTTATTAACAAAATTAATAAAATATTCCCCAAACATTATATCTCTTCTTTGCAATAAAATAGCAAGGCAATTCCCTCCATCCAACCAGCATTTAAAGACAAGATTTTCAGGTCAATTTTATAAAAGTATCAATTTAACCTATCAAACCTCTGATATCTGACTCTCCCTGCAAATCTCACTAGAATAACTGGCACAAGCCATTTTTTGCTAAGCCATTAGGGAAAAATTTTATGAGTATCAATGATTGGTACTCCCTTTATTCTCCTCTATAAATCTGAAATCTGTAATCCAAATATCCTATAAAAAAGTCTAACTTGGATAGAGAGATTTTGAGAAAGAAAGTATCCCCAAAAGTTATTTGAAGGGTGTATCATCTACACGTGTATATCAAGAATGTTGTATTAAAGATCTTGTAGCCATTTCCAGTCTCATCAAGGAAAGAGCTTGGTGTTCAACTAGTGATGTCTTCCTTGAGCATAAGAGTGGCAGTGACATGAAGCATGCCAAGAGAGACCTGCACCCTCATCTTATGGAGAAGGAAACAGAGACTAGAGAGAGGGAGTGACTTGCTGAACATCACACGTGGGCTAGGACAACATGAACCTAGGAACAGAAGTGGAACATGTGTGTGCTGGGAGTGATGGGTGGAGGTGGACTTAAAGACCACATGTAAGTTTTGTCAACCATTTTCCCAAAGTTAGGAATTTCCTACAGGCCAGGCATTATGAAAATGAAAACATAATTTGCATCCTGACTTTGGGCTAACATACCTGGGTATCTGCAAAACAAAACATTATTAAAGGTAAACTCATGCAATAGGACTATCTGGGATGACAGAGAAAGAGACCCAGAGTTTCACCCCATAAAGCTTCAGTGACAAGTATGGCATGACTCACCCAAAATGCAAGACAAGAATGAAGAATGACAAGCAAGAAATGCTGGCCCAAATCTCGACAAGAAGAGAAGCCAAGCATAACTGCAAGCTCGTCATGGAGCTGCAGAGAATGAACTGGTCATGCAGGATTCGGTACCCAATGATCCTTCTGTTATGACAGATGCTCTCCAAACACTGAGAAGCTGGAAGACACACACACACACACACACACACACACACTCATCTCCCTCTGGTGGATCTCAGTTTTGGAAATGGACGGCTAGGTTTACGCCAATATTCAAATATTAACTACACTCTTATCTGATAATGATGTGTCCCTTCATCTGGAAGAATTAGGGAAGACTTTCTGCTTGAGTTACTGAAGTGTCACCATTTTTCAAAGGATATCAAGTATAAATAAGTTCTATTACTTACAACAAGATGCAGGCTTTGTTTAGCTACAAAGAAGCGCAGTGAATTTCTCATTTAAGTCAAAGAGCTTACTGAAGAGGACATGGCAGACATTGTTGTCTCCAAGTTGTCATTAACCAGTTTTATCCTGGCTGCGGTGACACAGGAGAAAGCTTTCAGCAATAATTGGATGATTTTGGTTTTCTGAATTCTAGGGGGTTGCTGCAGATGAATGCAAATATAGGTGTTTGGTAAGGAAGAGTATGTTCATAGTAGACAAAGGCTGTAATGCCACAGTTATACCCGTGAGAAAAAGTGTGCTAGTTGATTTTGGGAGCCTTTTTGGTTCCCTTGTGTGCTCCTGGGAAGCTGTGAGTTAGTCACAACTTCTCTATGATGCCTAGGGGAGATCACAAATCTATTAGTCAAAGGAGTGGGTTTTCTGTCTTGAGTTGGATGCCATCAGCTGAATGACCATGGGCAAGTCATTCCTGGCCTCTCAACTAAGGGTCAGTTTCTTAACTGCAAATTAGGCTGGCATAATCTATTTCATCAGATTGTTTTGAGACCTATATATATATAAAAAAGGTACATATGCACAGTACAACAGAGGATGTTTGGTTCAGTTCAGTTCAGTCACTCAGTTGTGTCCGACTCTGCGACCCCATGAATTGCAGCACGCCAGGCCTCCCTGTACATCACCAACTCCCGGAATTCACTCGGATTCACGTCCATCGAGTCAGTGATGCCATCCAGCCATCTCATCCTTGGTCGTCCCCTTCTCCTCCTGCCCCCAGTCCCTCCCAGCATCAGAGTCTTTTCCAATGAGTCAACTGTTTGCATGAGGTGGCCAAAGTACTGGAGTTTCAGCTTCAGCATCATTCCCTCCAAAGAAATCCCAGGGCTGGAAGAAAAGTTATGTCCAACCTAGATAGCATTTTGAAAAGCAGAGACATTACTTTGCCGACTAAGGTCCGTCTAGTCAAGGCTATGGTTTTTCCTGTGGTCATGTATGGATGTGAGAGTTGGACTGTGAAGAAGGCTGATCGCCGAAGAATTGATGCTTTTGAAGTGTGGTGTTGGAGAAGACTCTTGAGAGTCCCTTGGACTGCAAGGAGATCCAACCAGTCTATTCTGAAGGAGATCAACCCTGGGATTTCTTTGGAAGGAATGATGCTAAAGCTGAAACTCCAGTACTTTGGCCACCTCATAGGAACTTAGTCGGCAAAGTAATGTCTCTGCTTTTGAATATGCTATCTAGGTTGGTCATAACTTTCCTTCCAAGGAGTAAATGTCTTTTAATCACCAGCTGCAATTACCTTCTGCAGGATGTGTGGTATGTGCTTGTAAAAAGTCACTGGATACGAATTTAGAGATGTTTTATTTCTGTTTGGAACTTGATGCCCTATAGTAAATACTAGAAGAGGACCCCACCCCCAACTTGAATTCAGTTTCCATTATGACATATATAATAAGCTCATATAGATTAAAAAATAGGAGAATCCATTTAAGGAGGAGAAGGGAGCATAAAGCTGGCAGACTGGGAATAGGTTGGGCTACCCGGGCCTGGCTTCCTGGGCAATGAGGATCCCAAGCTGTGCCAGGCCTGGACAGGAAAAGGAAATTGAAGCCAGACTGACTGGGGGAATCTCTGGAACAATGTGGAAAGAAGCAGTTTAAAAGAAAATGGGAAGGGAAATCAAGAGGATTCATTTTCTCTACTTAACTGCAAGGTACCAGGCACAGGGCCAGGCCCTCATATAACCCCATGTGTAGTTCTCAACACAGTTCAGAGAGGGGGTGTTATTACCCCCGGTTCCCTGGGGCAGACAGACCACTCACTCACAACACACCTAATACACATCAGGGCTGGGATCTAAGCCTCGGTCTCTAAGTCCCATTCCCCAGTTCCTTCTGTGGGATCATCTGGTGGGGGGTGGGAGAGGATTAAGTCAAACAATACACACAAAGCAGGAATTTCAATGCCTAACAAACAGGAGTTGTTGAGGAAAATCTAGTCTCTCTTCCCCAGTACAGAAATCTGTTTTGGAACGTTTGTGTATCTGAACTTAGGTACATACAGCAGGAGGGAAATTTTGCCTTCCTACAAAATATGCTATCCTACGCATTCGTGCTAAGTTGTTTCAGTCATGTCTGACTCTGACTCTCTGCTACCCCATGGACTGTAGCCCGTCGGGTTCCTCCGTTCATGGGATTCTCCACGCAAGAACACTGGAGTGGGTTGTCATGCTGTCCTCCAGGGGACCTTCCCTACCCAGGAGTCCAGCACGAGTCTTCTGCGTCTCCTGTATTGGCAGGTTCTTTACCGCTAGCACCACTTGGACAGCCTTGCCATTGTAGAATATTAATAGTACCCCAATCAATCTTTGTAAAACAGAAGGACCAAATCTTTACTGCTAAAACATGCTGTGCTTGAATTTTAAAAACAGAAAAAAGAATCAATTGGGATTGTATGAAATTATCGGTAGAATGTCATGATCTTTGCCCTTTCAAGTCATAGCTACGACAGAAGAATCTTGGATATCCAGTCCTCCTGTCACAACAGCCCAATGCATGCTTAAACCCCCGGTGAGTCAGAAACATGTGAGTTCAAATTCCCCTGAAATCTATGGTGAGAAAATACTTAGGTCAGCTCTTGGTAAGCTCCCTCTAAGCACTCCATGATGGTAATTAATCAGGGAAGGTTGCTCACCAATGTGTCCTGCAGGTCAGTCAGGTTCTTGTGCAATGATCTGGGCAACAGCTCTTGACCCACAGTTATGACAGTGTGATCAGCAGTGGCACTCACACAGGAGGGTGGTCAGCTTCATTTATGCCTGTATTTCAGAAAGGCAGAGAGAGCCTGGGACCCAGGAGACCCTCCATGAGTATTTGATGAATGAATGAGTGAACAAACTCAAAGCCAATATGGAGATTTGAGTGCTGGTCTCGTTTCAAGGAACACATTAGTCACAAACTGCATTCTGCACATATTAGACAATACATTTATAGGTGTTTGGGTCTGGATATAATTTTTAAATTAGTTTTCTTATTATAGAAATAATATATATATGTGTGTGTATGTATATATATATATTATACCTTATTCTTGTTAATTGTTGCAAAATAATATACTATAACAAGAATGTATCCCAGTTTGATTAACAATTCCTTTTGATTGTTATAGTAAATTTAGTGATATTCTATAGATAAGCATCTAGGTTTTCTCTCATTTTTTATTGCAATAAGTATTTCTGATTATTCATTGTGCATTCATAAAAGAATATAAACAGTTTGAATCCCTACAGTTGGTGTTATTGGGTCAAAGGGCACATGAATGTTTGTTGTTCTTCTTCCTATTAATAATTTCCAAATTGCCGCTCTGGAATTGTCTATTTAGCCACCCCTTCACTACCTTTAGCTATTTTCATAATTCAAGATATTTCACAGGTGGAAAATGGTATCTTACTTTTTTTTGAGGATTTTTTTTAATGTGGACCATTTTTAAAGTCTTTATTGAATTTGTTACAGTTTTACTTTTGTTTATGTTTTGGGCACAAGGCATGTGGAATCTTAGCTCCCCGAGGAGGGATTGATCCTGCATCCCCTACATTGGAAGGCAAAGTCATAACCGCTGGGCAGCCAAGGAAGTCTCTTATTATTGCTGCATTTTGCATTTCTTATTTTATGAGTGAGGTTGAGCATTAATTCTATATGTGCTGGGAACTGGTATGCCTTTTTCTGTGAATTCCCTGCTTATATATTTCACCTGTTTTTTCAGTTCAATTATTGGTCTTTGTCTTGAATTGATCCCTGAGTTATTTTCATATTAAGAAACTTAGCCCTTTGTCATACATATAATAACAAATATTATTTTCTAGATTATACTTTGTCTTTTGACTTTGTTTATGGGATATTTTCACACATTTATTTCATTAAGTTTGTTTTTTTAATTTTATATTTTAATTAAATTTTTATTCAGTTAAATTTAATCCATTTCTTTCCTTTCTGAGTTTTGTGTCATACTTTTGCTATGCCAAAACTATATATTTTTGAAATTTCTCATTTAAAAATATTTTTATGGCATTTTCTATGCTTAAATGTTTGATCCATCTAGAATTTATTTTGCTTTAAAGAAAGAGTGGAGCAGAGATCAAAATTCATAGTCTTCCAAACAAGTAGACTTGTATCTTAATGTCTTTATTTATTAACCCATCTTTACTGATTTAAAAGGCTACTTTCATCGTACACGACTTCAGATGTGTTATGCTCTATTTCTGGATTTTCTTTCTCATTTTTAAATAGTAGCAAACATTTAAATTTCTGCCTGATTTCATACCCCCACCACTATTCTCTTTTCACATTTTCTGGGTCCTTAGGCATGTTTATTTTTCCGGATAAAATTATATTAACTCACGTGATCAAGTCAAAAGGAGATCATCCCTCCATCAGGAACACCAGTCTGCACCTTACATCTGGCCTTTCCTTCTGCACAGCAGAGCATTCCTTCCCTATCTGGAGCCTCTCTCCACCTACAGTCCTCATCTGCATCCCTTTTTGCTCTTGCAGTTCTTCATATTCACTCATCATTAGCTCTTGCTAGCTATGCAACTAAATATACCTTTAACATCACCATTCAAGAAAAAAGAAAAGGAAAAACCCTTGGGTCTGTTTCCCAGTCTTTTTTTTTTTTTTTGCTCCATTTGTTTGCTCATCTTTTCAGCAGAAATCCTTGTGTTTGCTCTCACACCCCATCCTCTCCTCAACCACTGCATTAGGCCTTCCTTTCCACCATGTCCCTGAAGCAGCTTTTATCTTCCATTTGGCAACTCCATGGTCAGATCTCTGCTTGCATTCTGCTTGACTTTCAATATCATTTGACACAGGTGATTTCTCTTTCTTTACTTATATATTTTCTCCTGAGTCTTTGAGGCCACCACATTCTCCTGCTTTTACTCCGTCCTCACTGGTCTTTCCTTCTATGTTTTAAAAGTCTCATGTTTTAAATCTACTCTCTATGTGCTGGAGCACCTCACCTCTCCCCCGTCTTCCCCGCTTGTTGCTCTTTCTCCTCTCCTCATCTCCCCTCCTCTACTCTTCTCTCCTGTCCTCCATCTAGTTGATCTTCTCGAATGTTGCACATTTCAATACTCTATGCCTCCAATCTTGATCTCTCCCCTGAACTCTGAGCTCTACACACATCTCCAACAGTCTACAGACATCTCTGCTTTGGGTGTTTGGTGGACACACTTAACATGCCCAAGACAAAAACCTTGTTTTTTTGTCCCCTATATCCATTTGCTGCCCCCTTAATCCTAACCAGAGGTACAGATTGCAGTGCTACTTCTCCCTCATGCTGAGGCCTGAACTTTGGCATTGTCCTTGGCTCCTCTCTTCCCCTCACACTCCTGATTCCATCCATTAGCAAAATCTGTCAGTACAACTTCTGAAATACAACACAAAGTCCCTTCTCCTCCCTCCCATCTCCTCTACTACTGCTGTAACTTAAGCCTTTGTTTTCTCAGTCCTGGACCTCGAACTGGTCTCTCTGTTTCCACTATTGCCTTCCTATTCCTCTGCAGTTGATTCTTTGCACAGTAGGTGAGTGATCTTCTCAAATAAGACCTTATCACTACCCAACTTCAATTTCTCTGATGAAATCCAGCTTCTCACCATGAGTTGCAGGCTCTAAAGAACTTGAGTGCTTGTTGACTGACCACCCCACTCGTCATCCTCACCCTCAGCTACTCCGCTCCAGCAACACTGGCCTTCTTGCAGTCTCTTGAACCCAATGGGTTGTCTCAGGGTCTTTACTTTTGCTGTTCCCTCTGTTGGGAGGATCCCTTTCCCTGTGGGTTATAGGACTGATGCTCTCAGGGTTTTAGCTCAAATGTCATCTCTGCCAGAGGCTCCCCCACCTATCCTAGCTAAATACACCACTCACACATCAACCCTAGTCATTCTCTACACTACTGCCCTGTTGTATTCTCTTCATCTCACCTAAAGCTTTCTTAAATGATGTTTTCTATCTTTCTGCACCAGAATGTAAGCCTTATGAGTAAGCAATTTTATCTGCCTTATTATACACAGTAGCTGGAATAGTGCCTTATACATAGTAAGCCTACAGTAAGTTGAATGAGTTTTGACAGCTCTAGAAAAAAAAACCTATATTGTTTATAATTTATATATTTATTGACTTGGACCATATGGAATATATAGATTACTATAGGGAAATCCAGGTGGCTCAGAGGTTAAAGCATCTGCCTGCAATGTGGGAGACCTGGGTTCGATCCCTGGATTGGGAAGATCCCCTGGAGAAGGAAATGGCAACTCACTCCCGTATTCTTGCCTGGTGAATCCCATGGACGGAGGAGTCTGGTGGGCTACAGTCCATGAGGTCACAAAGAGTCGGACACAACTGAGCGACTTCAATTCACTTCACTTCACTTCATAGGGAAGTATGGGTCTTCCCCAGTGGTTCAGTAGTAAAGAACCCACTTGCAGTGCAGAAGACGTAGGAGACACAGGTTTGATCCCTGGGTGGAGAAGATCCCCTGGAGAAGGAAATGGCAACCCACTCCAGTATTCTCACCTGGGAAAATCCCATGGACAGAGGAGCTGGGTGGGCTACCGTCCATGGGGTCACAAAGCGTCGGGCACGACTGTGGCAGCTGAGCACACATGCGTAAATAGAAAAACATATAACACCTTTAATATATTAAATCTTGACCAAGAACCTTGACTATCTCTGCTATTTTGTTGTTGTTTAGTCTTCAAGTCAAGGCTGACTCTTTGCAACCCCATGGACTGTAGCATGCCAGGCTTGTCTGTCTATGGAATTCTCCAGGTAAGACTACTGGAGTGGGTTGCCGTTTCCTTCTCCAGAGGATCTTCCCGACCCAGGGATCAAACTCACTCTCTTGTATTGGCAGGAGGATTCTTTACCACAAAGCCACCTTGGACGCCCATCTCTGCCATCTCAAATGTTTATTTTTAAAATCAAAATTCTGGTAGTCTAGGGGACAATTTTTTTATTTCAGAGGGATACTTATTTCAGGGAAACAAGTATTGAAGTTTATAATCATATTTGTCTCCAAGTGTGACATCAAGTGGAAGAGGAAATTTATTTATTCACCATATTCCAAAGACCAGAAGTGTATGGGAGTTAAAAGGTTAGAAAGTTCTAGCTCAAGGAAGAAATCTCCAGAAATGAAAACTGTTCAACATGGGGTAAGCTGTCTAGTGGAGGCATGAGCTCTCCATCACTGGGGATGTCCAAGCAGAGTCTGTACCATTGTTGGGGAGATTCCTGTATTGTAGGGGAGTTTGGACTAAAAGGCACCAAAGCTCCTCTGAACTCTAAGAGACTGTGATTCATATTCCTATTACAAGTCTCTACCAGTTTGATGCATTTCAAGAAATTGAACCAATCCAAATTTTCCCTAGTCAAAGATACTTGAGGGATTCTGAAACAGTGATTTCGTGCTGGAGTCCAGACACCATTCATGTACTTCTAGCTCTGCCCTATGAATTATATCTCCTTTCATTAAATAAATCTTTAATACTGACTTCTCCTAGGACATAACTTTTCTGAAATATTTGACTTTCCTAAGGCACCATGAAACAGTGGGTGTTAAAATCTAAAAGTACTTGGTATTCTCCTTAAGAAATCAGATGACAAAGCTGAACGGCCAACAGGTTTTGCAAGATGTTACTTGTCTCTGCAAGTTATTACTTTCAAATCAGTTAAATCAAATAGTGTGAAGCTTTATTGAAGAAGTTTTGTCCAAAGTTGTTACTACTGACCTGCAAACCTGGACTTTTTTTTCCCCCCTGCCTCCAAAACCTTGAAATGCTCATGAAGGAAAAAAAAAAAAGACTGAAAGAGAAAGTAATAATGATAATAGGCTCACTTGCTATTATCGTCATTTGAAAGAAACGATATTGTTTGCCAAAAGTTCAAGGCTGTGGAGCTTAAGCCACAATTCTAGATAGCTCAGCAAGGCTTACCAGACAGCAGAGTGAACTTCTTTGTTCCAGGGCTTCATGGAAAGGAATCATTTCACAGCTTGCATGGCTCGTGCAAAGGCCTCAAGCTAGGAAGTGTACGGTGACCCACAGGAGGTGTGCAGGGGTCATTCCAATGATGCGAGATGGCTCTTCAGGCTGTTGGCTTACACTTGTGAACTCTTATAATGTGACTGCCACCGTGACCTTGATGCTCAAGTCCAGGGATATTAGAGATAGGAAAAAGATTCCAAACCAAACCACGCGCTTGCAGCACGATGTCACTCATTTGTCAATCTAAAATTCACGCTGAAAAGGCAACCCATTCTTGAAGAAGTGTTTAGACATTTGAGTGCATCAAAGCCGTATTTTATACAATAACTTTTTCTCTGAGGAAGTACACAATGATTTTAGTCAGTCAGCAGCCTAGAAAATCCTCCAGGCTGGCTGCATGGAATTTCTTGAAGTACATTCAGAGCTTTGGATGTCATTTCCCTACATGTCTACCACAGGCTGTGGTTATTAGACACAATCAGGATTAAAAAAAAAAAAAAAAATTCCCTTCAAAATGCTTTGAACAGAGGGACCACGGATGCTTGACACCATGCAAGAGACACAAGCCATCTGAGACCCAAGGAGCTTGCCTTTTAGATTTGTTTGATGACTTTTCATTTCAGGAAAAGCATGATTAATGCAATGCTCCCTAAATGCTAAAGTCTTTTGGGAAAGAAATTCAGTTTAATGGAACGCCAAGATTCCAGGGTCCATGTCTTTTTTTCTCTAGTAAGTTTTACCACTGAGCTTTTGTTTCTTGACTTATAAAGTGCAGATAACTTATCTCCTCTGCACTTCACAAGGGTAATGGAAGAAGCTAATAAAATAATTTACATGAAAATGCTTTGAAGAATTTTAAAGTACCATTCAAATATAAAATAATATTATTACTTAAGACCTGAATATATTTGTAGAAGTTTTTTGGTTTTGTTTATTTGTTTTTTACTTGCTTTCTCTGTCAATGACAAAAGAGCAGGGGTATTAAAGTCTTTATCCCTAAAATGTGACTTTCCCATGGAAAGGAAAACATGAAGTATGTGACACCTGACGACTTCTTTGGGTGTGGCTTTTAGAAACTAATCTCACTGCCTTTTAGGCATGATGAGATATGAGAAACATATACATAAAGCAAATACATTTCTCAGAATTTATTATAAAGCCTGTGACGTGCATAGGTTGCTTCAGAATATTTCCTGAGTTGCTTCCAACAACAAAAAAAGTACTTTGTTTACATAAAAAATATGGCTTGAAGTCCTGCCACATCCCTAACATTTCAAGTGAGCAGGCAAAATTAAGAATTACCTTGTAGAGGAAAACTCAATAGATCATCAACTGATTTTAACTACCCTCACTTAGTGGGCTTCCCTAGTGGCTCAGATGGTAAAGAACCTGCCTGAAATGCAGGAGACCCATGTTTGATCACTGGGTTGGGAATATCCCCTGGAGAACAGAATGGCAAGTCACTCCATTATTCTTGCCTGGAAAATTCCATGGACAGAGGAGTCTGGCAGGCTACAGTCCATGGGGACTCCAAGGGATTAACACTTCACTTCACTTAGTACTTTTTTTTTTATCCTGCTTTTAAGTATAAATTATAGTCACAGAATAAAAAAAAAAAATTCAGCCCCCAAAGGAATTTCAGATATAATCTAGCCTATCTTCTGATTTTAGAGAAGAAAACATCAAACCTCAGAGATGGTAAGTGGAAGAGAGATTAAGACTCACCTCTTCTGGCTTGCAGCCCATGGCTTGTTCCACCCTGTGCTACTTTAGCCCAGGGTAAGAAATATTTAATTGAGGGCTAATGACAAAAGACAATGAAGACATATTGTATTTCTTCTTTGGATTTCTTCACGTATCACTGCAGCACCTAGGAACTCAGATAATTATACAGTGAGGAGACAAGTGACGGGAGAGCAGAACACCTCCTCTAATTCCTAGCCTTCTGTCAAACGCAGAGGCTACGACAAATTGCTACCCAGAGGCTTCTGGAGGCAGGTGGGAGAGGTGCACTACTTGTGCAAAGTAGTCTTGGCATCTCCCTTTGTGAGATGTAAATCTAAGATTTGGGCAGATTTCGTGGATGGAAGTTTAGAGAGGGCCTCAGGTCTTGGACTTAAAATATTCTTTCCCCAGGTCCTATTGAATTAATTTGAGCCATGAACAACTGCCTGGGCTGGGGAGCAGAGCCGGATGGGGAATGTGAGGTTGATCCTCTGCTACTTAAACTCTTCAGGTCTCCTATTATCTGATGCAGCTTCCCTCTCCATAATGAAGATCAAATTATATCCAGGACTCTGGTTTGCTGAAAAGAGAGAGCGATCATAGGGTCATATCATTTTACAGAGGACAATACCAGCAATTTCTGAATGAATCTGGCAGCTAAGCCCAGCAATTATTAGGACCAGCAATCACGGGTTCTTTGGGGATAGACTGTGCTCATGGAGCTTTAGGAAAGGGTAGAGCTGTGGTGGCATCCAGTCTCCAGGTGGCAGAGATCGTTGACTCTCACTGTTCAGCTCATCCTAAGTCACAATATTTTCCTAAGATTCCATGAAAAGAAAAAAAAAAATCAAATCACTATGTTCAGAAAAATGTTCATTTTCTCTTTAAAGCCTTTAGAAGGAAAACCGCCTCCCTAGAACAAGAAAACATTGGGACATTTTCCACCTGAAGTTGTTTGGATATCTTTCTTTGTAAGGTAAAAACATGTTTTCTTTTTAATTATAAAGAAATTTGGTGCCAGTTATGAGAAAAGGATTTGTGAAATAGCTAATTCAAACCAGATGCCTAGAGAAATTGAGTTCACTGTTCTTTCCTCAACAACATTTCAGTGGAGAAAGTGTCTCTGCTGCCCTGTGCAGAGTAGAGTGCAGTCAGTGGGTAGAAAATAAAGGTGGATGCCAGCTCCATGTGAGGAAGAATTTCCTAATGATCTGAGCTGTCCAAAGATGTAATGGGCTGCAACAGAAGGTCTTCCAGGGCTGAAGGTGTTTATAAAGAGGAGGGACTGAAGCTGAGATGGGGGTACCTCACTATATCACCTCTCAGTGCCATTGTAGAATTTTCTGAAAGCCCTTCCTTTATCGCTGAGAAACACTTCTCCATGTGTTTTACGGCTTTTGTAATTTAAAAATCATGGATTCTTAGAAGTGCATATTTAACATCTAACTCAAATACAATAAGGGAAAAAAATTAGTCCTCAAACAATGGCTTTACAGAAGGAAATTTTTATGGAAAAAAAAAAGTCTCATGCATCCACCCATTCTTTCTAGGGAATTTTCTAAAATGATTCAAAACTGTGAAAAACAACTGAGCATTCAGCCACCCTGAGTGGGTTATGGCCTCGAGGTGGGGGTGCCAGCCCTTGGCCTGAGAGCCAGCACCATCACATTTTCCTGCAATGGAAAAAGTTGATGTAGACAACGAACCCTCTCCTCATGTTTCTGCGAAGCAGTGTAAATGTTAGTAGGTCAAAACAGAACAAAGAGAATTTGACAAGCAATCTGTTTATTCTTCAGATTATAAAACTGCTTTCAGGGCTACATTAAAGTAACACGCACTTGGCCAAGAGAAAGAAGCCATCACTTGATACAGACAGAATAGGAGCTTTCAGACAATCAGGAGAGCGATGGAGAGCCGCCCCCTCTCGAGGTGGTGACAGGGGTAGAAGTTCTGTTTCAAAGGCTAGCACTGCAAATACAAAGCACAAAATTGGTCTAGTGTAAGAACAAAGATAGGCCAAAGGTGGGGAAAGCAGCCCTCAACATTTAAGCCCCTTTCTAAAGGGGAGCAAAACCAAATAAAAGGTAACACTCTGATTGTGGCAGTACCTCAGGCCATTGTAAAGACATCATCTATGAAGCTGCATCCACCCAAAGAAACTTGAAACATATTCAAAGTGTGCCTTTGTCCTGGAATTAAGATATTTAGTTCGCATTTGCTTTAGGCTTTTGTAAAATATCACCAATAACTGCCTTTTCAGATGCGTTTTACATCTGTCTGTCTGTCCCCCTCTTTTTTGTGCCTCTCTTCATGTGCTGTTCCCTCTGCCTGGAAAGCTGGCCCTCTTTCAACTTACCTGTGTGAACTCGGTCTCAATCTTAACATCTCAGCTCAATTGTCACTTTCTGCTCTGAGAGAACTTACTTTAGGCCCATTTTAATTTTTCTCTGGGTGACTGTCTCTTTTCCTCATAGAACTTCCACATTTTGCCAATAGATTTTCATTCATGTATTTGCTTATTGCCTGACTCCAATCCTCTCCAGGAACCAGGGATCTTATCCATCATGTTTCCTACTCTGTCTCCAGTGTCTGGCATGGTGCCCAGAGGAATGTTTTTGGATACATAAACAAATGTCAGAGTAAGATCAGCATGGTAATAAGCAAGGAGCGTCCTCAGCACCCAGTGTAATACTGCTGGGTGCCCACTCTTCCCTTCTGGACCCCAGCAAGAGCGGGTGGATGCTGTGGGCCATGATGCTCTGGGTCAAGAGTGCAAGGTTAAGATGGCCAACTTTTCTGAAGGTAAGTGATTCCCAAGGATCAAAGCAGTACAATATTTCTCAATTCTCTGCTACCCAGCTAGACCGTCATAACTCAGATTGCTCCACTATAGCTTACTCCTATGGCAAAGAATCAGCATTGAGAATGGCCAAAAGTAAAGAAGACTCTAAAGTTGTCAATATCTACCCAGTGAAACAAGTTGTGTTGCGCTTAGCGAGCTAAAGTATCACATAAACAGACAAATAAATGAAAGTTTGTAAACATAGAGTGGCATCTTGCTTTTATCAAAGAAACAACTTGATTGAGGAACACTTTGGCCAGTCAGAACTTGACTCTGAGTGCTTCTTCCCAGCATTTGCCACAATTGAAAATTTACATTTATTGTTGTGATTATCGTTTAACATCTGTGTCTCCCAAATAGACTCTAAGATGCCTGAATGTAAGGGCAATGTCTGGTTTTATTACCACTGTGACCCCAGCACAAACCATGGTAGAGATTCAGTGAACTAATGAGTGAATTAATAAATGGATAGGACATATTCTCACTACACACAGCTTATCACCAGCTTGCTGAGTATTCTTGAATAAGTCACTTTATCTTGCTAATATTCATTCTCTCATTTGAGAAAATGGTGATATCATTCTAACCCCTTTTTAGTAGAGTTTCAAAGATCAAAAGGTGCAAAAATGACATGAATGTTCTGAAAAAGATGAGATTCTATTAAAATTTAAGCTATCATGCAAAGATGTATTCTTTCTACCAGAGCTTTAGATACAGGCGATAGAGCAAAAGCAGATCTGAGATCAAGTGAGACCTGAAAGCAGTTGTGGAGCTAGGACAGGAAAGAGACTGATCCTAAAACGTAACTTCAGAAACTCCGAAGTCACTCATTAAGAGTTCTGTTTGCAGAAAGACTCCTTATTAGCGATAAAGAAACTGCCTACAATGCAGGAGACCCAGGTTCAATCCCTGGGTTGGGAAGATCCCCTGGAGGAGGGCATGGCAACTCACTGCAGTATTCTTGCCTGGAGAATCCCCATGGACAGAGGAGCCTGGTGGGCTACAGTCCATGGGGTCATAGAGTCAGACATGACGGAAGTGACTGAACAAGCAAGCTCCCTATCACCTCGGGGAGGAAGGAAAGGAAACACGGAAGTTTCACGTAACCCCAGGTAACACTCCAGAAAAACTGGGTAGAGAAAGATCACCCCAGCCTTCCTATAGAGGATGTTAAGGAGACATAGTAAGTCTAGATTCAGGGTTGGCATGAGATGGTACTAGATGCTGACCTGGACACCATCCAGCCTGGGCATTAGAGTAAGCTCATTTAAGTTTCCTTAATCGAATGAAAGGTAAACTTTAAGAGCAAGATTATATTTGAGGGGAGAGATGTCTTACAGCTATCATTATTCAATAATAATAATGATGGTAGTATTATTTATTGTCTAATGCATATTAGAAGCTTTACCTATGTTCATCTCTACATCAGCTTTGTAAAGCAGATATCTCTATACCTGTTTTACAGATGGGGAAACTAAGACTCAGAGATCAAGCAACTTGATCACACAGTTAGGTGGGAGAGCTGGGATTCAAACATGGAACTGTCTGATTTTAAATATAATGGTCTTTCCACTCTGTCTCTCCAAACAAGAGTCCAGCTGGAGATAAAACCATCAGGACCAGCTACATAATTGGCAGAGCCCTCTGTAAAATGAAAATGCAGGGTCGCTTGTTCAAAACCTATTAAGATTTTTAGGACAGCAAAGAGTCAGGAACATGGCCCTCCTGCGTGTAGAACCCTGTGTGTACAGATCATAGGTGCATGAAGCTGGTTCTGCAAACCATTTAAGGTTGGCTGAAAAGAATCAAGCAACCAAGAAATGCCCACCTCTTGCCAGTTCTTAGGACCCCTCAGAACTCCCTGTGTTTGGAGATTTAATCAGAGAAATAGTGACAATCATGGTGAGGTAAGACAAAGGTGAGCCTAGGAAGAGGTGGGGGAAGGGCCACAGCAGTGGAGCAAGTCACCACTGCTATGTATTCCAGGAACCAGTGCTACCTGGAACCCCCACCAATTGATAAGCCCTGGGAACCCACCTTCCTTGGAGCAGCCCTGCACCAAGGCTCCCATCAGGCACCATGGTTATCCCCACCGTTGCCATCCACACCCTGGTTATCCCCAGGACAGGTGCCCCAGGGAAACAAGAGAGGCAAGTATGACATAAACATGCAAATATTTAGACAGAGAGAAGAGAAAAAAATTCCCATGAGAAACCAAATAAGAAATAGTCACCAGTAAAAACTCAAGTTACATGGTGGCAAAACCAACAAAACAGGGCTTTTCCAGTTTGGTTTTAGCCACTGTCATATCCAAGAGAACAGGACAATCCAAAGAGAGGAAGTTGTCTCAAGAACAAATGAAAGCAATCTAGTGGAATGCTATTAATAATATTGACTGCCCAGCTTGTGGGCTCAAAAAATGCAATTTTTGGAAAGGATGGATATAGGGACCTTTTATTAAAATTTGTTTGTAATACTAACACAAAAGTCATACACACTAGCTCAGAAACCTGGAAAACATAGGAATCACAGTGAAAAAAAAATCACTCATAATTCTATCACTAAGTGATAACCATGGTTATTTCACCTCTTGTGCTTTCAAACTTTTGTTATATACCAACATACACACACACACACACACACACACACACACACACGATCATTTTCAGGCATGAAAATGATAGTAATATACCATGATTTTCTTCTTGCCAAATATTATTTCATGTGATTTTTTAATAGCTGAAGAGTAGCTCATCAAATAAATCCTCTATATAGTTCCTTTTATTTATAATTAATGCTAATGTAAATAACTTTTGCAATACATAAACTTTCACATTTTTTATTCTTGGTTTTGCTCAGAAAACATCTTCATCTGGTGTGACATCTTCTGTTTTCACTCTTAGGGAAAGCCGCAGAAGAACAGGGATGATGGCTGCACACCACAGCCTGCACCACAGCCGATCACCTGCTCTGGGCTTGTAATCTCCCCTAGCATTTCACCGGCACATCATTGATGGCACTTAACACCACTGCTTCTTGTAATTTATGCTGTAACTGGATACTCCTGGAGGGAAAGGGCATGGGAGACTCATCGCTACATCCCCCGGAGCCTTGTCCACATTAGGTCTGTCATAAATGTTTATGCAATAGCTGAACAAGTTCCTCAAGTACCATAGCCTAGTCCCAATTCCAGTGTCTTTCCAACTTTCTTCCGTAATTGATGTGACATCTCCTTCTCAGCTGAGGGATTGATGTTTGAGGATATGTCCTAAGGGGGTCAATTAGTCCCTTTGATGCATCTACCACAAGATGACCGGAGGTGAATCTTTTGAGAAATTTAGCAGGAAAAGTGGTTTTGAATTTCCTAGATAGGTATAGGAGAATTAAGTAGTGGAGGATTATGCTAGAGTCTATGCTCTCCAAAAGTGCCTTCATGTTTCCCATTCAAAATTAATTATAGTCAGAAAAGCACTGTTGCCTTACATCTACAGACCATTCAGTGTCTTATAAAGGAAAAAGGCAATCCAGTACAGATGACATACTGCCTCTTCTTAAATGAGATGAACCTCTAGTTCTAAACATGTGCTTGGCTTATTCTACTCCTGTCCAAAGGATGCCCCAGACTTTTCTCTACTTTAGCCTTGAAATATTCTAGTTGTTCTAATCTAGTAGACCAATAAAACAGGGCTTTTCAAGTCTGGTTAAACCACATTCTCTTATCAGTAATAATAAGTTACTTTTATTAACTTTTATAATGTTCTGCACTGATTAATTTAAATAATACTTCTTCCCCTGTACTGGCTTTCTAGAGCTACTCTATGCCTTCCTATCATGTGCTAAGCTAGGTTAAAAGATGGATATAAACATGACTGAAGCAGGGTTCCTGCTTCCTACCAAGTATTAGGAGAAACAGGTTCAGAACAAAGGCCAGAGCCTTTGAGGGAATCCCAAGGGGTAGAAAGTCAAATGAGTCAAATCCACATTATTCTTGCCAAATATTATTTCATGTGATTTTTTAATAGCTGAAGAGTAGCTCATCAAATAAATCCTCTATATAGTTCCTTTTATTTATAATTAATGCTAATGTAAATAACTTTTGCAATACATAAACTTTCACATTTTTTATTCTTGGTTTTGCTCAGAAAACATCTTCATCTGGTGTGACATCCTCTGTTTTCACTCTTAGGGAAAGCCGCAGAAGAACAGGGATGATGGCTGCACACCACAGCCTGCACCACAGCCGATCACCTGCTCTGGGCTTGTAATCTCCCCTAGCATTTCACCGGCACATCATTGATGGCACTTAACACCACTGCTTCTTGTAATTTATGCTGTAACTGGATACTCCTGGAGGGAAAGGGCATGGGAGACTCATCGCTACATCCCCCGGAGCCTTGTCCACATTAGGTCTGTCATAAATGTTTATGCAATAGCTGAACAAGTTCCTCAAGTACCATAGCCTAGTCCCAATTCCAGTGTCTTTCCAACTTTCTTCCGTAATTGATGTGACATCTCCTTCTCAGCTGAGGGATTGATGTTTGAGGATATGTCCTAAGGGGGTCAATTAGTCCCTTTGATGCATCTACCACAAGATGACCGGAGGTGAATCTTTTGAGAAATTTAGCAGGAAAAGTGGTTTTGAATTTCCTAGATAGGTATAGGAGAATTAAGTAGTGGAGGATTATGCTAGAGTCTATGCTCTCCAAAAGTGCCTTCATGTTTCCCATTCAAAATTAATTATAGTCAGAAAAGCACTGTTGCCTTACATCTACAGACCATTCAGTGTCTTATAAAGGAAAAAGGCAATCCAGTACAGATGACATACTGCCTCTTCTTAAATGAGATGAACCTCTAGTTCTAAACATGTGCTTGGCTTATTCTACTCCTGTCCAAAGGATGCCCCAGACTTTTCTCTACTTTAGCCTTGAAATATTCTAGTTGTTCTAATCTAGTAGACCAATAAAACAGGGCTTTTCAAGTCTGGTTAAACCACATTCTCTTATCAGTAATAATAAGTTACTTTTATTAACTTTTATAATGTTCTGCACTGATTAATTTAAATAATACTTCTTCCCCTGTACTGGCTTTCTAGAGCTACTCTATGCCTTCCTATCATGTGCTAAGCTAGGTTAAAAGATGGATATAAACATGACTGAAGCAGGGTTCCTGCTTCCTACCAAGTATTAGGAGAAACAGGTTCAGAACAAAGGCCAGAGCCTTTGAGGGAATCCCAAGGGGTAGAAAGTCAAATGAGTCAAATCCACATTCCCAGGTCCCTTATCACTTTTCTTCCCTTAAACTAGACATTCCCCTCCCTCAAACTTCTACACTGAATAGCCATCACAGTATAAGGGAAACAGGGAAGATTTAGCTTTGAATTTTGGCTCGTTTCTTTAGTAGCCATGGGTATTGGGTAAATCACTTCAACTCTGAACATCTCCAAATGAGTATGGAGTAATAATAATGGTGATCACAACAGTGATTGGTGAAGAGCATATAGTTTGCAGTCGGACAGCTTGAGGTCAAATCTCTTTTAGCATTATAAGCTGCATGACCTTGTGCAGGTCATTTCAGTTCTCTGGGCTTCAATTCCATCAGCTGTAAAATGGGAATAAAGATAAGACCTACCTCACTGGATTGTAATGGTTGAATATAGTGATATATATATATATATATATATATATGAAGTGCTTATAATAATGTTAATTCTTATTACAGTGATTAGATAGTTGCTGCTAGTAGAAGTCATTAATAGTGGTGGTAGTGGGGTAACAGTTTTAACAATCTGTGTCTAATCACAGCCCCAGATTCAGTCTGGTTGTATTCAGTTACCTCCAGTCAATTCTATTAGGATTTGAAGAACCTAAGTTATTTGCATCTTTCCTAACTTAGTAATGACATTGACATTTCATATGTCAGACAAATTCGAAGAACATTGGAAGCATTGGCTCACTTAATACTCACGATGCTAAGCACTATTATTAGCACCATTTTACAGAGAGAGCAACTGCATTACAGGGAACATAAGTGTCTTGTTCGAGACTAAATAGCTACTAAGGAGGTTGGCTCCAGGTGCGCAAACTGTCAACTGAGAAGACAAATCCCACCATGCTCCTTGCTGAATCCTACTGGGGTTTGACTTCCTGTAAAGAGCCAATGTGTACTCCATCGCTAAGTCATGTCTGACTTTTTTGCAACACCACAGACCATAGCCCACCAGGCTCCTCTGTCCATGGGATTTCTCAGGCAAGGATACTGGAGTGGGTTGCCATTTCCTATTCCGGGGGATCTTCCTGATCCAGGGATTGCACTGGTGTCTCCTGGGTCTCTGGCATTGGCCAGCGAATTCTTTACCTCTGAGCTACCCAGGAAACCCCGTAGATAGCCAATAGTTCTCCAGTATTATTTGGGCTTCCAAGTGCCAGGTGTTCTGTATAGCTGCAAAGTGCTATTCTGAAAAGTATTCACAAAAATGACTGATTTTGACCAGCAGAGATCACAGTATTTTGAGAATTTGGCTGAGCTTTTCTCCCCGGCCTCTGTGTTGGGATAAGAGGGAGTGCTCCTGTTTGCATTAGCCAGAGAAGGACTGTGAACTATTATCTTACCTTGTTATCTGAGCTGCTGGTGCACAAGGAAGTTTCCTTTGCTAATGGCTGAACTGCTCTTCAGATAAAGGCCTGCCCGGGATCTCCGCAGCACTAATTAATCAGCTGTTAAAACAGTAGTTGATAAAGACAGGCTTACTTAAAGTTCGAATTGCCTGCAATCAGAGATAACCAGCAGTCCCTTTTGGCAGTGAGATATAAAAACAGGAGAATGATCTCTTATCAAAGTGAACATGGCACTCAAATGAAAAATGTGATTCAGAAAAAAACTATGGTTCCTCACATCAGATTGGGAAAAAAACAAATAAACATATAATTATTTCTTTTAACCTGTGTGGACAAAGTGGAAATGGCACCAAACATGCACACAGACACACACACGTAGGGACTAAAACATGGTCCACACGAATGTCTCAGTGTAAGCTGGGTGAGCAGAGCCAGAGCAGGGTTCATGGTTTTGAATGTGGTTACACAGCAGTGTGTGACATGTGGCCACCATTTATTTCCCTTTGATGGTGCCTTATTTGCTGACATTAGTCACTTAAAAAAAAAAAAAAAAATTAAAAGCACTGATTTCCTCAGAGGCAAAGGGTAGGATTTTAAAATATATTTATTTTAAAAATCACCTTAAAAAATGAGCATCTGGTGGATAAATGGAAATAAACTTCCCTGAGAAAAGGGTTGGATGAAACGGAGAAATAAAACATGAAGACTGGTTTGGATATTAGTAAAAGCTTTCCAGCAGGCTTAAAGGAGAGAAAGACTCTGTCTGGCACAGATGTAAAGGAAAGAACAACTCTACTCTCTGGGAGTGAGGCTTAGGGAGGCTCAGACAGGTGGGAATATAAAGCTTGGGGCATGGGACCATCAATGATCCTAATACTTGCAGAAACACAAAAGTGAAGGTGTGTAGAAGTATGATGTAGAGTAGAAAGATCTTCAGTAAAACTTAAAATTCCATTTTCTGGGAGAATCAAAAGCAAATGTAATTGTCAGAAAGGTTGAATTAAGAGAACACTTATAATTGAATAATCTATACAATTTTGAATTGATCTTAAACATGTAGTGAATGAATATGCAAAGCCTCCCAGATGAATTATAAACTGGGAAAATAAATTGTAATACAGAGGTGAACTTTCCTAAGTGATGCTGTCATTAGAATCACTGTTTGCTAACATTTTAATTTTCTCGATTTCATAAACTTAGTATAAAGAAGTGGAAGAATCAGTGGTTTTGGAATCTGGCAACTTGACTGTATAACAAATATTATTAAAACTAAAAATCAATGCAAATCTGAATAAATAATCTCTCTGCACCCCAGTTTTCTCACTTGTAAAAATGAGTGGGGAGATCACCAAACTAGACTATACCAATATCTCTTTTAAGTTTCATAGCCTATAATTCTAGATTTTATCACATATCATTTTTATCTAAATGCTCTACATTTTATTGGCAATTTCAAGTCACAAACCCAAGAGCATCTCAAAAGTTTCTAAATGCTTGGGTTCCAAGAAAATATTACTAGCTGTAAAACACAATTACAAATGTGCAAGTCTTTCCCAAAACTCTCTTGGAAACATTGGTCTTAAAAATGCAATGGTAATTGGTAATAATTAAGAAATGTTTCAACAAAATTCCACCTACTGATGTATTTACATAATGCTAGCACAATGGGAATTAGATGTCACTGAGTTTCCATGTCAGTAACCCCATTTTGCATGCTTCAAATTGCCTTCTGCCTTCCGGATGCTGTTTTTGCCTTTCTACTTGACATGTATGTAACATTATCACCACAGTGCTCAAGTGCTTTACAAAACAGGATAGAAATCAGTCACAGATTATTATTGTTTCAGGGTGTGGGGATTCAGGGAGTGGCGAGTGTGGACAGCTAGTGGGGTTTGAGCCCGTCTGGTGGTGAGCTGGGTTCTGAGGTCAGAACACCCCCTGCGCCCTGCACCACCTTGGGTCCTGCATTCCACCTGCCCTCTGTGAGTCATCATCGTTGTCTCACATGAAACATAGATAATAACAACTGGCCATTGTCCCCACGTGCTGCTGGCTGTGGTTCAGCCATGGTTCACCTGATCTAAAAAGCCACAGGGACATGGGGAAAACTGGTGCAAAAATTTGGTAAACTATTATTATTCCACAGGATGATTTCTTTGCAACTTGAGAAAGAACCAACCATAGCAAAAAATAAATAAGAAGGTATATAAATCCACTTTAGCTAGTTACCAGAAGTGGCTTTTGGGGTGGGGGGAAACGTGCTCAAAATTACTTCTCAAAGATTGATGACAACGAATCTGTCAAGCAGGGTTAACATGCTTAGAAATAAAGAAAAAAATCTTCGAGTACTTATTCTATGCCAGGCACTGTCCTGCCAGTTTACTCCCAGTATCTTTTCTAACCCTCACAAGCAAAAGATACTGTCATCCCTATTGTTATTGATGAGGAAACGAGGCAAACAGGGTTGAATAACTCGCCCAAGGTCACCCAGCCAAAAAATGGCAAAGCCTAGATTTAAATCTACCTAGGTGGGCTGGCTCAAGAACCTGTGCTTTTAAGCACTACATAAATGGCACCCTACTCCAGTACTCTTGCCTGGAGAATCCTATGGGTGGAGGATCCTGATAGGCTGCAGTCTATGGGGTCGCAAAGAGTCGGACACAACTGAGCGACTTCACTTTCACTTTTCACTTTCATGCATTGGAGAAGGAAATGGCAACCCACTGCAGTGTTCTTGCCTGGAGAATCCCAGGGATGGGGGAGCCTGGTGGGCTGCCGTCTACGGGGTCGCACAGAGTCGGACACGACTGAAGTGATGCAGCAGCAGCAAAGTTCAAAGGAAAAATACAGTAATTTACCCAAGATCCCATGGCCTGTAAATGGCAGACCTGCAACCTGAAGCAGGTCTTCCTCAAGCAGAGCTTGTAGGTTCCCAGCATTCTCACCTCAGTGTCCATGCCCCTGACAGGCTGGGGTTTTCCTCCCACCCTCAGGGGATAGGTGAGGTATGCCTTCCTCAGCTTCCATCCTCAGGGGAAGGAGGAGCCTGAGAGAGATGTGATGAGCCAACTCCAGATGACATCCAGAGAGAGGGAAAGAAAAAAAGTGGAGGAGGACAGGAATAGTTCCAGGCCAAGAAAGTAGGAATAGGAACTCAGTTCTGTCAAAAGCCCCATTAACTCTACTTCCCTTCTCTCATTCACCTCTTTTCAGCCAGGGCCCTGCCAGCACCCACAGCCATGACCGGCACGTAGCAAGTGCTCAGTAAAGGTCAGTGGCTCGTCTTTCCCTCTTTCCTTCCTTCCTCCTGTCTCTCTCTCTCTTTGGGCATAAGGACTGCATGTTCACAGGTGGACTCAGCTAGTTTTTTAGAAAGTTACTTATTTATTGCCTGTGCTGGGTCTTTGTTGCTGCTCAGGCTTTTCTCTAGCCGTGGCGAGTGGGGACTACTCTTTGTCGCGGTGCTCAGCTTCTCACTTGCAGTGGCTTCTCTTGATGTGGAGCATGGGCTCTAGCGCTTGTGGGCTTCAGCAGTTCCAGCACGTGCGGCTCCCAGGCTCTAGAGCACAGGCTCAATAAGCCTCATGGCACAGAGGCTTAATTGCTTTGAGGCATGTGAGATTTTCTCAGGTCAGGGATTGAACCCTTGTCTCTGAGCCATCAAGGAGGTCCTCATGTAGATATTTAATATGACCAGTAGTGGTGGTGGACAGGCACCCTCTGCCAGGAAATCGAAAGACTAAAGCCAAATAATACCCCATCTCCTTTCCTATTCCGGCCACACACCTGTTGAGATGGATAATCCCCATCAAGGAGCACCCATCTACTCCCAGGTTATTTTTAATTCTCACTCATACTTGCAAATAGAAGTCTCCTCCAAATGCCAAGCTCCACTTTGTCATATTGTGATGCGTGCTAGTATTCAAGAAATGCCATCCACGCTGTTGTGATAGCTGTGAAAAATTCAATATCCTTCCTGGACTGCTCGTGACTTTTCAGGGACTCAAAAGGGAAATACTTCTTAAATTCACCCATTCACTAATTAAATACCAAAGCAATCTTCCCTTATGAAACTACAGAGACACAGGTCATACTTGTCGGGATTAGTTTCTGGGCCCAGATCTCTTAGTAGGATTTTCTTTGCATTATTGACTACATTTTTGTTCCCGGTGCTCAACAACAAGCGATGACTGAAGCCAGACCTTCACACAAGGCCCCAAGTCTGGTTGATGTCTCCTTGTTTCCCAAGCACCTGCTTAAACAAAAAGCCTGGGTGCCCCTGGCCTTCCTGCAATTGATGGCGGTGTGCTTTCCTAATTGGTTTGGAGATGGGGATGTGTGCACGTGTGTATCTGCTCATATTCAACAAAATATTTGCTTGATTCCTGTTTTTTTTTTTTTTTTTAACTTCCATCTAAATGTTTAACTCAGAAAGAAAGGAGAACCAAGGTGCATTTCTATGTCAGGGTAGAGCAGAAAGAGGACTTAGAAAGATTCTATGGAGAACAAAAGCTTTTTGTCTAGAAGGTGTCTTAATATTAGTGTAATGACTTCAGAGGCCGAGATAAGGTAAGGAAAGGTAAGATGGGGTGAGATAAGATAAGAACAGGTGGCAACATCAGTAAGTAATACAGTTTTAAGAGCGTAAAAGGTGAGCACACTAAAAATGTTTGAGTCTGAAGAGAAACTGTAAATTTAACCCTGGTTCTCAATGGACTCAATGTTATTCTAATCTATGTTATGGGAATTCAATAAATGGCTCTATAATCTCTAGAAAGACTTGTTCTTCAGAGTTGTGACTGAGGAAGCATGGGTTTGGAACCACCAATTTTGCAGACACTATTGTAAATGGGGCTGCTCTTACTGGTAAGAAAGGCACCAATTCCCACTTTGAGGTGGTGTATTCATCCTTTCAAACACTGTCCTCTTAGTAAATACCTTCTCCTAGTTAGGCTTAAAAGATCAGTGACACATTGCAAAAGTAAAATCAAATCACATTAGTGTTTTCTTCTCCCTTCCCTGGTGAAAGAGTATATGTGACATGATAAAATGTCTTTTGAAGCATATTGATATAATCATGTCCATTTTTTTTTTATTACAGTGTTCATCTTAGACACAACACTTTAGAGCTGGGTTATCTAGTCCAACCCTCTCACCATAAAGGTGAGGCACTGAGATCCAGAGGGAGGCCTGACTTCCTGGAGGCTGTAAGATGCTGTCAGAACTGGAACCCAGTTCCCAGGCCAGTGAGGGTTCTTTCACCACACCATACTGCCTAACATGTCTGTGGGTTGTTATTGTCAGTGGTGAAAGTTTTGCCTTTTGAATAAGTTATATTCCAAAGAGCTGAATGGAAAATTTAGGATGCAGTTCTCTTCTATTCTATGTAAAACACTTCATCATGAAAGAGCATGAATTTGCATAAGATTGGAAGAGGGGACTCATTGCAGCAGTGATTGGTCAAATTCCTCTCGTGGTGGGAGAAACAGTCTGGGAGTCTTGTGAACCTGATTCTAAATCCAGATTTGCTTTCAGCTCAGTTCAGTCGTTTGGTTGTGTCTGACTCATCAACCCCATGGACTGCAGCACACCAGGCTTCCCTGTCCATCACCAATTCCCGGAGCTTGCTCAAGCTCATGTCCATTGAGTCGGTGATGCCATCCAACCATTTCATTCTCTGTCGCCCCCTTCTCATCCTGCCTTCAATCTTTCCCATCAGGGTCTTTTCCAACGAGTCAGTTCTTTGCATCAGGTGGGCAAAGTATTGGAGCTTCAGCTTCAGCATCAGTCCTTCCAATGAATATTCAGGACTGATTTCCTTTAGAATTGACTGGTTTGATCTTTATGCTTTGCTTTATGCTTCCAATGTTCCAATGAAGTCTAAACATTCAGTGACTGAGAATCTAGCTATGCTCTAAAAAATCCACCAAGTTTCCAGGTGGAGGGTGGGAGAGGTGGTAAGGTAGGAGATGAGCAAGAAGCAAAGAAAATCTCCCCAAATGATTTTTTTTCTCCCTTAACAAGCTCATCTAATACAAATGTCCTTTTACTCCCTGTCCTTCTTTTTGTGGCCCTCTTTCTTTGTCTGTAACTGGAGGAAAGAGAGGTCTAAGGAAAGCAAAACCACACTTTTAAAGAAAAAAGAATTCCTGTTCTCTTTCCTTTGCAACCAGCAACACCGTGGATTAATAACATTTACATCTCCAAGTCTTGCTTATGCTAGTCTTCAGTTTTATAGCTTATTTGACTTTATAAAATACAATTGTCCACCCGTGGCTGATTCATGTCAATGTATGGCAAAACCAATACAGTATTGTAAAGCAAAATAAAGTAAAAATAAAAATAAAATACAATTGTGGTTTTATAAATCTTTTAAAAAAAGCAAAGCTGCCCATTTCCAAATCTGCATTTAACTGCAAAAAACATGAAGGCATAGCATTCATTCAAAGATTGATTAAATTATTGAGAATTTAAGAATATATTTAATTGGGAAAAAACCTTTATTCAGCTATATATGGTCAAAAGAAAAGCTGCAAGTTCATATGCAAGCAATAAGTATAGACTGATATTCTTAGCTACATTTATAACAATCTGTTAAGTAGGAAAGCGGCAAACCACAGCTATCAGTAAAGGGCATGAGATTTGTTATCAGATAGGCATGGATTCTACTCCTGGCTCTTCCAGTTAAAGCCTACAGATCTTAGAAAGGTTCTTTAGCTCTCTGTTTTCTCATCTGTAAAATTTAGATGACAATAACATTTTGTAAACAGGTTTATTGTAGAGACTACATTTTCAATCATATATGTCAAACCCTTTGTAAACTCTAATTCACCATGAAATCATTATTTACTAATTATCATCATCATCATCCTCTTCATTGTTAGTAAATAAAACACGGCCCTTTCAGAAGGCTGCCATTGCACACCTAAGTGTTCTCCCAGACATGCTGACAACTGGGGAAGTGTAACAGCCAAATTGGTTTCTCATCCAGAAGTAACTCAGGTGTGGCTGCATCAGGGACTGGGGCTTTGGGATTCCAGAGAATTATAGTGTGACATCCCAAGATTTAAGTTTGAAGGCCATTACTTTCAAGAAAATCAATTACAGGGAAAGGTAAACTAACACTTATGGAGAATCCATAGTGGCTCTGATTCTACAAAAAAAAGATTCACAATTCAAAGGACTGGAGTTTAGATCTAATGTGTCAACTTGGTCAACCGCAGATGACCTTGGGTAGGTTCCTTAGGCTCTCTGAGCCAGTATATTCAGAGTCACAGTTTGCAATCCTATCGTCAGTGTTTCAGAGTAGAATTCAGTAAATACTTGTTTAATGTATTTGTAAATGAGCACCCATTTCTCCAGGTTTTTGTCAACAATAGCATTGTTGAAGTTTCAAAATCTTTACCTGGTGGATGAAAAGTGTTACATTAGCACTTTAATTTGCACTTTTATAATTATTGAGTGATGATGAACACTTACTAATTTACTGGCTATTTATATTTTATTTTCTAATATTTGCCTATTTGTGTCCTTTCTCCATTTTATATTGAATGATTCATATTTTTCTTATTAATTTCACAAAGGCTGTTTGTGTATTTATTAGTCTTGTCTCACATATATTAGACAAATTTCTTTCCAATATGTTTTTAATATTTTAACCTTATTTTTTTGTCCATACAAGCACTGATTATTTTAATATGGTCAGAGTTATCACCCTTTTCCTTTACAACTTGTAGATGCCTGATGCCATGTATATTCTTTACACATGAACCACTTATGGAGATATATTTCTAGAGTTTTTGTTTTTAATATTTACAACATCATTCAAAATATATTAGCTACTTAATTAGCCAAATTAAGTAAGGGTGGGTTTTGTTGACTAGATTTTCTTAATCTGAAATGTTGAGATGATTCAAGATAATAAATGCTGCTGTTACTATCATATAAATAGGGAAAGTACAAAACTGAAAAATAACTTGATCAAAGTGAGAGACAGAAAGAGCTAGGTGGTGACGGACTCTCAGACTCACTTGCTAAAGAACATTAAAATAATATGTGAAAGTAGAAAAGGTTTGTGAAGGGAAAAGAAATGATAGGGACAAGTGAGGAATAAAAGAAGATAAGCCAATGGAGAAGGGAAGCACAGTGAGAGGGAAATGGGAGTGCTGAAAAGAAAGGTTCAAAGACTGAGGAAGGCATTGAGTGAAGCTTAAAAATGGAGTGAAGGTTCAGAAGACGTCTAAGAGGGCTGATCCCAGGCAAATATCTCCCGTCCGTGTGGTTTCTGAGATATCTCTTATCACCTGCCACTAGAGCTCTACAGGCCTTGAGATGAAAATCAACTCCAGTCAGCGTCACCTGTCTCCATTCACAGATGCATGTCCTTTTCTTTTCATAAATAAGAAAAACAAAGTCCCATACACCCCCCAGAAAGCCATCTTCAAGGAGGTAACACTCAGGCTAGATATTTATTTTTTCAAATTTTCTTTTTCTGGGTAAGAAAAATTGGAGAACAGGAAGGTGAGTGACCTTATATGCTCTTCAGAACCATAAGAAAAATTTTAGTTTTCCTCCATTCTTCTGTACCTCACTGGGCTCAGTTTCCATTTGTAAAATCAATCAACGCAAATCAGCATTTTCCTATGAAACACTTTTATAAAGGATTCTAGGAATAGACTCTGATACAGAAAATCTAAGGCCAAGAAATTGACCATACAAATGGTTTCATTCTTTGAAAGCTACAATTAAATATTTTATCACTTTGAGAAAGGTTTTGCATTTGCCAATGTCATCCAATCACATATTCAAAGTGAAAGAAAAAATCTCACTATTTCTGTGTTTAAAAATGACTGTGCGTATTTGGGATTTGGCTGGACCTTTGTTATAACTGCATAGGCTCTCTCTTTTTAAAATGGAAATACAGTCTGTTCCTCCAATTATTCCCATCCTCCCTCATCCTCTTCTTTCCTAGTTTTTTAAACTCTGGATATTAGACACTATAAATACATCAATTTATCCATTTCTCTGGGATTCAGGATTTATGCAGTTGAGTCTTTCAACGTTAGGTGATTTTTGAGATTCTATTTTATTCTTGTCCTCTTTGCATGTCCAATTATGTCTATTTCTTAGCTAGTCATACCTACAAAATATGACTAGTTTCAGAACTATTTCCAACTTCTTTGTTTTGTCTTGTATTTCTATTGTGGCACTAATTACTAGCAATATGATTAATGCACTACTTACCCGTGGCTTTGTTCCCTTTGTTTTTCCGATAATGCTAATTAATCCAATTTTGAAAAAAAAATTTTTTTTTTCAGTTCTGCTCACACACGTCAGATTGCAGGTGCCTTTGAAATCACTTTTCCCCCTTTGGTTTTACATTAAAGCAAAGAGTAAGAGTAGACCAATTAGTGACACGGCTGAAAATACTCCTATCAAAGTTGTTCATCGGGAAATGTCCAGGACCGGTAGTGTTGGGGATGGCTCTGAAGTAAGACAGTTTCCATTTACTAAAAAGTTATTTTGCCCTTTACTTATCTTAGTTACTGTGCTTGTGTGTGCATTGGACTCGGGGGGGTGGATATGTGTATGGTTACCTAGGTTTGGGTGCAATAGATTTTTAATATTTCCAAGGGGAGGCACAGCTGAGGATGGCTGCCAAAGACATGGTCATCAATCAGATTCAAGCAGAATCCACGCGGCCCCGCCTCTCTGAGTGCGCGTCATCCCGCAGTGTGTCCTCGCCAGGTGCTCGTTTGGCTTGCCTTTGGGAGACCGTTTTAAGTCTGTAGTTGGTACTCGCTGTGCAGTTTCGTTTACGTTCACAGCATTCATTTTCTTTGATAGATCAATCAATAATACTCAATGGTACTCTCCCATTCAACTTAGCACTTTTTAGGGCTTTGCTAAATTACACTATATATACTAAAATTGGAGTGGTACCTAGTTTCCCAGATACCAATGATGCAGTGATTTTGGTCCTAAGAAATATTACTATAAAATCCACTCCAATGTTCCTCTTAAATATATTTTATAGGGTTAATTTTGTTAACCTTATAATTTATCCTATTTGGAACCAGTCTGTTGTTCCATGTCCAATTCTAATTGTTGCTTCCTGACCTGCATACAGATTCTCAAGAGGCAGGTTAGGTGGTCTGGTATTCCCATCTTTTTCAGAATTTTCCACAGTTTATTGTGATCCACACAGTCAGAATGTTTATATTCAATATGGAATAGAAAAATTGCTGACTTCCTCTTACATTGTTCATTTACTACATAGTACATCTCATTTTGATCATGCATACTCTAATCTATCATTTGTGTATCTAATAGTATGCCAGCGAGGGTTTTCAGAATACCTCTGAAACTCAGAATACCTTTGAGAACTGTAGCGGGATAAATCACACATACACCCCCAATGCCAACCTTTGTTTGTTTCATTTCTTTCTTTTCCTAAATAAAATGGCAAAAGAAATCTGTCTAAACTCTCTCATTCACTCAGCAAGAGTAGGTAAAAATTCACACACTACAAATAGTTAAATATTTTTGTTGCAATTCAAGGTTTTGCTTTGAATTTTTAAAATTAACTTTGAAATCAAATTCATTTTGACAAAAGGCAGGGGTCTGGGTGAAGTCCCTACCCCCTACAAAACTGCATTAAAGTGCTAATTGTTTTATTTGAAATATCACTTTCAACTAATTAATTCGTTTTGCCTTGACTGAATTGATTGGAAACCCCATGAGATCTTTAGGGAGAGAAAGAGAGAGCTGCGTGCCTTGACCCTCCCTCATTCCCAATCACATCTTTATTTACTATATTGAAACATGAAGCTCTGCCACAGAACAAAAGGTGGAGAAATTATGTATTGAGGGAATAGTTTTCCCTTATGGAAAGCAAGCAGGCTAGGAGATTTTCTTCTTTAATAAGATGAAGTTTATGTGTTTAGATCACTTTAAAGAAACTACAGTCGCTCTAATCTAGGCTTTCAGTTTGTTTTCCAATCTGCCTTGGCTCATGTTTTGAGGCATTATGTTGACAGAGTCCATGTCACTCAGTAGTCACCAAATAAATTTGACTGTTTATGGTATAAAAATTTGGAGTTGTACAACAGAATTATTGCTGGGGGTTTTTGGTTTGAGTTTGTTTCCCACCCCCACCTGTTAGAGTGGAGCAGCGTTTTTTGCATCTCTTATCATAACTTTAAGTTTCAGTACAAGACTGTTCTAATATCTGCTCTCTTTTGTGTATGAGTGCTGAAGAATTGATCCTTTCAAACTGTAGTGCTGGAGAAAACTCTTGAGAGTCCCTTGGACAGCAAGATCAAACCAGTCAATCCTAAAGGAAATCAATCCTGAATATTCATTGGAAGGACTGTTAGTGAAGCTGAAGTTCTAATACTTCAGCCACCTGATGCGAAGAGGTGACTCATTGGAGACAACCCTGATGCTGGGAAAGACTGAGGGCAGGAGAAGGGGGCGATAGAGTTGTTGGATGGCATCACTGACTCAATGGACACGAGTTTGAGCAAACTCTGGGGGATAGTGAAAGACAGGGAAGCCTGGCATGCTGCAGTTCATGGGGTCACAAAGAGTTGGGCATGACTGAGTGACTGAACAACACTTGTGCATGAGGCCCTTAACTGATTTTCAAAAGTGGTTAAATACAGCAAATGTAATGCTTTCTTTTAGACATATATATGAAATTCTGTTAGGTCAGTAGAATACCTTCGAAGCATATTAAAAATCTCAGATGCTATCATGCCAGGCTCAGAATATTCAAAAAAGTGTTTTGGGAGAGTTTGTATAGGCTTTTTTTACAACTCCTTTTAATTTTCATAATCTTTTATCAGAACTTTGATTCCTTTTTAGTTCCTGACCACAATCAACACATAAAAATGTGTTTTATAAATTAAGTCTTTGTTGTAAGTTCTAGTATTTCTAGGCATAATTGCTTGTCTTTCTGTTTCCACAATTTATATATAATGACTAATGTCAACAAATATGCCATCTGAGAATTAAATGTACTTACCTTGAGTTCCATAACAGTCCTTTGGTTAGCTGGAGCAAAATAACTGAACATTTGGGCATGTAGCATGAGTTCAGGACTGTTTGTATCGCACATACAAGGAAATGACATATTAAATAACCGAGTGCTACTGTTTATTGAGCACTTGCTATGTGCCAGGCATTCTGCCAAGGAGGGTGCACAAATGCCATTTCACTTCAAATGTACAGCATCCCTCTAAGGAAAGTATTATTAGCATTCTTGTTTTGCTGATGGTGAAACTGAGGTTCAGTGAGATTACTCTGGGCTTCCAACTGTTTGTCAGATATACCTGAGAATTCTGGAGCAAGAACACTATCCTTTCTGAGATTCAAAGTTTATTTTGACTAAAAAATGATTTTTTTTTTAAATTACCAATTCAGTGAACAATATTCAAAGACCTTGCCTTGGAATCTGTGTTAAGTATACTTAAAGGAATTTCCAGAAAATAAAAGGATTAACAAATTAGATTGTCTATAGTTTGACTACAAGGCCATAGTATGTTAAAGAAATTCCATGAAATCAGTTAAAAACAAAAGGAAGGAAGGAAGAGAGGAAGAAAACAAGGGGAATAAAGAAATGAAAGAAACACCTGGTTGATGAAATTCTTCACTTTTTTCAATGCTTAAAATAGGGCTGTCCAGGACTGAAATAACTTAAGCACCTTCACAGCCACAGAGAATTTTAGATCTTAATATATTCTATGGTCAAAACACAGAGGACTGGTTTTATTCAAGAGTCAGGGCCATTTAAAAACTTTCTTAAGTGCTGGAGAAGGTGTGGAGAAATGGAAACCCTCCTACGCTGTTGGTAGGAATGTAAGTTGGTGCAGCCACTACAGAAAATAGTACAGATGTTTCTCAGAAAATTAAAAATAGAATTACTATATGATCCAGCAATCCCACTCCTGGGCATATGTCCAGACAAAACTCTAATTCAAAAAGGTACACACCCTGCTATATTCATAGCAGCGTTATTGACAATAGCCAAGGCATAGAAACAACCTAAATGTCCATCAACAGATGAATGGATAAAGAAGGTGCAGTACATATATACAATGGAATATTACTTAGAAAAAAAGCCTCTTGATGAAAGTGAAAGAGGAGAGTGAAAAAGTTGGCTTTAAGCTCAACATTCAGAAAACTAAGATCATGGCATCTGGTCCCATCACTTCATGGGAAATAGATGGGGTAACAGTGGAAACAGTGTCAGACTCTATTTTGGGGGGCTCTAAAATCACTGCAGATGGTGATTGCAGCCATGAAATTAAAAGACGCTTACTCCTTGGAAGAAAAGTTATGACCAACCTAGATAGCATCTTGAAAAGCAGAGACATTACTTGGCCAACAAAGGTCCGTCTAGTCAAGGCTATGGTTTTTCCAGTGGTCATGTATGGATGTGAGAGTTGGACTGTGAAGAAAGCCGAGTGCCAAAGAATTGATGCTTTTGAACTGTGGTGTTGGAGAAGACTCTTGAGAGTCCCTTGGACTGCAAGGAGATCCAACCAGTCCATTCTAAAGGAAATTAGTCCTGGGTGTTCATTGGAAAGACTGATGCTAAAGCTGAAACTCCAGTACTTTGGCCACCTCATGCAAAGACTTGACTCATTGGAAAAGACCCTGATGCTGGGAGGGACTGGGGGCAGGAGGAGAAGGGGACGGCAAAGGATGAGATGCCTGGATGGCGTCACCGACACGATGGACATGAGTTTGGGTAACCTCTGGGAGTTACTGATGGACAGGGAAGCCTGGCATGCTGCGATTCATGGGATCGCAAAGAGTCGGACACAGCTGAGCTACTGAACTGAACTGAACTGAAAAAAGAATGAAATAAAGTCATCTGCAGCAACATGGATGCAACTAGAGATGATCATACTGAGAAAAGTAGGTGAGAAACAGAGAGACAAATACCATCCGATATCACTTATATGTGGAATCTAATATACAGCATAAATGAACCTATCTAAAAAACAGAAACAGACTCACTGACAGAGAGCAGAATTGTGCTTGCTATGGGGGAGGCTGGGTGAAGGAGGGAAGAACTGGGAATTTGGAATTAGTAGATGCAAGTATTACATATAGGATGAATAAACAAACTCTTACTATATTGCACAGGGAACCATAACTATATTCAACATCTTGGGATAAACCATAGTGAAAAAGAATATAAAAAAGAATGTGTATATGTGTATAACTGAGTCACTTTGCTATATAGATAGCACAACACAACATTGTAAAACAACTACATGCCAATAAAAATATGTATCTGTAAGAAAACAAAAAAGCTTCACTTTTTTTCTGGAAAAAGTTTAAACAAATGCAGTAGAATTAGTTGTAGAATGTCATAAAATAATCCAAATATTTTTGTTTAAATTGAACTATATATTCATATATATATTGACTAAATTTTCAAAGAATTTTTGTTATTTTTATTTCCACAGACCCTGTATGTATAGATGTGTATAAGAGACAGCTCTCATTCACTCAGCAAGGGTAGGTAAAAATTCACACACTACAAATAGTTAAATATTTTTGTTGCAATTCAAGGTTTTGCTTTGAATTTTTAAAATTAACTTTGAAATCAAATTCATTTTGACAAAAGGCAGGGGTCTGGGTGAAGTCCCTACCCCCTACAAAACTGCATTAAAGTGCTAATTGTTTTATTTGAAATATCACTTTCAACTAATTAATTCGTTTTGCCTTGACTGAATTGATTGGAAACCCCATAAGATCTTTAGGGAGAGAAAGAGAGAGCTGCGTGCCTTGACCCTCCCTCATTCCCAATCACATCTTTATTTACTATATTGAAACATGAAGCTCTGCCACAGAACAAAAGGTGGAGAAATTATGTATTGAGGGAATAGTTTTCCCTTATGGAAAGCAAGCAGGCTAGGAGATTTTCTTCTTTAATAAGATGAAGTTTATGTGTTTAGATCACTTTAAAGAAACTACAGTCGCTCTAATCTAGGCTTTCAGTTTGTTTTCCAATCTGCCTTGGCTCATGTTTTGAGGCATTATGTTGACAGAGTCCATGTCACTCAGTAGTCACCAAATAAATTTGACTGTTTATGGTATAAAAATTTGGAGTTGTACAACAGAATTATTGCTGGGGGTTTTTGGTTTGAGTTTGTTTCCCACCCCCACCTGTTAGAGTGGAGCAGCGTTTTTTGCATCTCTTATCATAACTTTAAGTTTCAGTACAAGACTGTTCTAATATCTGCTCTCTTTTGTGTATGAGTGCTGAAGAATTGATCCTTTCAAACTGTAGTGCTGGAGAAAACTCTTGAGAGTCCCTTGGACAGCAAGATCAAACCAGTCAATCCTAAAGGAAATCAATCCTGAATATTCATTGGAAGGACTGTTAGTGAAGCTGAAGTTCTAATACTTCAGCCACCTGATGCGAAGAGGTGACTCATTGGAGACAACCCTGATGCTGGGAAAGACTGAGGGCAGGAGAAGGGGGCGATAGAGAATGAGATGGTTGGATGGCATCACTGACTCAATGGACACGAGTTTGAGCAAACTCTGGGGGATAGTGAAAGACAGGGAAGCCTGGCATGCTGCAGTTCATGGGGTCACAAAGAGTTGGGCATGACTGAGTGACTGAACAACACTTGTGCATGAGGCCCTTAACTGATTTTCAAAAGTGGTTAAATACAGCAAATGTAATGCTTTCTTTTAGACATATATATGAAATTCTGTTAGGTCAGTAGAATACCTTCGAAGCATATTAAAAATCTCAGATGCTATCATGCCAGGCTCAGAATATTCAAAAAAGTGTTTTGGGAGAGTTTGTATAGGCTTTTTTTACAACTCCTTTTAATTTTCATAATCTTTTATCAGAACTTTGATTCCTTTTTTGTTCCTGACCACAATCAACACATAAAAATGTGTTTTATAAATTAAGTCTTTGTTGTAAGTTCTAGTATTTCTAGGCATAATTGCTTGTCTTTCTGTTTCCACAATTTATATATAATGACTAATGTCAACAAATATGCCATCTGAGAATTAAATGTACTTACCTTGAGTTCCATAACAGTCCTTTGGTTAGCTGGAGCAAAATAACTGAACATTTGGGCATGTAGCATGAGTTCAGGACTGTTTGTATCGCACATACAAGGAAATGACATATTAAATAACCGAGTGCTACTGTTTATTGAGCACTTGCTATGTGCCAGGCATTCTGCCAAGGAGGGTGCACAAATGCCATTTCACTTCAAATGTACAGCATCCCTCTAAGGAAAGCATTATTAGCATTCTTGTTTTGCTGATGGTGAAACTGAGGTTCAGTGAGATTACTCTGGGCTTCCAACTGTTTGTCAGATATACCTGAGAATTCTGGAGCAAGAACACTATCCTTTCTGAGATTCAAAGTTTATTTTGACTAAAAAATGATTTTTTTTTTAAATTACCAATTCAGTGAACAATATTCAAAGACCTTGCCTTGGAATCTGTGTTAAGTATACTTAAAGGAATTTCCAGAAAATAAAAGGATTAACAAATTAGATTGTCTATAGTTTGACTACAAGGCCATAGTATGTTAAAGAAATTCCATGAAATCAGTTAAAAACAAAAGGAAGGAAGGAAGAGAGGAAGAAAGCAAGGGGAATAAAGAAATGAAAGAAACACCTGGTTGATGAAATTCTTCACTTTTTTCAATGCTTAAAATAGGGCTGTCCAGGACTGAAATAACTTAAGCACCTTCACAGCCACAGAGAATTTTAGATCTTAATATATTCTATGGTCAAAACACAGAGGACTGGTTTTATTCAAGAGTCAGGGCCATTTAAAAACTTTCTTAAGTGCTGGAGAAGGTGTGGAGAAATGGAAACCCTCCTACGCTGTTGGTAGGAATGTAAGTTGGTGCAGCCACTACAGAAAATAGTACAGATGTTTCTCAGAAAATTAAAAATAGAATTACTATATGATCCAGCAATCCCACTCCTGGGCATATGTCCAGACAAAACTCTAATTCAAAAAGGTACACACCCTGCTATATTCATAGCAGCGTTATTGACAATAGCCAAGGCATAGAAACAACCTAAATGTCCATCAACAGATGAATGGATAAAGAAGGTGCAGTACATATATACAATGGAATATTACTTAGAAAAAAAGCCTCTTGATGAAAGTGAAAGAGGAGAGTGAAAAAGTTGGCTTTAAGCTCAACATTCAGAAAACTAAGATCATGGCATCTGGTCCCATCACTTCATGGGAAATAGATGGGGTAACAGTGGAAACAGTGTCAGACTTTATTTTGGGGGGCTCTAAAATCACTGCAGATGGTGATTGCAGCCATGAAATTAAAAGACGCTTACTCCTTGGAAGAAAAGTTATGACCAACCTAGATAGCATCTTGAAAAGCAGAGACATTACTTGGCCAACAAAGGTCCGTCTAGTCAAGGCTATGGTTTTTCCAGTGGTCATGTATGGATGTGAGAGTTGGACTGTGAAGAAAGCCGAGTGCCAAAGAATTGATGCTTTTGAACTGTGGTGTTGGAGAAGACTCTTGAGAGTCCCTTGGACTGCAAGGAGATCCAACCAGTCCATTCTAAAGGAAATTAGTCCTGGGTGTTCATTGGAAAGACTGATGCTAAAGCTGAAACTCCAGTACTTTGGCCACCTCATGCAAAGACTTGACTCATTGGAAAAGACCCTGATGCTGGGAGGGACTGGGGGCAGGAGGAGAAGGGGACGGCAAAGGATGAGATGCCTGGATGGCGTCACCGACAGA
>SJYT01041864.1:0-32682 GCA_006410635.1 Cephalophus harveyi
GCTGGGAGGGATTGAGGGCAGGAGGAGAAGGGGACGACCGAGAATGAGATGGCTGGATGGCATCACTGACTCGATGGACATGGGTTTGGGTGAACTCCGGGAGGTGGTGATGGATAGAGGGGCCTGTTGTGGTGCAATTCATGGGCTCACAAAGAGTCAGACATGACTGAGCGACTGAACTGAACTGTCTCTTTTCCGACCCCATGGACTATAACCCTCCAGGCTGCTCTCTCTCTGAGATTTCCCAGGCAAGAATACTAGAGTGGGTTGCCATTTCCTCCTTCAGGGGTTCTTCCTGACCCAGGGATCAAACTCACGTTTCCTGCATTGGCAGGCAGGTTCTTTACCACTGGGTTACTAGGGAAGTCTCTGACATATAATAAATACTCATTATTTTCTGGCCCTATGGAAGAGAAAATAAGGCACATTATTCATTGTTAACTCAGTGTTACAGAGCCTGTTTTTTTCACTCTTAGATAACAGCAATTATTCAGGGGGTATATGGCTATTGGACAATTGAGTTATATAACTTACCTGGTAGGTAATATTATACATATTACCCATTATGTTTCTATTAAAAAGCAAATTTGTGTAATGCTTGCTTCAGACCATAGTTCCTGGGGCTTCTCGTGGCACAAGTTCACTCTCCTCTGCTGTTAGGGTTATTTTAGTAGAAATCTTAAGAATTATTGATTGCGGTATGAGCAGAGGTGATGTGTTGGGCAGGATTTTAATAAAGTTTATTTTTTGATCGCCATTTTTCATGATACAGCAAGCCCTGATCTTGTAGAAAATCTGAGAGCAAGGACACTGCCAGCGATGGCTGCTGCTTTTGTTGCCATCATTTGTATGTGAATTTGAAGAAGTTGTCCAACATCTATAAACATCTTAGACTCTCCTCATTTATATAAAAGGACAGGATGGTTTGCTATCTGAGGAATTAATCATCATAAGTCCCTTCTGAAAATTTTCCACATGCCTAATTGCAATAACCAGCAAAACACCATTAATAAGAAGCACATCTTATAAAATAACAAATAGTTTCTCCTTGCCAGTGGGTATCATTTGTGTTCATTGATTAATGTATTGGATAAACCTTTTTTGTTTTTTATTAATGAGAACAAGAGAGAACAAACACCATGTTAGAGAAGATGTTTCACACAACATGGCAATATAGAGACATAGGTCAGACTGGCTACCCTGGAAAGGAGCTGCAGATTGAATACTAACCTGGTTTTCTTAATCATTCACTTCATCCGTGCTTCTATTTGGGCTTCCCTTGTAGCTCAATCCGTAGAGAATTTGCCTGCAATTCAGGAGACCAGGGTTCGATTCCAGGGTGGAGAAGATGGAGAAGGAAATGGCAACCCACTCCAGCATTCTTGCCTGGAGAATCCCATGGACAGAGGAGCCTGGCAGGCTACAGTCCCTGGTGTCACATGAGTCAGACATGACTTAGTAATTAAACCTCCACCACCATGCTTCTATTTACCACTGAAAGGCTCACCAAGAAACTAAACATGAAACTGACCAACTATAATAATAAGCTGGCCTTTATTAATTTTTGTTTCCTAAGTAACCTAATGTGAAAGTGTAAAATGTTTTTATAAGCATTTATGCAGTTCTGTGCTGCTTTTGGCTTCCCTGGTGACTCAAATGGTAAAGATCCATGCATAAATAAATTTTCAACAATTTAAATAAGATTAAAACGGAGATAACTTTTTTATTAAAAGGCATTATTCTGTGAAGAAATTTGCAATGGGTATATTTGACAATATCCTGCCATCCTTATACCCATTGCAAATTTTTTCACAGGATGCAGTTTGCCTTTTTACTCTAAACATAATGCCTTTTAATAAAAAAACTTCTCTCAGTTTTAATCTTATTTAAATTGTTGAAAATTTATTTATGCATGGATCTTTTGATATCTTGTTTAAGAAATATTTTTATAGTTTATAGAGAGAAACATGTTCTCTATGTTCTTTTGCATACTTCATAGTTTAAATTTTATAATTTTATGAGACAGTATGTCTGAAGTAGATTTTTGTGTATGAAGTGGAGTTGAGATTCACATTTCTTCATAATATATTTAGTTATATCATCACTTTCTGAAAAGACTGTCTTTTATCCATTTGGTTGTAGTGTCCCCTTTATTATAATATATTTTATCTGTCTATATGAGAAGCATATAATAAACCAGAAATCATCATATTAGTTTTTATTCTGATTCTTCACAAATTTACTGTGTAATATTGGACATGAAGGACAAATTATAAGCCTCTTACAGTCAATGAGTGAATCTGATACAGTCCTTTGTTAATACATTTTGGCTTTCTCACAATGCCCAAATGGGAGTGAATACATGTAAAAGAAAACAATTAATTTTTTAAGGTTTTATTAAATATTATATAGGTATTAGAGTTTCTTTAGAGATTACAAAAAGTAGTTTGAAAATATTGATGATTTTCATAAATTTATTCATGCATTCCAAATCATTGATCTCATGTTATTTTGGAATGGTGAAATTTATTCCTAATAAAATATAAATCTCTGTCTATATAAGAAGGATTTAAAAAAATAATACAAATTAGCAAAATAATATGTACCAAGAAACAAGAAATTCTAAAGTAAAGCCTTTCTAGGTCCTTGTTAAACCTTTCTTGCATCTTCTCAATCCTTGTCTCCAGGCTATTTATCTGTGATTCCATTTTGATTTCAAGATTTTGGATCATTTTCACTATCAATATTTGGAATTCTTTCTCAGGTAGATTCCCTATCTCTTCCTCTTTTGTTTGGTTTGGTGGGCTTTTCTCCTGTTCCTTTACCTGCTGGGTGTTCCTCTTTCTCTTCATCTTGGTTATATTGCTGCGTTTGTGGTGGCCTTTCTATATTCTGGGAATTTGTGGAGTTCTCCTTATTACGGAGTTTCCTCACTGTGGGTCGGGTTATATCAGTGGTTTGTCAAGGTTTTTTGGTTAGGGAGGATTGTGTTGGAGTTCTGGTGGGTGGAGCTGGATTTCTTCTCTCTGGAGTGCTATGAGGTGTCCAGTAATGGGTTATGAGACGTCAGTGATTTTGGAGTAACTTTGAGCTGCCTGTATATTGAAGCTCAGGAGTGTGTTCCTGTGTTGCTGGAGAATTTGCATGGTATGTCTTGCTCTGGAACTTGTTGGCCCTTGGGTCGTGCTTGATTTCAGTGTAGGTATGGAGGCGTTTGATGAGCTCCTATCGATTAATGTTCCCTGGATTCAGGATTTCTCTGATGTTCTCAGGATTTTGACTTAAGTCTCCTGCTTCTGGTTTTCAGTTTTATTTTTACAATAGCCTCAAGGCTTCTCCATCTATAGAGCACCTATTATAAAACATCTAGGTTAAAGATGAAAGGTTTCTCCTCAGCCTTTCATGTACCATCTTTTAGTTTCAGCTTATGATTCTGAGTTAAAGAAGATATATAAATAATTCACAACTCCAGAGGAAATTCCATGTGTGTATGTATGTATATGGGGCTTCCCTGGTGGCTCAGATGGTTAAGAGTCTGTCTGCAATGCAGGAGACCAGAGTTCAAGCCCTGAGTTGGGAAGATCCCCTGGAGAAAGGAACGGCTACCTGATATGTATGTGTGCATGTTTGTATGCATGTGTATCATCTACCTATTTTCTATAATTAATAGGGCCTTATATCAGTTCTTAGGATATTTAAGATGCTGAAAAATATTTGTTGAAACTAAGATATTTACTTAGACATATCACCACCCCTTGCTTCCCCAGAACAGTCCTTAAAACGAAACATAATTAAGGACTCATCTTTTGCAAGAATGGTGCAGTTTAATTGGTGATGAAAAAGTGATTTACTAATTTAGAAGAAGCTTGAAATAATATTAATTTGATTTGTTGCAAAATTAAAAGAGTTTTCCATCAGATTGTGTGTGTTTAAATTTCTGTATATGTTTGGTATGTACATCTGTGTATATGTGTGTATTCATTTCTGACCCAGGAATTTTTAAAAATTAAGCACATATATTATTGTTTCAAAGCCATTAAAAAATAAACATAAAAAACTTGACAATTTTGGATTGGTGAACAACTCTAATCAGTTTTCAAAAAGTGTTTAATATAAATTAATATTATTAATATTAACATCAAAGTTCAGTTTTTATTGAAAAGTAATATCGAATTCTAATTGTAGCATTTTGATAAAGCAGGAAAATTGGCAGGCATCAAAATTTTTGCAGAAAGATTAATGTTTCTCTTAATAGTCAATGCTTACTTTATATAGCAATGAAAAATATTTCTTCAAATTCAACTTCATTTTCTTTAATACACTCCTGACTGTTATTTAACTGATCATTAGAAGTCAACTTAAATAATTGGGAAGATATAATTTTGTCAAATTGATTAACTCTGTCAGTTCAATAAAATAACAGTTTACCTATAAAATAAAATCTAGGTATTAATTAAATTTGTATATATATATTTTATGCTTAAGTACAGAGAAGGCAATGGCACCCCACTCCAGTACTCTTGCCTGGAAAATCCATGGGCGGAGGAGCCTGGTAGGCTGCAGTCCATGGGGTCACTAAGAGTCGGACATGACTGAGTGACTTCACTTTCACTTTTTACTTTCATGCATTGGAGAAGGAAATGGCAACCCAGTCCAGTGTTCTTGACTGGAGAATCCCAGGGACGGGGAAGCCTGGTGGGCTGCCGTCTATGGGGTCACACAGAGTCGGACACAACTGGAGTGACTTAGCAGCAGTAGCAGCAGCATGCTTAAGTAAGGAAAAATTTTGCAAACAAAACATAATGCCAGAACACCAATGATTTTAAAATGCATCCTGGTTTCCAACATACTAAAATAAGTAAAAAAGAAAAGTAATTGCCATTCGAATAATGACAAATAGCATGTGACAATACATACTTATACACATATGTAAATGTATGGAGATATGAATTCATAAACATAAATATTGGTATATTAACATATTAAAAAATATAAGTATTTAAACATAAAAGAAGCCATAAATTAAACTGAAGAGAATAATTGAAGCCTTGCATGGGCCAGAATTACAGTGATAGTATAATTAAAGAATTGAAAAACTATCTAAATTCAAGTTCCATTCTTCAATGGTGGAAAAAGATTTGTGATTCATACATGAGACCCTTTTTAAAAATCATCTTTTACTTTATTTTCCTTGCACATTAAGCTTCACTTATATGTTATCTTTATCAGCTGAGCCACCAGAAAGACCCAAGGATATTGGAGTGCATAGCCTACCCCTTCTCCAGTGGATCTTCCCCACCCAGGAATTGAACCAGGGTCTCCCACATTGCAGGGCTGCAATACAGGAGACCTAGGTTCAGTAGCTAGGTTGAGAAGATCCCCTGGAGAAGGGAATGGCTACCTACTCCAGTATTCTGACCTGGAGAATTCCATGGACTGTATAGTCCATGGGGTCACAAAGTGTCAGACATGACTGAGTGACTTTCACTTTCACTTATATGTTATCTATAATTTTGTATCTCACTTTATAGCACTTCTTAGGAAACTGATTTCACAGCTTCACCTAAGGCATCACTTGTTCATTACAACTGACCCCATATAGCAAAAACAAAAACTAATCTACCAGAAACTGAAGCAACTCTGTTATCATGTAGACAAAGAAACAGTGGAATCGAGGTGGTTCCTGTCTAGGAGACAAATGGCAGAAAAGTCTAACACAAATATGCTAATATTGCCCAGTGTGTACACACAGTTGAACTCGTGTATATACATGCTTCTTTGTGTATGTGGGTGTAGACCTTTGTTTGTCTTTCTATACTATCAAAAGTATGTTTGAATTCTATTGGGGTAATAAATAGCACCTTTAAATAGGGTGGAGGTTCTCAGTTTATTGGGCAATATTATTCTTTCTGATGGAAATTTAAAATTATCACAGGTGCTGTCAAAATGATTTTGAGATTGTTACCCAAGACACAATTCTTAAGGGAACTAAACAATGAAGTATGTACAATCAATTTGCTTAAAGTTACAACTTAATGAGCCTCTCTAAGGAATACTTCTTTTAAAGACTTTTAAATAAATGAAACCAATCAAGAGGAAGTAACATTTTAACTTAATCAGAAATTCTGTCTAACCATTAAATCATTTTGAAAGACTCTCATAGCACTCATAACACTCCATATTAGCTATTGCAATAAAAGTTTTAACAAGTACTAAGGGATTACAAGCTTCCCTGATAGCTCAGTTGGTAAAGAATCCACCTGCAATGCAGGATTCACTGGTTTGATTCCTGGGTTGGGAAGATCCATTGGAGAAGGGGTAGACTATCCACTCCAGTATTCTTGGGCTTCCCTTGTGGCTCAGCTGGTTAAAAAAAAAAAAAAAAAATCCACCTGCAATGCAGGAGACTTGGGTTGGGAAGATCCCCTGGAAAAGGGAAAGGCTACCCACTCCAGTATTCTGGCCTGGAGAATTCCATGGACTGTATAGTGACTGAGTGACTTTCACTTTCACTTTCACCAGGGGATTACAAAGAAGAGGTTGTTTAACTACCTGGGAGATAGCAGAAGTATTCCTAGAAAAGATTATATTTCAGTTGGGTCCAAATGAAAGCAAACAGAAAACAACCCCTTCTATCAAAAGTATGTTTGAATTCTATTGGGGTAATAAATAGCACCTTTAAATAGGGTGGAGGGTTTTTTTTTTCAGTCTTTAAAATAAACGTCACAGGGCTTTAGACCTACAAAATTATTGTAAATTGTATTCACTTGCTCAGAAACACAATAAAAGCTTATACATAAAAGCAAAAAAAAAATCAATTATTCCTTTGTTTAAAAAAATCTACCCTATATTACAGATAATTTTTTAGGCTTCTTAATTTCTGAGGCAGAACTAGGGTCCAGAGTGGATTCTTAAATTATGCAGACCAGAAAAATCAGTGGCTGTGTGCAAGTTCTAGTCTAGTTTCTGCCCATCTGGATTATAACATTCAGCTAAAATCACCAAGCCTCATTCTGGAGTAGATAACAAAATGTGAAAATTTACTTTTTCTCTATGTCCTAGCCTTAGCTTGAAAAAAGTAGGGCAAATCGCTAGGCCATTCAGATATGACCTAAGATGAAACCCTTATGATTATACAGTAGGGATGACAAATAGATTTAAGGGGTTAGATCTGGTACACAGTGCCTAAAGAACTATGGACAGAGGTTCACAACACTACAGGAGGGGGTGATCAAAACCATTCTGTAGAAAAAGAAATGCAAGAAGGCTAAGTGGTTGTCTGAAGAGGTCTTATAAATAGCTGGGGAAAGAAGAGATGAAAAAGGCAAGGGTGAAAGGGAAAGATATAACCAACTGAATGCAGAGTTCCAGAGAACAGCAAAGAGAAATAAGAAGGCCTTCTTAAATGAACAATGCAAAGAAATAGAGGAAAACAATAAAATGGGAAAGACTAGAGATCACTTCAAGAAAATTAGAGACATCGAGGGGATATCTCATTCAAGGATGGGCACAATAAAGGATAGAAATGGTAAGGAACTAAGCGAAGCAGAAGAGATTAAGAAGAGGCATCAAGCATACACAGAACTGTACAAGAAAGGTTTTAATGACCCAGATAACCACGATGATGTGACCACTCACCTACAGCCAGACATCCTGGCTGTGAAGTCAAGCGGGCCTTAGGAAGTATTACTATGAACAAAACTAGTGGAGGTGATGAAATTCTAGCTGAACTATTTCAAATCCTAAAAGATGATGCTAATAGAGTGCTGTACACAATATGCCAGCAAATTTGGAAAACTCCAGAAGTGGTCACAAGACTGGAAAAGGTCAGTTTTCATTTCAGTCCCAAAGAAGGGCAATGCCAAAGAATATTCAGGCAGCTGCACAGTTGCTCGCATTTCACGTGCTAGCAAAGCAATGCTCAACATGCTTCAAACTAGGCTTCAATAGTATCAGAACTCCCAGATGTAAAAACTGGATTTAGAAAAGGCAGAGGAACCAGAAATCAAATTGCCAGCATCCACTGGATCATAGAAAAACCAAGAGAATTCCACAAAATCTACTTCTGCTTCACTGACTATGCTAAAACTTAACTGTATGGATCACAACAAACTGTGAAAAATTCTTAAAGAGACGGGAATACAAGCTTATCTTACCTGCCTCTTGAGAAACCTGTATGCAGGTCAAGAAGCAACAGTTTGGCACTGACATGGAACAACAGACTGGCACCAGATTGGGAAAGGAGTACATCAAGATTGTATATTGTCACTCTGCTTATTTAACGCCTGTGTAAAGTGCATCATGAGAAATGTCAGTCTGGACAAAGCACAAGCTGAAGTCAAGATTAGCGGGAGAAATATCAATAACCTCAGATATGCAAAGGACACCACCCTAATGGGAGAAAGTGAAGAGGAACTAAAGAGCCTCCTGATGAAAGTGAAAGAGGAGAGTGAAAAAGGTAGCTTAAAACTCAACATTCAAAATTGAAGATTACGGCATCCCGTCCCATCACTACATGGCAAATAGATGGGGAAACAATGGAAATAGTGACAGACTTTATCTTTTTGGGCTCCAAAATCACTGCAACGGTGACTGTCACCATGAAATTAAAAGACGCTTGCTCCTTGGAAGAAAAGCTATGACCAGCCTAGACAGAATATTAAAAAGCACAAACATCACTTTGCCGACAAAAGTCCATATAGTAGCCAACTGATGTGGACACAAATAGGCAGTGTGAGTCCAAAGGTTGGTCGTTGTTTAGCTTTTTCTTTGTTTGATCTAATTCCACATTCAAAACACCCTTCGAGATATCTCTACTCATGAATCTTTGCAGCATTTTAATTTGTCATTTAAAACCTTTTTCAGCAACTAAGCTATTTCTATTAACCAATAGCTGCTATATTTCTTTCTTTCTTTCTTTTTTTAATGTTCAGAGGGTCCGTGAAAAATGCTAGAGCTAATTACTTACAATTTCACATTAACTAATTTCCAGCCCAACAGGATGTCTCCTGTTATCAAAATGCCACGAATGTCTTTTACTAGCCTCAAACCAGCTGGCTCATCTTAGGACATAATCACACTTTATTCTGTTTTAAAACCTGTTTGTGTATTTTCCCTCTTTGTATCAATTTGAAATGGTGTCTATGAAATATTTTATAACGTTGTTCATAGACATATCATTTATCCTAGGAAATGCTGTTGAGTAATGAACAGCTGGGGTTTTAGAGGGTAAAATGTATGAAAGTTTCCTAGAACTACTTACACTTAGGGATTGGAATGAAGAACAAACATTGTTAAGGTCACTAGTCTTTCCTATATATACCTAGGGTGACATTCAAGAAACTAGCTTTTATCTTATTCAGGGAAATGGAGTAATATGAATTAAAAGAAAGAGCCACACACAAGAAATAAGATATTTGTGCCTTAAATCTGATTTGATTTGATTAAGTTTGGGGATACCATCTGTAATCTGTCTACTAATAACTTCCCAAGTAAAATTAGCACAGCCATCAGTGACCAAAGTTTAAGGTGTAGCATCATAGATCCCCTAAAGGAGAAAAGGGCAACCCAGTCTGGTATTCTTGCCTGGAGAATTCCATGGACAGAGGAGCCTGGCAGCTACAGTTCATGGCGTCACAAAAGAGGTGGACATGACTTAGTGACTAAACAACAAATACACTCATGATCTAAAGTAGATAGCAGAGTGACTAACCAAAGGGTGCCAATTTATTAAAATAGTTTAATTTAGCTTTACCAAATGAGTATGTAAAATTTCAGAAAAATTATACAAATAGATCACCACTTGTCTTTTGTAGTACAGCATAACTCTCTAAATCCTTCATAACATGCCCTTAAAATGCTTATTTTTGTCACTGAAAGGATTAAAAACATTAAAATATATATATATGTTTTAACATGAAGTGATTATCAATAGGTGACTCTATAGAACTTTTAAAAGCTGATGCAAATATGTATAGAAAAGCTTTTTGAAATTCTTACTCACAAGACAAAAGATCTATAATACGTTTGAGCACCAGATTTTGACACTGAAAAATATTATTTTATAAATACCATAGACTCTTGCAGTAAAGGGGAGGGAAGGGTAGTTTATGTCTATTTTATCCTCCACATTTCTGAAAAATAATCAATCCTACTTGGCAGTGAAAAGGCTTTATGAGATCTGAGCTCTAAACCAATAGGGCAGATTCCCCCAGAGCACCCTTTCAATTTCATTTTCAGTCCTACAGGGGGGATTAGTGTAGTCTTATCCTCTGATAGACAGATATATCTTTTAGGATGTGGAGACTTAACATTTAATAGACAGGATCTGTGCAATCGACCAGAGCTAAGGCATAATATCAATTTATATAGTAAGGAAGAAGTATATTTTTAGTTCATTTCCTTATAATAAGAGGTCTGTTAAGCCTTTTTCGGTACATTTTATCTCTCTGCTTAGATTTTATACACTCAGAGGCTAGATATTTCTCCAATAATTCCAGCATAACATCCCATGTATAAAGAAGCACAAGTTTAAATGAAATGCAACATGATTATAGGGCTGTGTATATTTCTGTGCTGTGGAGAAGGACAGACACTGTATCTCTTGGGACAGTCAGAGTTTCCACAACCATACTGAGGACTTCATCTAGAAAATCTAATGTGTGTAGTTTGAGACTTGGGGTCATGAAGGTGGCTCATTTAATAGCTATGCTTGAGTTGATGAAAGTGAAGAAATATTCCAAGATTATATGCACTAGGAAACTAGACAAAACATCTTACAAATTATTGAACCTTAAAAGCTCAGATTTCTCATGTCAGCAATGCAGATCATATTTAAACTGACACATAGCTGAGAATAATATCTAATGGTTGGTAATTCTGGCTTGATTTAAGGAGATGAGCCCATTGGCCAGAATTCTGTTGTTCTTTTCATTCAAAAACAATTTAAGTTCTTGTTTTGTTCCAGCACAGAGCTACCCCCACCTGCCCTGACTTACACGGTCTTGTGTTGGAAACAAAAATGTAAATAACATGAATTATGAAAACATATTCATGATTAACGTATAGAGAGTATATATGTTTTGCTGACATTAAGATTTACATGGTTATTCTCCTAGTTCTCCTAACTACTTATTTACATGAAAGCAGGAATAAAATTGACATAAAATAAAATTTGAGATTGTTGGTAGGTTTGGTTATTCAATAGCTTTTTACTAAATTTTGATTAACATTTAACAAGCATAATGCAAAATTCATTTCATTTGACTAATTATATGCTATCAGATTTACAAATGTATAGAATATGATTGGGCTTTCCAAGTGGCATTAGTGGTAAAGAACTTGACTGTCAATGTAGGAGACATAAAAGATGCGGGTTCTGTCCCTGGGTTGGGAAGATCCCCTGGAGGTGGGGATGGTAACTCACTGCAGTATTCTTGCCTGGAGAATCTCATGGACAGAGAAGCCTGGCGGGTGAGAGTCCATAGTGTCACAAAGAGTCGGACATGACTAAGGTGGCTTAGTACACACACACACATACGCAAGCAGAATATGACCAAAAATGCAGAAATTTAAGTAAAATAAAGCTGAGTTTATCTGGACAAAAGCTGTTGAGTTGCACTATAGCTATGCAACATAACAGGGTAATAGGTAATAACAGTAGCAGAAATAAAGAATAAGGAATTTTTTCCTGAAATATTAAAAAGGGAAAATTAGAATGAGTTGGTGATAGGCTAGAGGAAGCAAAGGGAAATTTTCGGAATGAATCTTCAATATAAATCCATGGTGTTACCACAGATCAAGAAGTAAAGTGCAGAAAATAAACAGCAAGAGAACAAAATGATGAGCTCAGTTTTGAAGGTACTGAGAAGGAAGTGTCAGCACCTCGTACATGGTAGCACCTCAAAAAACAGTTGTTGAATAAATGACAAATCAGCTGGTGTTGTCTTGGAGGAACTGAATATATGAGTCTGGGCTTAAAGGTGGAATGAGGGGAAAGGGAAATATATTTTGGACAGTTAAACCTAAATGAGTGATGAAAGCAAATAAGTAGCAAATATTTGTCATTTGGAGCTCTCCAAAACTTAATTCCCTTCATATATGGTAGACTTATTATATGTAATAGTGATGGTCTTAGCAATATCTTTAAAGTCTTTATTTATTGATTGATATGGAGCATTTTTAAAGTCTTTATTGAATTTGTTACAATATTGCTTCTTTTCTGTGTTTTGGTGTTTTGGCCATGAGGCATGTGTGATCTTAGCTTCCCGACCAGATATTGAACCCATATTCACCACACTGGAAGATGAAGACTTAACCACTGGACTGCCAGGGAAGTGTCAGGGACATAGCAATATTAATCCCATCCTCAAGAAATAAAGTGGAAATATTCTTCCCCAGTCTGCCTTCTGACAGCATGTGACTAAAATTCAGATCTCTGAATGGTTCTCTCTTAGATTTTATTGTGGAATGAGAGACACAAAGACTGAGAATTTAATTTCTGTAGCTGCAGGGGTGTACAGAGATTTTTGAAATGTGGCATGCTGGCCACAGTGATCATGTTAAGAAGCTGTCATTATACTTTCTGAGCCTTGGGTCTGCCTTACAGCTGCCTTAGTTTCTGCTTTTTTTCCAAGATTGTTTACACTGTTGGATTCCATGCTGTTGATATTCAGTAAATTCCTCCATTTCTTAAGATGGTTTATTTCCAGTTTCTGTTAAGCAACGGCCTTGGCAGACACAGAAAACGTAAAGTGAGAGTATCAGTGAGCTATAAACCCTACAGAAAACCCCAATGTCTACAACCAATTAGAGGGAACTATAACAGACAAATAGAATAATGTTTGACCCATCAAGAGATATATAGAGTCAAACATATGCAGATGATACCACATTAATGGCCAAAAGTGAAGAACTTCTTGAGGAAGGTGAAACGAGAGTAAAAAGAGTGACTTAAAACTCAACTATCCAAAAATGAAGATCATGGCATCTGGTCCCATCACTTCATGGCAAATGAATGGGGGAAATGGGAACCAGTGACAGATTTTATTTTCCAGGGCTCCAAAACCACTGTGGACAGTGACTGCTGCCATAAAATTAAAAAAATGCTTGCTCCTTGGAAGAAAAGATATGACAAACCTAGATGGTGTATTAAAAAGCACAGACATCACTTTACTGATTGTTTTTCCAGTAGTCATGTACAGATATGAGAGCTGAATCATAAAGAAGGATAAATCTTGAAGAATTGATGCTTTCAAAATGTGGTGCCGCACAAGACTCTCGTGAGTTCCTTGGTCTGCAAGGATATCAAACCAGTCAATACGAAAGGAAATCAACCCTGAATGTTCATTAGAAAGGAAGCTCCAATACTCTGGCCATCTGATCCCAGGGGTCAACTCATTGGAAAAGACCCTGACACTGGGAAAGATTGAGGGCAGGAGGAGAAGGGGGCGACAGAACATGAGATGTTTGGATGGCATCACTGACTCAATGTACATGAATCTGAGCAAACTCTGGAATATAGTGAAAGGCCTGGAAGCCTGGTGTGCTGCAGTCCATGAAGTTGTGAACAGTTGAACATGACTAAGTGACTGAACAACAAAAGTCAGATCAGAAGTATTTTTTCCTACTATTGCTTTCTTTATCTCAGTTCATATATTAGAAAAAGCTTTTCAGGCCATTTAGAAGCTTATCAGACCACCTCCTGGTTTTGAAACTAAGATAAACATAAATACATAAATATATACATACATACATTTCCTATTAATTGATTAAAAACACAAAGTCCAAAAATACTAGACTTGTCTTAGTATTCACATATACAGGATATATTTATAATTATTAAACAAATTCAAGTTGCCTTCATTTTTTTATACTTCTCCCTAGACCATTGTTCTTGTTTCTTGGGATATAAATATGTTCCTTATTCGAGTTCTTTACAATAAGCTTCAGCAAAGTAATTTTTTTTAAAAGTGAGTCCACTGGGAAATTTAAACAGAAACTAATAAAATAGCTGTTGGTTACAGAATGATAAAAATACCTCAAATACTATTTTTCAGCATAAGGCGTGCTAGACTGCAGTTGTGGCTCTTGTATTAAAAAATCCATTATTTTTTTTTACTAAGATGAAAATGATAGAAGTGATTAGACAGAATGGTAATTTCCTTTGAAATTTCATTTAAAATATCTTTCTTCTTATTAACCACATCATCAATTATCTATAAGTAATTAAGTCAAATGTCAAGTCAAGTGTGTTCAGTAACTCAATTGTATCCGACTCTTTGAGGCCCCATGGACTGTAGCCCATGAGGCTCCTCTGTCCGTGGGATTATCCAGGCAAGAGTATTGGAAAAGATTGCCATTCCTTTCTCCAGGGGATCTTCCTGACCCAGGAATAGAACCCAGGTCTCCTGCATTGCAGGCATATTCTTTACCATCTGAGCTACAGGGAAATCACTCAGATCATCTAGATTTACTTTATCATAAGTAAACAGAAAGGATAATAGATTTGTTTATAAATTTTTTAAAGTATTTTTTTTGTTGTTGTTGTTCTCTTAGCATGGATTTCTGAATTCAATTCTCTGGATAGAATATGTAAATATTTTTAAGATTTTTTTTTTAAATAGATTTAAATCTTCCATTTAAAACCTACCATTTCTACTCCAAATAACAAACTATTGTCTCACTACAAAGTTTGGGGATAACCTGATAGACTGAGATAAATAATTAGGGTCAATTTTAAGAGTCTCTACATATAGGACACAAAACAAATATTAGCAAAATCTAAATAGTAAAACACACTTCATGCTAGAAGCCATATATATCCAATTAATTTATGTAAAATTCCTAATGGAAAATTTCATTTATGTCTTATTTCATCCTGATGTATGTTATCATGCCAATTTATGCTTTTGTTCTAAATAAGTCTTAATTTGGCCTTTTTTTCTCTAAAAGTTTTATAAGGAGGTTTAAGAAACTTTGATATATATCAGTGTGGGAAATTTCAGTAGTATTCTCAAGAGAGGAAACTATCTTCACAGAGCGTTTCAGGAACATAGGTCATTTAAACTGAATTTATAATCCTGATGAGAAATGGAAAAACTTAATTGAACTCAACATAGCAACTGGATTTTCTAATACTGAATGAATGTGTGGAAATAGGCACTGAAGTTCTGATTGTTCCTAAATTTTTTCTAGCATGAAGTTTTACAACTTAAAAACTTAAAAAACAAACACTGCAGTATTTTAAAGTTATATCATAAAATTGCACTCTGCCACTACTTTAACCAAGATTTCTTTACACATCTCAAGAATATTTCAGATCCCTTTTTCGTTACAGCTTCCAGCACTTTTGAGTAGAAATCCTTGAATAAATGTCACCAACTCTAGAGTAAGTCACCAATTATTTAAGTCACGTTTTTGAGTTCAGTAGAAATTTTAGCTTCACCTAGACAAGACTGAGTTAGAAATATTGCTTTTGGGGATTTTGTTTTGTGCAGACTTTGGTCCTAAATAATTTTCTGTCCTGAGAATGTACCAAATGTTTGTAGTTTTTGTTTTTACTTTCTTTTGAGAAGAGATCTCTGGTTTGCAAATCTGGGGCTCTGAATGTGACTTACTCACCAGATGTCCTGCTTTGCTAAAGTAAGTGGAGCATCCAAGGGTAATATTCTTACTATCTTTGGTAAACAAGGCTGAGTTGATTCAGAGAATGATAAAGAACAACACCTTTCTGATGCCTTGCATATTAATCATAACACCAGTTCTAATAGTGTATATGAGCATCTGATATGTATGAATATTGTGTTTCATAATACACTAATTCACTCATACACTCACTAATACACTCATTTGATACAACATCTGTATAAGCTGCTGTTGCTGCTGCTAAGTCGCTTCAGTTGTGTCCAACTCCATGTGACCCCAGAGATGGCAGCCCACCAGCCTCCCCCGTCCCTGGGATTCTCTAGACAAGAACATTGGAGTGGGTTGACATTTCCTTCTCCAATGCATGAAAGTGAAAAGTGAAAGGAAGTCACTCAGTTGTGTCCGACTCTCAGCGACCCCATGGACTGTAGCCCACCAGGCTTCTCCATCCATAGGGTTTTCCAGGCAAGAGTACTGGAGTGGGGTCCCGTTGCCTTCTCCATCTGTATGAGCTAGTTACTACCAATATTAACCTATTTTTTCAGATAGCAGTTAAATATTAAAAAACTAGCTAATGAGAATGTTACAGAACAGGGAGCTAAAACTGCTTCTAAGAGAGTCCAGTTTCTGGTCTTAAAGATCATGGTGAGCATCATTGTTTAAGAAAATCAAATGGTTTCCAAAATCATTTATCGATTTTTGCAAGATTTGATGCACACCTCTTTGAAGAGTTTATTGTAGTAAATGACTTCCCAGGTAGCTTAGTGGTAAAGAATCCTCCTCCCAAGCAGGAGATGTTCAATCCCTGGGTTGGGAAGATTCCATGGAGATGGAACTAGCAACCCACTCCAGTATTCTTGCTTGGGAAATTCCACGGTCAGAGGAAACTGGCAGGCTACAGTCCATGGGGTCACAAAAGAGTCAGGCAGGACTCAGGGACTAAACAATCACAACAAAGAAAAATCAGATGTGTAAAGAAAAATCACATGTATAAAGAAAAAATCATTTATTGTAGAATTAAAGAATAATTCCTGCCTTTAGAATTTTCTTGGAGCTGGAAGAACCTAAGATAGCCCTTTAGCTAAGAAATTATACTAATTTAGGGACTGGTGTCCAGAACGTTTAAGTGACTCATTTGAATGTTGTGGTTTTAATGAATGATACAACCAGAATTAAAATACAGATCTCCTGGATTCCATTGTAGTGCTTAGGTATAGTTATATAGTCAGTGTTAGTGTTAGTCACTCAGTCGTATCAGGACTCTTTGAGACCCTATGGACTGTAGTCTGACAGGCTCCTCCCTCCATGGGATTCTCCAGGCAAGAATACTGGAGTGAGTTGCCATTCACTTCTCCAGGAGATCTTTCTGACCCAGGTATCAAACCCAAGCCTCCTGCATTGCAGGCAGATTCTTTACCATCTGAGCCACCCCAGTTTCTAAGTAAAATCACATAGAAAGTTTGAATTCAATGATAGTTTAACTAGATCATACTAAGTACTTTTTGCATGGCTTAAAAATGAATTACAAATATGATTTTTGTGAAAGTAAGCAGTGTTGGGTATCTCCTAAATATAAAACTCACATAGAAAGATAGACTATGAAATATTCTGGACAAATTCAGCTAAGCGTTGACAGCAGTTTAAACCACTCAGGAGGCAGTAATATAGCACTGTATATGAATTTTGCTTGAGGAAATGCTATAATTTGTTTTCTTTTAAATACAATCCAGTTCCAATTTTAGTGCCTGTCAAAATCTTGCTAAATAAAGCAGCAGGATTGTAAGAGTAAAGGTGTTTTTAACTGTCTCTCTCTGAGAATCTCTGCTTCTGTGAAGAATCAGAAAAGTTGAAAATAAAATTTCCCTTTCCAATGAGAAATTTCTGATTTGCTAATTCCCTGTTTACCCAGTCAAAAATACTGGTCATACGTATAGAAAAACAGTTATCATTATTTATAAAAAGCAGGAAAGCACACAGCTAAAGTTTGCAAGGACCAAAAACAAGCATGGGTTTCAGTTCTTATTTAGGATTGTTTCTGAATCTTCTGGCCAAGTTATAAATTATACTGAAAGTGATAGGCTAATCTGTAAACTGATAACTTTCTTGATAACAATCAGAAATATCTTGTCCAAATTTTAAATGCAGGGACTTTGGCATTCCAGATCTATACCTTTAAAAGTTTATGCTGTACAATTATGTATGTGTTTGAACAAAGATGTTCCTGAAAGGTGTTCCCTGTAGTAATGTTTGTAATGTCATGTTGTATGATGTATGAAAATCATATAAATATTAATCAGTCAGTGAATTATTAAATAAAATACAGGACATTGATAATTGTTAATATAAGCCTTTACGAAGTTTGAGGTTAAACTATTTATATTACTATAGGTGCTTAGGCTGACATACCATAGAAATATATATATAAGTAAAAAACTGTAAATCACAAAAAATATACAATTCAAATTAGGTATTAATTACATCTATATGGAGATGTAAATAGAAGCATTTCTAGAGACAGCTAGATAAATACACATAAAAACAACAATTTTTTTATAGGTAAGTTTATTAGAGGAGGAGTAGGATTAGAAAAAAAGCTGTTTCCTTTTTAATCTCTTGGTATTCATATTTTACTTTCAGTTCAGTTCAGTCGCTCAGTCGTGTACGACTCTTTGCAACCCCATGAAACACACGCCAGGCCTCCCTATCCATCACCAGTTCCCGGAGTTCACTCACATTCATGTCCATCGAGTCGGTGATGCCATCCAGCCATCTCATCCTCAGTCGTCCCCTTCTCCTCCTGCCCCCAATCCCTCCCACCATCAGAGTCTTTCCAAAGAGTCAACTCTTCGCATGAGGTGGCCAAAGTACTGCAGTTTCAGCTTTAGCATCATTCCTTCCACAGAAATCCCAGGGCTGATCTCCTTCAGAATGGACTGGTTGGATCTCCTTGCAGTCCAAGGGACTCTCAAGAGTCTTCTCCAACACCACAGTTCAAAAGCATCAATTCTTCGGCACTTAGACTTCACAGTCCAACTCTCACATCCATATATGATCACAGGAAAAACCATAGCCTTGACTTTACTAAATCATATAATTATGTTGAATTTAGCAAGGCAAAATGAATGCTATGTTTAAAAATTTTTCAGCTTTTAAATTTGATTTGGGAAAACAGTTATGTATCTTATCAGCCAAGGGAATTATATTAGAAGTTATGGAAAATAAAGCATTATTAAAAATTGTCCTCCAGTCAGTACAAATTTTTTTCTTACTCTGAAATTCTAGCAATCCATAATTACCCTTCGATGACTAAATTGCATACAACCACCCAAGAAGTTATTTCAAAATATTTCTTCCAGAAGATGACCGTTGAAAATCCTCTTTCTGGGCTTCATTTTCAACAGTTATCTACTGCCTGGGTTTCTGAGTTACTGACTAGAGGGAAACATTTGTCTTCTGTATATGCACGAACGTGAGCTTTTTCATTTCTTCTACAAGATATTTAAGTCTCAAAGTGCTTGAATGATTTGATTACCTACTTCAATATAGAGGGCTAATAATCATGGAAGACAGATCGATTGCTGGTGAATAAAAACCTGTCAATGATTTATTAGTGTTTTGGAATGGCAATGCAATAGTTATGGCTGAGCAGGCATTTCCATTATAAATATCTATTTTGCTTCTGTTTCATAGCAAAAACCATGCACAAGGCAGAAGGTTTCACTTCTTTAACCACAGTTTGTAGTTATTGAGTCAAAATTATAGCTCTGAAATTTGAGTTTAATTGAGATAAATTTGTGGTTTTCCCTTTTTGTTGTGGTTTTTCAATGACATAAAAATCTCATTTTGAAATCCTTCAAGCATTTTATAGCATGTTGTACACAAGGAAATTTTTAAATACTCCAGAGTTTTGTGACACACTGATATCACAGAAAAGTGATGTGTTTTGAAAAATGACACAAAAGAGGGCATTTCAGCTAGTAAAATCATAACAAGGTGACTAGTTGCTTTAGAAATCACCTTCCATTAATCTAACATTGTCTGAGAACATTTTATTTAAAAAATACTACTATCATTGGTCCACACTTATGGTTTCCAGTGACTCACTTTGGTGTCTAAAACAAACAATATCTTTTTCCTTATTGCTTTCTAAAACATGGATAGATCTTGATTAAATTTAATTTAACACTAAAATATTTTAACAAATTCTGGTTGCAGACATTTTCATCTGTATCCAGTGCGAGATTAAGACCAAAATATATCTCAAATTTATGTGTCTTTGATATCTAAAGGAAATTCAGTATGTAAATACATGTCAGAGAAATATGTGATATTACTGGTTAAGATTTGTAATTTGCAGCACTATTTGTGAAAACTGATTATATAAATGTGGCCAAGTATTTGAAAAATAAACCTATTATTTGTGAGGGTGAAGGCATAAAGAAAGTAAATATTTGTGAAAGCCTATTTTTGTGCTAGGATATTTTCAGCATTATCTCATTTATCCCTCAAAATAACCTAGTGTGGTAAGAAACTACTTGCAGTTGATAAATGACTTGTTCAAGTTCTGACAGTTAATGAAAAAAAAGCTTGGACTTGAACCCAGGACAGTATAACACAAAACTTGTGCCTTTTCACCTCTGACTCTCCTTTTCTACCTGATTTTTAAAAATAACAATGACAAATACATATATATATATATATACACACACATATGTATAAAAACAAGAAACTTGTATTTCAGCATTGTTCAGTCACTCAGTTGTGTCTGACTCTTTGTGTTAAGGTAAAATGTAAGCTCTATGAAAACAGAAAGCACGTCCACGGTGTTGCTCATTATGGACCCAGCACTTACTTCAGTGCCTGGTGATGGCAAGTGCTTGATGAATATTCAGTGAATGTTTATATAAATAGAAATAAAAGGTATTTAATATCCATCCAAATAAATATCAATAACATAAATTATAACACCAATGAATAATATAAATGCATAATTTATGTACTATGTTTCAATATGTGAGAGCTTCCCAATAATTCAGTGTGAAGACCACATTTTTTTCCTATGGTAAAAAACATAAATTTACCATTTTAAAATGTACTGTATAGTAGTTTTAATTACAATATATAGATCTTATTTTATAACAAATTCCTAGAACTTTCTCAACTTGCAAAACTGAAACTCTAAACCTTTTGCTCAGGTTCCCCTCTTCCCCTTTCCCTGAGACCCTGACAGCCACCATTCTACCTAGTTTCTAAGAATTTGACTACTTTCAGTTCAGTCAATTAAGTTACAGTCATGTCTGACTCTTTGCGACCCCATGAACCACAGCACGCCAGGCCTCCCTGTCCATCACCGACTCCTGGAGTTTACTCAGACTCATGTCCATTAAGTTGGTGATGCCATCCAATCATCTCATCCTCTGTCATCTCTTTCTCCTCCTGCCTTCAATCTTTTCCAGCATCAGGGTCTTTTCAAATGAGTCAACTCTTCGTTCGTATCAGGTGGCCAAAGTATTGGAGTTTCAGGTTTAGCACCAGTCTTTCCAAAAAACACCCAGGACTGATCTCCTTTAGGACGGACTGGTTGGGACTCCCTTGCAGTCCAAGGGACTCTCAAGAGTCTTCTCCAACACCACAGGTCAAAAGCATCAATTCTTCACCACTGAACTTTCACTATAGTCCAACTCTCACATCCATAAATGACTACTGGAAAAACCATAGCCTTTACTAGACGGACCTTTGTTGGCAAAGTAATGTCTCTGCTTTTTAATATGCTGTCTAGGTTGGTCATAACTTTTCTTCCAAGGAGTAAGCATCACTTAATTTCATGGCTGCGGTTACCATCAGCAGTGATTTTGGAGCCCAAAAAATAAAGTCTGCCTCTGTTTGCACTGTTTCCCGATCTATTTGACTCCTTTAGATACCTCTTTTAGGTGGAATTATGCGAATATGTCCTTCTGTGTTTGGCACATTTCACTTAGTGCAATTTTCTCAATATTCATCTATGCTTTTGCAAATGGCAAGCTTTCCTCCTTTACTAAGGCTGAATAATATGCCATTGAATATGTATACCATATTTCCCTTATCTGATCATCCATTGATGGATATCTAGGTTGCTTCTATTTCTTGACTATCGGAAATAGTGCTGCAATGAACATGGCTATGAAAAAATCACTTTGAATTCCTGCTTTCAATTAATGTGGATATACACTGAAAAATGAAATTACTAAATCATATGGTAATTCTCTTTTTTAAGTTTTTGAGGAACCTCCATAATGTTTCCCATAGGAGTGCACTATTCATTTTATATTCCCACCAACTTTGTACAAGCATTCTGATTTCTCCAGATACTCATCAACACTCTTTCTTTCCTCTTCCCTTCCCTTTCTTCTTCTCCTTCTTTTTCTTTTTTTTTTTTTTGAAACAGGCCACCTAATGGAGTGTGAGGTAATATTTTATTGTGGTTTTGATTTTGTTTCCAGATGATTACTGAATCTGAGTCATTTCATATGTTTGTCGGCCATTTGTGTATTTCCTCTGGAAATATGTCTATTCAACACTGCCAATTTTAAAAGTTGGATTGTTCATTTTTTGTTGTCAAGTTACAGGAATTCTTTGTAGATTTTCAATATTTTTAACCTTTTATTAGATATATGGTTTGCAAATATTTTCTCTTATTCTGTAGGTTGCCTTTTCACTTTCTTATTGCACAAAAGTTTTTACATTTAATATAATTTCCTTTGTATAGTTTTTCTATTGTTGTCTGTTGTTTTGGTGAAAATCCCCATGCCATAAAACTGTATTCCTATGTTTTCTTTAAGGAGTTTATAGCTTCTGGACCCATGTTTAACACTTTGATCCACTTGAGTTAATTTATGTAAATATATATCTGTGGATATATTTGTGGGTGTATATATATATGTATGTATATTTATATATAAATTTATATATTTATATATGCATATTTGTACATATATATTGTAAAATAAAGGTCCAACTTAATTTGTTTGCATGGTGATATATAGTTTCCCCAGCATCATTTATTGAAGAGACTATCCTTTCCTCATTTGTTAGCTTCAACATGGTACTCAGTTGAATTTCATTGGTCAAAATGTCTAGCTTTATGCTAGTATCATAGTGTTCTGATTGCTATAACTTTGCAACATATTTTGAAATCAGAAACTGTGAAGTGTGCATCTTTGCTTTTTTTCTCAAGGTCATTTTGACTATTTGAGTTCCTTTGAAATTTCATAACAATTTTAGAATGTTTTTTCTATTCCTGACAGAAATGAAATTGAGATTTTGGTAGGGATTGCCTTAAATCTATATACTGTTTTGGGTGATATGCACATTTTAACTATATTAAATCTTCCAGTCTATGAACATGAAATGTCTTTCCATTTATTTGTGTATTCTTAAATTACTTTCAGCAGTGTTTTGTGATTTTCAGTGTACAAGTGTCTTGCCTCTTTGTTTTAGTTATTCCAAAGTATTTTGCCATTTTTTATACTATTACAAATGGAATAGTTTTCTTAAGTTCCTTTTCAATAGTTCATTTCTAGTGCATGAAATTTCAACTGATTTGTGTGTGTTGATTTGTATCTGCACATGTGTGGGATTTGTTTATTAATTCTAACAAAGTTTTTGTGGAATCTTTAGTGTTTTATAGGTATAGGATCACGTCATCTGCAAACAGTAGTTGATATGAATTTGGGTCATAAATGAATGCATGTATGAAAATTAGTTATTGAGATATTTTGACTGATTCTATCCTTACACTTTTATTTCTTATATAAAGTAAATGTACTGCATTCATTAAACTAATCTAAATCCAAGAAGTGTGCAAGTTCTGTGTTATTTATATTAACTGTAAGATGTGGTGATTAAGATAAAACCCAATTTGGAGGAAAAAAAAAGAAAAAAAAATGAGAATCAATCTTGGTTCCAAACTCCTTGAGTGTGACCTTACTACATATCCATTATGTGACTTTTGGCAAGTGACTCCATTTCTCTATGCCTCAGTTGATTCATATATCATCATAAGTATAAAGTCCTAACAAAGTACTTGGCACATATGAGCATTACATATTTTCAAGCAACTTTTGTACAAGAAAAATAACTTTCAATTGAGTTTAGTTGCTCAGTCAAGTCCGACTCTTTGCTACCCCATGAATTGCAGCACACTAGGCCTCCCTGTCCATTACCAATTCCTGGAGGTCACTCAAACTCATGTCCATCGAGTCAGTGATGCCATCCAGCCATCTCATCCTCTGTCGTCCCATTCTCATCCTGCCCCTAGTCCCTTCCAGCATCAAAGTCTTTTACATTGAGTCAACTCTTCAGATGAGGTGGCTAAAGTGTTGGAGTTTCAGCTTTAGCATCATTCTTCCAAAGAACACCCAGGACTGATCTCCTTTAGGATGGACTAGTTGGATCTCCTTGCAGTACAAGGGACTCTCAAGAATCTTCTCCAATAGCACAGTCCAAAAGCATCAATTCTTCGGCATTCAGCTTTCTTCACAGTCCAAATTTGGCATCCATACATGACCACTGGAAAAACCATAGCCTTGACTAGATGGAACTTTGTTGGCAAAGTAATATCTCTGCTTTTGAATATGCTATCTAGGTTGGTCATAACTTCCTTCCAAGGAGTAAGTGTCTTTTAATTTCATGGCTGCAATCGCCATCTGCAGTGATTCTGGAGCCCAAAAAATAAAGTCTGACACTGTTCCCACTGTTTCCCCATCTATTTCCCATGAAGTGATGAGACCATATGCCAAGGTCTTAGTTTTCTGAACGTTTAGCTTTAACTCAACTTTTTCACTCTCCTCTTTCACTTTCATCAAGAGGCTTTTTAGTTCCTCTTCACTTTCTGCCATAAGGGTGNGGAGCCCAAAAAATAAAGTCTGACACTGTTCCCACTGTTTCCCCATCTATTTCCCATGAAGTGATGAGACCATATGCCAAGGTCTTAGTTTTCTGAACGTTTAGCTTTAACTCAACTTTTTCACTCTCCTCTTTCACTTTCATCAAGAGGCTTTTTAGTTCCTCTTCACTTTCTGCCATAAGGGTGATGTCCTCTGCATGTCTGAGGTTATTGATATTTCTCCCAGCAATCTTGATTCTAACTTGTTCTTTGTCCAGCTCAGCATTTCTCATGATGTCCTCTGCATATAAGTTAAATAAGCAGGGTGACAATATACAGCCTTGACATACTCCTTTTCCTATTTGGAACCAGTCTGTTGTTCCATGTCCAGTTCTAACTGTTGCTTCCTGACTTGCATATAGGTTTCTCAAGAGGCAGGTCAGGTGGTCTGGTATTCCTGTCCCTTTCAGAATTTTCCACAGCTTATTGTGATCCACATAGTCAAAGGCTTTGGCATAGTCAATAAAGCAGAAATAGATGGTTTTCTAGAACTCTCTTGCTTTTTCCATGACCCAGCGGATGTTGGCAATTTGATCTCTGGTTCCTCTGCCTTTTCTAAAACCAGCTTGAACATCTGGAGGTTCACGGTTCACGTATTGTTGAAGCCTGGCTTGGAGAATTTTGAGCATTACTTTACTAGCGTGTGAGATGAGTGCAAATGTGCGGTAGTTTTTGCATTCTTTGGCATTGCCTTTCTTTGGGATTGGAATGAAAACTGACCTTTTCCAGTCCTGTGGCCACTACTGAGTTTTCCAAGTTTGCAGGCATATTGAGTGCAGCCCTTTCACAGTACCATCTTTCAGGATTTGAAACAGCTCAACTGGAATGCCATCACCTCCACTAACTTTGTTCGTAGTGATGCTTTCTAAGGCCCACTTGAATTCCCATTCCAGGATGTCTGACTCTAGGTGAGTGATCACACCATTGTGATTATCTGAGTCGTGAAGATCTTTTTTGTACAGTTCTTCTCTGTATTCTTGCCAACTCTTCTTAATACCTTCTGCTTCTGTTAGATCCATACCATTTCTGTGCTTTATCGAGCCCATCTTTACATGAAATGTTCCCTTGGTATCTCTAATTTTCTTGAAGAGATCTCTAGTCTTTCCCATTCTGTTGTTTTCCTGTATTTCTTTGCATTGATCGCTGAGGAAGGCTTTCTTATCTCTCCTTGCTATTCTTTGGAACTCTGCATTCAGATGCTTATATCTTTCCTTTTCTCCTTGGCTTTTTGCTTCTCTTCTTTTCACAGCTATTTGTAAGGCCTCCTCAGACAGCCATTTTGCTTTTTTGCATTTCTTTTCCAATGGGATGGTCTTGATTCCTGTCCCCTGTACAATGTCACAAAGCTCCATCCATAGTTCATCATGCACTCTATCTATCAGATCTAGTTCCTTAAATCTATTTCTCAGTTCCACTGTATAATCATAAGGGATTTGATTTAGGTCATACTGGAATGGTCTAGCAGTTTTCCCTACTTTCTTCAGTTTAAGTCTGAATTTGGCCATAAGGAGTTAAAGTTAAAAATGACTTTAGATTTAGTCATTTGTGTCTATAACTCTGGCTTAAGGACATAACGTGGGGAAATAAACTTAAACCCAAAAGGCAAGTAATCGTGTTAATTCACAACTGTCTCTTCTGAAATATTTGTCGGTCAATTGAGATGCCAAGTAAATTTTAATCCCATAAAATAAAAAAAAAACTATAATAGTTATAATAACAGCTGCAATAATAACAACACTACATTTTTAACAATTTCTAATCTTGCTACAGTCATCGTGCATCCCTTTTTATCAACTTGAGCTTTAAGCTCCTTAGTTCTTGCTTTTAGTGTTTTAGTTCTGAGCTGTAGAGTTTTCAAGGAGGTGGGTAAGATAGAAAATGAGCCCTTGACACTTTTGAGAATCACCTGAAAGAACCAGGGACTTGCAGATTCCTTCCTGCAATCGTAGCCACACACCGCATCTATTGACTTCAGTTCTCTGGCTTTGTTTCTCTGCAGAGCACATCCAAGTGCAAAGCTCCCACTGTCCTCAGAAAGAAGCTTTGTGCCTGGATGGGCTCAACAGGAAGAAGGTGAGAAACTGACCCCTGGTTCTCACTTTTTTTTTCCTGGTGAATTTGCCTATGAGATGCTGTGCTAAGGAATGCAAGTGTTGTACAGTTTTTAATAGTACAGTAATTTTTAATATGTAAAGCATATTTAAGTTTTTTCAAGGCAAACTGCTAAAAATTGGCAGGCAGGAAGTGCATTTTTAACTTTATTGTGTTGAATTTATAATGGTAAACGTACAAGCAGTCCTGATATGAAACTTTCACTTAGTTACTGTGATAAAAGTTAATATTAAACCAAATCAAATACATCTTAACGATTTGTTGCATAGAGCCTATTTGCAACTGTGTGTTGAAGTGACCTAAATACCTGTAACCTAGCCAAGAATCCTCATAATATTCTGACTTGGCTTCAGAGGTATTAAATAAGGGATTCAGATATTGTTCCCATTCTTACTCAATTCCTCCATGGTTTCAACTCCAGGAGGAAAAAAATATCACATCTTTTTATATTTATTCTATATAGTTTATGAAAGTCAAATGCAGTAAGAAACTCTGGACCAGTTCTCTAAACCAGTAGTGTTTCTGCATATTACAGAATTGCATTTTGGACATAACTTTGCATGTTATCAGGCTTCTCTAGAGGCTCTGATGGTAAAGAATCTTCCTGCAATGCAAGAGACCTGGGTTCAATCCCTAGGTCAGGAGGATCCTCTGGAGAAGGGACTGGCTACCTACTCCAGTGTTCTTGCCTGGAGAATTCAATGGACAGAGGAACCTGGCAGGCTATATAGTCCATGGTGTCACAAAGAGTTGGATACAACTGGGTGACTAACTTTCACTTTCAATTTTCCATGTTATAATAGCACTCTGTAAACACTGAGATAATTCAAATACCTTCATGTTCTCTGTGGAGATGTAATTGAAGTGGAGTTGACCAACATAGCTTAGCATCACTGGACTGTATTAAAAAAAAATGAAAATAATAGAAGTTACTTTAAACAATGATTTTTAGAATTATTGGGAATATACTAAATAAAACCTCAAGGTCCCTTTTTTCCCCCTTATGGATTACTAAAGACCACCCTCCATTTTTTTTCTTTATTTTTTTCACCCTCCATTGACTATCCAAACTTTGAAGGATTAAAAGAAACATAAGACTTTTGAAGAGCAAGCATTCTTCCTATATTCTTATATGGTATATTTTATACTAAAATTGCATTTTTCAAGGAATGCAGAAATATGTCTTTGGATATATGAAGTTTTGCTAATAAACTAAAGGAACTCAGTGAATGTAAATTAAAAAAAAGTATGATGTTTCTAGTATTTACTGGGAACACACAATTTGCATATATATATATACATACACACACACACACACACACACACACACACATATATATATGCGCCTTGCTCTGTCTCTAAGGAAAAGACATTGAAAAAAAAAATATTTTGAAAATGAAAGGGAAAAACCCAATCTAGAAGAGATCATTCACAACATACCATGTGTTTCTTAAAGAGTTGTATACAGAATACATAAAGTGATCCTACAACTTTGTATAAGGTGAAGAGTCCAATTTTACGATATAAGAGAAATATTTCACATATATTCTACTAAAGAATATATTAAGATTACAAACAAGCACATGAAATATGTTCAATGTCCTTAACGTTTAGTAAAATTCAAAGTAAATCTATGCTCATTAGAATACTTAGAGTAAAAGAGACTGACAATACCAAGTGCTGGTAAAGACACATACCAGCTAGGACTCCTCATATACTGCTAGTTGGAATATGAAATGAGACACACAATTTTAGATACAACTGACAGTTTTTGTTTATGAAGGGAAACATATTTAGCATTTAATCCAATGATCCCCCTCCTAAGTTTTTATCCAAAGAAATGAAAGCATATGGCTATATAAAACCTGTGCTTATGTGCTTAGGTCACAGTAACTTTGCTCATTAAAGTCCCATACGGGAAATAACCCAGATAAAGATGGTCTTCAGTGTACAGCTTTATATTCTCTTCAACTGTGTATTCTTAACATTTATTTTCCAAATATTCTCTTAGTTTTTTTTTTTTTTTTTAATTCTAAGGAATGTCATCTCTCCCTCTCCTCTGCAACCCAGGTTCTCAATTCCTGTTGTAAACTCATGACCACATTGAATGAACACAGCCATGTCTAGTTCTTCTCTTTTCACTGATATATGCTCAGAGCTCAGTGGATTTTTCTGTACTCTGTTCACATTTTATCTAAGATGTATGTATCTTTCTCAGGGCATTACAATGCAAGGTGCCAGATATTAAATTCTACCAGTTTCTCTTTACCTCATAGAACAAGACAAGGAAAAAATGAGGAGTGAGAAAGTCAAGCCTTTCACTATGTCTTCACTGTTATTCTTCTAAATCTGTTATAAAAGTTTCTAGACACTCGGTAGAGGATTCAGCTGAGTGAGTTAGTAGCTGTACTGCTTCACCACTCCTTAGGCCTCCCTTTTTGCCACTGCAACTTGATTATATTGATACTCTCTCAGTCTGACTCAATGGACATGAATTTGAGCAAACTCCAGGAGATGGTGGAAGACAGGGACACCTGGCACACTGCAGTCCATGAGGATGCAAACAGTTGGACATGACTTAGACACTGAACAGCAAAAGTCTGACTTAGTGACTAGTGCAATACTAGTAAGTTTCCTGGCAGCTCAATGGTCAAGAATTGCTTGCCAATGCAAGAGAAGTGGATTCGATCCCTGGGTCAGGAAGATCCCCTGGAGAAGGAAATGGCAACCTGCTCCAGTATTTTTGCTGGAAATCCCACGGACAGATGAGCCTGGCAGGCGACAGTCCATGGGGTCGCACAGAATTGGACACAACCTAGCGACAGAGCACGCAGGCAGGCGATATCGGTAACCTTTGCTCAAGCAGTAGCTTTGTCATTTCTGCCCCCGGAGTCTCAACTCCTGCTCCATGCAAGAGTTTATGTGACTGGGCTTATCCCGTAAGTCACCACCATGAGAATATACCTGAGCTAATGTGCAGTAAAGTGAGAATCACAGGCAACACTGTCTCTCTTCCCACTTGTCCAGTTACAGTCAACTGGATGCCTGATGTGTGAGTGTTCCCACACTAGATAAGCCACTCACTCATGCAGCCATGCCCAACCTAAATCCCTGAACTGCAAAAGCATCATCAAATAAATGACTATTTGTTCTATGTTTGAGCTGTACAGTGCTTCTCTGGTGGCTTAGAGGTTAAAGCATCTGCCTCCAATGCGGGAGACCTGGGTTCGATCCCTGGGTTGGGAAGATCCTCTGGAGAAGGAAATGGCAATCCACTCCAGTATTCTTGCCTGGAGAATCCCATGGACAGAGAAGCCTAGTAGGTTACAGTCCATGGGGTCACAAAGAGTTGGACACGACTGAGTGGCTTCACCTCACCTCTAAGTTTGTGTTTGAAGGTGTCTATTTGCAAAACACTGCTGTCACGAGGAATAGCTTGTACAAGGACAAATCCTCTTCCTTTTATGGCCAGAGATTTTTCTCTCCTGGTTTAGAATGAAGATTTCTTTTCTGTAAGAAGATATCAGCTTAGACTCTAATCCTATGTATTTTACTTGGATGCATCAAGCCAAGCTTTAAAGATTCTTTATCTTTTTTGTGACATCACTTTTTCTCATGTTAGTTATTGGTTTAGTATTGCTGGTGCTTTTTTGCTAGTTTATTTATCAATTTTGGAAGTTTTGAACTGTGGTTTACTATGTTGAACAAGAAGCCCCACAGGTTTTTATAAAAGGTTATTACCTCTTTATACATGAAAAAAGTATCTAAAACATTCTCAAATCTGAAGCAAGATCTATTCAGCCAATTGTATACCATGTATGATTTGAAATCTTTAGTTTTCAGAATATGGACTTGTATAGTGGGAATTTAATATATATTAAATACATATTTTAACATATAGAAACTATTTAGATGACAAAAGAGATGGATTTGTAATATGTCGACCATATTCCTAGCATATGGTTGAATTTCAATTAGGAGCAAAATATAAAAATGATTTGAAAAGCTATTCAGTATTTCATGTTAAGTATTTCTCACAGGATTTTAAAAAAACCATAGTTCATTTTAATAATAGTATATGTGGGTTTGGAAATTATATAAGATTCAGTGTTGTTTTTCATGTCAATCTAACCATATTATTAAAGAAAGTTACAGTATGTCCTCTACCCCACCACATGTGGCCAATCTCTGAATTACCACCAGAGCAAACCCCAAAGACAATACCCTGTCAAGTTACATTTGATTAAATGGAATGACCATCTATCATCAGAGCACAGTGATTAAAATGTCCTCTGTTATCAGCACCATCCTCCACTAGTTAAAAGTAGAATCCAACAGAGGAAAAAAAAGCAATCAAATGAGGTAAAAATAAGATTGCTGCTAAGTCGCTTCAGTCGTGTCCGACTCTGTGTGACCCCATGGACGGCAGCCCACCAGGCTCCCCGGTCCCTGGGATTCTCCAGGCAAGAGTACTGGAGTGGGTTGCCATTGCCTTCTCCATAAAATCTCCAAAAATAAGATTAATCAGCTTTTAATTACTTAAGACTCAGAGACCTTTCAGAAAAGCAAGAAATGCTTTCCATAAGAATATCTAAAGATAAACCAAGGATGAATGTACAACATTTGATGTTACTGAATGTTCACAGTGGCATTTGTGGTCTTGCTGAAATGTCCTCAAAGTACTATCAATCTTTCCTTAATATTCTGCATTTGTTTTTCAAATGAAAAGATCACCTTCTAATCCTATTATCCTGGAGGGTTTAATGTTTGGAATTCTGTGTTCCTCTTTACATGACCTTGCTAAGTCACTTTAGCAAGAAATCTCACTCTGGATCTCTGATCTCTTTCACTATCTCATCAAATCACATCCCCATCATCTTGCCTGTCTTCAGCAAGAATCCTGTAAACCCCTTTAGCCAGAATCCCCTCTAGCCTTAATGTCTCCTCCTAGTAATTTTCCATCAACTGATCACATTACCCTGTTCCTTGACTATATAATTCACACTTTTCCTTGTGTTCAAGATTGAGCCCAGTTCTGTACTGAGGTTTCTTTTCTTATGTTTTAGTATTTCCTTAATGAAATTTGGTTTTACAACTTTAACTGATGTTCAGCTGTGGGTTTCTTTGACACAATCAAGGTAAACCAAGTTGCCCTTTGCTCAGTGAAATAGCATTTTACAAAGCACAAAAGACTAATTTTAGCATTCACTGTTATAACCTACTTGAATTATATAGTATGTGAGTAGATGATTCTAAGTAGTTTTGAGAGTTCTGAGAAGACAAATGAGGCTCTGATTGTATGCTGAGGAGGGATCCACAAATTGAAGAGATATTGAAAGGCTTTAATGAAGCATTCTTAATCCTAGGGCCTTTTTCTACTCTATTCTTAACTATAAGGTAGACGACAGAGTATATTTAATCTAAATATAAAAACAAATTGATTTATTAAGAGTCCTATATTAGATTTTGCAAAGTTTTTTTAAATCAAGTAAGAATATCTAATTTTATATTAGTAAATACCTTAAAGATTAACACTAACCAACAGATTTGCTTACAAAATTTTTGATACTATTTGTATTCAGAGGTATACAGGTTCAGTTCAGTTCAGTTGAGTTCAGTCGCTCAGTCGTGTCCGACTCTGTGACCCCATGAATCACAGCACGCCAGGCCTCCCTGTTCATCACCAACTCCCGGAGTTCACTCAGACTCACGTTCATTGAGTCTATGATGCCATCCAGCCATCTCATCCTCGGTCGTCCCCTTCTCCTCCTGCCCCCAATCCCTCCCAGCATCAGAGTCTTTTCCAGTGAGTCAACTCTTCGCATGAGGTGGCCAAAGTACTGGAGTTTCAGCTTTAGCAGCATTCCTTCCACAGAAGTCCCAGGGCTGATCTCCTTCAGAATGGACTGGTTGGATCTCCTTGCAGTCCAAGGGACTCTCAAGAGTCTTCTCCAACACCACAGTTCAAAAGCATCAATTCTTTGGCACTCAGCCTTCTTCAC
>SJYT01041867.1:9575-50468 GCA_006410635.1 Cephalophus harveyi
ATATATAAGGTTCGACAGGGGGGGTGGGTGTGTGCGTGGGCGGGGGGGGGGGGGGTGGGGGGGGGGGGTGGTGGGGGGGGGGGGGGGGTGGGGGGGGGGGGGGTGGGTGGGGGTGGGTGGGTGCTGGGGTGGGGAGATGACACAGTGAGCTTTGCCTGGGGCTTCTTCACAGGAGGTTTCATCACCAATGAGTGTACCAAAGCCTCACTCTCCCGAGGACCACTCAGAACGTGGATGTATATTGAGGAATAAACATATAAATGAAGAAGGAATTATTATATAGCACAGGAAATGCAGCTCAATATTCTGTCATAATGTAAATGGGAAAAGAGTTAAAAAAAAACAAACAAAAAACAGATACATGTATATGCATAACGGAAATGCTGTCCTGACACCTGATACTAACAAAACATCCTTAATCAATTATGCTGCAGTATAATGAAAAAATTAGCCTTCCCAGGTGGTGCTAGAGGTAAAGAACCCGCCTGTCAATACAAAAGATATAAGAGGTGCAGGATCGATCCCTGGGCTGGGAAGATCCCTTGGAGGAGGGGATGGCAACCTACTTCAATATTCTTGCCTAGGAAAGCCCATGGACAGAGGTGCCTGGCAGGCTACAGTCCATAGGGTTGCAAAGGGTCAAGCACGACTGAAGACATGTAGTCTGCATGCCTAAAAAAACAAATAGAAAAATAAAAGAACTGAGAGGGTTATGCTAGGAAAGACTGGCATAAAAATATATCTATAATTCATTATTTGTCACACATGAGATCTAGGGATGGCTCATTGGTTAAAAAAAAAAAAAAAAAATTCTGCCTGCCAATGTAGGAGATGTGGGTTCAATCCCTGTGTTAGGAAAATCCCCTGAGGAAGGAAATGGCAACCCATTTCAGTATTCTTTATAAAAAATTTTTTTTTTTTAACTGACGGATAATTGCTTTACAGAAAATTGTTGCTGTCTGTCAAACCTCAACATGAATCAGCCATAGGTTTACATATATCCCCTCCCTTTTGAAACTCCCTCCCATCTCCCTCCCCATCCCCTCTAGGTTGATACAGAGCCCCTGTTTGGGTTTCCTGAGCCAAACAGCAAATTCCCCTTGGCTCTCTATTTTACATATGGTGATGGAAGTTTCCATGTCACTCTTTCCTTACATCTCACCCTCTCCTCCTCTCTCCCCATGACCATAAGTCTGTCCTCTATGTCTGTTTCTCCATTGCTGCCTGTAAATAAATTCTTTAGTACCATTTTTCTAGATTCCATATATATGTGTTAGAATATATTTATCTTTCTCTTTCTGACTCACTTCACTTTGTATAATAGGCTCTAGGTTCATCCACGTCATTAGAACTGACTCAAAGACGTTCATTTTTATGGCTGAGTAACATTCCTTTGTGTATATGTACCACAACTTCTTCATCCGTTCATCTGTCAGTGGACATCTGGGTTGCTTCCATGTTCTAGCTATTGTAAATAGTGCTTCAGTGAGCAATGGGGTACATGTGTCTTTTTCAGTTTTGGTTTCCTCAGGGTATACGCTTCAGTTCAGTTCAGTCACTCAGTCGTGTCCAACTCTTTGCGACCGCATGAATCGCAGCACGCCAGGCCTCCCTGTCCATCACCATCTGCCGGAGTTCACCCAGACTCATGTTCATCGAGTCCGTGATGCCATCCAGCCATCTCATCCTCTGTCGTCCCCTTCTCCTCCTGCCCCCAATCCCTCCCAGCATCAGAGTCTTTTCCAATGAGTCAACTCTTCTCATGAGGTGGCCAAATTACTGGAGTTTCAGCTTTAGCATCATTCCTTCCAAAGAAACCCCAGGGCTGGTCTCCTTCAGAATGGACTGGTTGGATCTCCTTGCAGTCCAAGGGACTCTCAAGAGCCTTCTCCAACACCAGGGTATATGCTTAGGAGTGGGATTACTGGGTCATATGCTGCTTTTATTCCTAGTTTTTTAAGGAATCTCCAGACTGTCTTTCATAGTGGCTGTATCAATTTACATTCCCACCAACAGTGCGAGAACATTCCCTTTTCTGCACATCTTCTCCTGCATTTATTGTTTGTAGACATTTGGTGATGGAAGTTCTGACCATTATGTGACCTCACGTGAGGTGATATTTCATTGTAGTTTTGAGTTGAATTTCTGTAATAATGAACGATGTTGAGCACCTTTTCAAGTGTTTGTCAGCCATCTGTATGTTTTCTTTGGCGAAATGTCTTTTTAGGTCTTTTTCCATTTGATTGGGTTGTTTGTTTTTCTGGTGTTGAGTTGTATGAGCTACTTGTATTTTTTGAAAGTTAATCCTTTGTCAGTTGCTTCATTTGCTATTATTTTCTCCCATTCTGAGGGTTGTCTTTTCAACTTGCTTATAGTTTCCTTTTCTGTGCAAAATCTTTTAAGTTTAAACAGGTCCCACTTGTTTACTTTTGCTTTTATTTCCATTACTTTAGGAGGTGGGTCATAGAGGTTCCTGCTTTGATTTATGTCATCAAGTGATCTGCCTATGTTTTCCTCTGACTTTTATAGTTTCTAGTCTTATATTTGTTTAGGCTTTCATCCATTTTGAGTTGATCTTTGTGTATGGTGTTAGGAAGTGCTCCAATTTCATTCTTTTACATGTAGCTGTCCAGGTTTACCATTTACTGAAGAGTCTGTCTTTGTCCCATTGTATATTACTGCCTCCTTTGCCAATAATATGGTACCCATAGGTGCATGGGTTTATTGCTGGATTCTCTATCTTGTTCTATTGGTCTGTATTACTCTTTACGTGCCAGTATCATACTGTCTTGATGACTGTATCTTTGTAGTGTAATCTGAAGTCAGGAAGGCTGATTCCTCCAGCTCCACTCTTCTTTCTCAAGACTGCTTTGGGTATTTGGGGTCTTTTGTGTTTCCACCTGAATTGTGAAACTTTTTATTCTAGTTCTGTGATAAATGCCATTGGTAATTTGATAAGGATCACGTTGAATCTGTAGATTATGTTTGGTAGTATAGTCAATTTCACAATATTGATTCTTCCTACCCAGGAACATGGAATATCTCTCCATCTGTTATGTCATCTTTGATTTCTTTCATCAGTTCAGTTCAGTTCAGTGCTCATTTGTATCCAACTCTTTCTGACCCCATGAACTGTGTCTTGCCAGGTTTCCCTGTCCACCACCAACCCCCAGAGTTCACCCAAACTCATGTACATTGAATCAGTGATGCCATCCGACCATCTCATCCTCTGTCGTCCCCTTCTCTTCCTGCCCTCAATTTTCCCCACCATCAGGGTCTTTTACAATGAGTCAGCTTTTGCATCAGGTGGTCAAAGTATTGGAGTTTCAGCTTAAATATCAGTCCTTCCAAGGAACACCCAGGACTGGTCTCCTTTAGGATGGAATGGTTGGATCTCCTTGCAGTCCAAGGGACTCTCAAGAGTCTTCTCCAACACCACAGTTCAAAAGCAGCAATTCTTCAGTGCTCAACTTTCTTTAAAGTCCAACTCTCACATCCATACATGACCACAGGAAAAACCATAGCCTTGACTAGATGGACTTTTGTTGACAAAGTAATGTCTCTGCTTTTCAATATGCTGTCTAGGTTGGTCATAACTTTCCTTTCAATGAGTAAGGGTTTTTAAATTTCATGGCTGCAGTCACCATCTGAAGTGATTTGGAGCCCAGAAAAAAAAAAGTCAGCCAGTTTCCACTTTTTCCCAATCTATTTGCCCTGAAGTGATGGGACCAGATGCCATGACCTTAGTTTTCTGAATGTTAAGATTTAAGCCAACTTTTTCGCTCTCCTCTTTCACTTTCATCAAGAGGCTCTTTAGTTCTTCTTCTCTTTCTGCCATAAGGGTGGTGTCATCTGCATATCTGAGGTTATTGATACTTCTCACAGCAATCTTGATTCCAGCTTGTGCTTCTTCCAGCCCAGCGTTTCTCATGATGTACTCTGCATATAAGTTAAATAAGCAGAGTGNTTTCACTTTCCTCTTTCACTTTCAAGAGGCTCTTTAGTTCCTCTTCACTTTCTGCCATAAGGTTGGTGTCATCTGCATATCTGAGGTTATTGATACTTCTCACAGCAATCTTGATTCCAGCTTGTGCTTCTTCCAGCCCAGCGTTTCTCATGATGTACTCTGCATATAAGTTAAATAAGCAGAGTGACAATATACAGCCTTGACATATTTCTTTTCCTATTTGGAACCAGTCTGTTGTTCCATGTCCAGCTCTAACTGTTGCTTCCTGACCTGCATACAGGTTTCTCAAGAGGCAGGTTAGGTGGTCTGGTATTCCCATCTCTTTCAGAATTTTCCACAGTTTATTGTGATCCACACAGTCAAAGGCTTTGGCATAGTCAATAATCAGAAATAGATGTTTTTCTGGAACTCTCTTGCTTTTTCCATGATCCAGTGGATGTTGGCAATTTGATCTGTGGTTCCCCTCCTTTTTAAAAACCAGCTTGAACATCTGGAAGTTCACAGTTCATGTATTGCTGAAGCCTGGCTTGGAGAATTTTGAGCATTACTTTACTAGCATGTGAGATGAGTGCAATTGTGCGGTAGTTTGAGCATTCTTTGGCATTGGAATGAAAACTGACCTTTTCCAGTCCTGTGGCCACTGCTGAGTTTTCCAAATGCTGGCAGATTGAGTGCAGCACTTTCACAGCATCATCTTTCAGGATTTGAAACAGCTCAACTGGAATTCCATCACCCTCACTAGCTTTGTTCGTAGTGAATCTTCCTAAAGCCCACCGGACTTCACATTCCAGGATGTCTGGCTCTAGGTGAGTGATCACACCATTGGGATTATCTTGGTCATGAAGATCTTTTTTTGTACAGTTCTTCTGTGTATTCTCGCCACCTCTTCTTAATATCTTTTACTTCTGTTAGGTCCCTACCATGTATCCGTTATTGAGCCCATCTTTGCATGAAATGTTCCCTTGGTATCTCTAATTCTCTTGAAGAGATCTCTACTCTTTTCCATTCTATTGTTTCCCTCTATTTCTTTGCACTGAGGAAGGCTTTCTTATCTCTCCTTGCTCTTCTTTGGAACTCTGCATTCAGATGGTTATGTCTTTCCTTTTCTCCTTTGCTTTTCACTTCCCTTCTTTTCACAGCTATTTGTGAGGCCTCCTTGGACAGCCATTTTGCTTTTTTGCATTTGTTTTTCTTGGATAGGTCTTGATATCTGTCTCCTGTACAATGTCACGAACCTCATTCCATAGTTCATCAGGCACTCTGTCTGTCAGATCTAGTCCCTTAAATTTATTTCTCACTTCCACTGTATAGTCATAGGGATTTGATTTAGGTCATACCTGAATGGTCTAGTTGTTTCCTCTACTTTCTTCAATTTCAGTCTGAATTTGGCAATATTCAGCATATCCCAAATCAAGATATAAAAATCATCCATCATTGCCAAAAGTGTCCTTCTTTCCTTTATCATTAAATGTCTTCCCCTCCAGGCACAGGTAACAGTGGATCTGATGTTTATCACCTAGGACCTCAGAAAACCTCATTTTCCCCTGCTTCTATGACTCAGCTCATTTGTGAAATTTATCCACAGGATGGCAGACACAAGGATTCACTGATTTCACAGCCATGTGAAAGGACTTGGCCAGCTCATATAAGACTTTGTACATTTTCTATTTATTGGACAGCGGTTTTCTTCCCACTGTGGCTCCTTTGAGTAAGTCTGATGCAGTTCCCTAATGACTGGTAACAAGTCATTCAGTGCTATTCATTATGGCCAATCTCTTGCAATGTGTCTCCTCAGTTCAGTTCAGTTCACTTCATTCACTCAGTCATGTCCGACTCTTTGTGCCCCCATGGAGTGCAGCAGGCCAGGCTTTCCTGTCCATCACCATCTCCTGGAGCTTGCTCAAACTCACATCCATCGAGTCGCTGATGCCATCCAACCATCTCATCCTGTGTGGCCCCCTCCTCTTCCTGCCCTCAGTCTTTCCCAGCATCAGACTCTTCTCTAAGCTCTCAGTCTCTTCAGTAACTTATGCAATTCTTTCCTTTTGAATATTTGTTTGGTGTTCAATCTTCACATGTGCCAAATATATGTATTTTTCTCACGTATGTGTAGGAAGAGATATATAAGACCACAAAGTTCTTTGTTATACAGGTGATACGCACATAATTATCAGATATTTGACTATCATTTACTATGTGAAATGTCATATGTACTTTGTATGTTTGTGTGTGTATAATGTGTCTGTACATACAGGTGTGTATAATAAGTCTGTACACACAGACATCCTTTCATCTTAAATCTTCTTAAACTGTTTTGTTTATTTATTTTAAATTATTTTAGTTGTGCTGGGTCTTTGTTGCTGCACCCAGGCTTTCTTTAGTTTCATTGAGCAGGGGATACTCTCCTGTTGTGATATGCAAATTGCCCACTGCATTGGCATTGCTCGTGGTGGAGCATGGGCATAGGCAAGCTGGCTTCAGCAGTTGTGGTGCCAAAGGCCTAGTCTGTCCTGCAGCATATGGGATTCTCCCTGACCAGGGATCAAGCTTGTGTCCCCTGTGTTGGTCGGCGGATTCATATCCACTGGACCACCACGGAAGTCCTCCTCTGCTGTTTTTATACAAGAAGAATCTGTTTCTGATAAAATTTAGAAATGTTTTCTCTAATTTCTTGTACTTTTGGGCTATTATATCATCAAAGAATACACGGCCAGGGTTGCCAGTCAACTAAGGTCTGTCTAGGTAGCTGTGCTTCTCAGGTTCAAGGAAAGGATTAAAAACAAGGTGTTAACTTTTTTTCTTCCTTCCTAAAATTCTGGATCTCTCCATGTTTATTTGTTTGTAAACATGACTTAGTTTGTATTTATAGTTAATCTTTGTAACTATGCTCAGATTTAATGTGTTGACATGACAGCCTTGTCATTTGATACTTACTTGATCTTACACATAATTCTTCTCTGGTGAATGTCATACTGTTCAGAGACACAAACATGATACATTGCATGGGGCGTTAGAAGGATGAAATGAATGACTTGTCGCATTTTTATCAGTTTCATCCACCAACTTAAATATCTTTTGTTTTTAAGCACGTGTCACGTGTGGAGGCCATTATTCATTTGTGGAAAACTGATAAAACCCTATATTTACACATATGAATGTAAGTATGAGTATTTCAGTGGTAAGCAAATGTTTGGCTGGAAATCTTGGTTTAACTCCCCTCAAGAACTCCATATATCTGAATTCTAGGTTTACTAACAATTTCAAGTTGCACCAGGTGCTGGTCCTAAATCTTCTGAGCATCTCATTTGTCATGAACACAGTGTCCAAACTTGGACGGCCCCTCACAATGATGAGGGACCTGTTGCTGTTGTCGTTTACTCACTGAGTCATGTCTGACTCTTTGTGACCCCCTGATCTGTAGCCCAGCAAGCTTCTTGGTCCATGGGATTCTACAGGCAAGAATGCTGGAGTGGGTTGCCATTTCCCCTTTCAGGGGATCTTTCCCACCCAGGGATCGAACCTGCCTCTCTTGTCTCCAGCCAGGTTCTTTACCACTAGCACCACCTGGGAAGCCCATGAGCAATTTGAGGACATGCATAATCTGATTTAAATTGTCCTAACGTGACCCAAGTCTCATAGACTCACTGTGGCCTTGGGCAAGCTGCATACACCTTGCCTGGGGCTATGAGACTATAAAGCAGCTTCAGCTACTAATTTTCTCTCTCTCAAGTAGACTAGTGAGTGTGTTTATACACCGAGCAGTGGTGTTTCCATGTTTCGGGAACACAGGTGGGTGGTTTTTCCTCCCATCATGCTGAGTGATTGTGGGGAGGTGTGATGGAGGCCAGGAGAGAGAGAACGGATGTAGATGGTGTAAAGGTGACACGCAGTAGGTCAGAGTTGATTCTTGCCCAGACATATGGTGCTGAGTAGACAGACAGGGCAGAGAGGAGGGGCGGTTCTTCAGGTGAGGATGGAGCTCACCGCTAGGTGTTCACTGCTTGCATTTCCCAGCAGGTAAAATGTCTTCACACCATCAGAGAAGGCTGTGGACTCTGTCACACCCAGAATGAGGGGCAGAGGAAACACAGCAATTAAAATAAAGTGTTCAGAAGGTTGCCTGGTCCAGTGTAGGCATGCAGGGACACAAGGTTATGAATGGTAAATTGATTTTGGTCAAGAGAAATCAATTTCATGCCTGGGAAATAGAAATACAAAGACTTTTTGAACTGGGTTTCGATAATATGCTCATGCTGTTTAAAAAGCTGTTGGGGATTTCTCTGGTGATGCAGTGGGGAAGAATCCACCGGTTAGTGCAGGGGAGACAGGTCGGATCCTTGGTCTGGGTCGATCCCACATGACTTGGGGCAATTAATCCCGCGCACCACAACTACTGGTCCTGTGGTCTAAATCCCAGGAGTTGGGAGTACTGAGCCCCAATCCACAACTACTGAAGCCTACAACCCCTAGAGCCCGTGGTCCACAACAAGGGAAGCCAGCGCAAGGAGAAGCCTGGGCACCGCAACGAGAGAGCAGGCGCTGCTCGCTGCTCGTGGAGAAAGCCCGCACAGCAGCAAAGGCCCAGGAGAGCCGAAAAGACACTAGTTGAAGACATTAAAAAAAACAAAACAAACAAACAAAAAAACTGCTAGGTCCATTCCACCACATGTTCTAGAAAGCATCCTAGAAGATAGCAAGAAGTAACTTGCTGGGGTCCAGCCCCAGTGGATCCAGGGTAATTCGAAGGTGGGGACGGAATCGGCGTCCTGGCAAAAGCTTATTTAATTACAGATATATAGAGAGATTAGAAACGGATAGTGTAGTAGGAAATCTTAGTGCAGAAAAGAAGGCTGAATAACTTGGTTTACGTGGAACACCAATCACCACCTATGTAGGCCACAGGCGTCTTTCCGCTCTCCCGAAGGAGAGGAGGCACTGAGGCCTCCGTAGTCCGATCTTAGAAGCCCCGGCAAAGTTAGGAGGCTTGGTGAGTACCCTCGTACCAGATGGGAATTCAGCCAGGAAAACGGGGAGCAAGAAAGAAACGACACGGGGGAATCAGTCTTTCCAGAAACTGATCCAATTTCTTTATTTTTCGGGTTTGTTTATATACCTTTTGTTACACATAGGGATGAATACAGAATCACGCGGGGGTCAGCAGACCTGACCTTTGTCACAATCAGGGGCTTCATATAAAATTATACAAAGGTCTTATGGGTTTTTACATCATCTTCTGGCCATGAGGTCTGCTGACATTTTATGGCACTTTCTGATAATGGTCAGCTAACCAGAAAACTTATTTTTCCAGGGGTGATTTTTTCTTAAATCAGGCGCCACCCTCCAAATAAAGTTGCATTCCTATAGGGTGAGGGTGTAGTCAGTTACAACTAGGAAAGGAATTGAGTGAACTCCAAGAGATGGTGATGAACAGGGAGGCCTGGCGTGCTGCGATTCATGGGGTCTCAAAGAGTCGGACACAAATGAGCGACTGAACTGAACTGAACTGAAGGTTAACATGATTAATCTTAAAGGTTAATGCTTATTTCTCCTATATGCTAGTTATATTCATTATAAGGGCAAGGAATATGGAGATTTAGCAGCAAACATTAGCCCAACAAATGAAAACCTGTCACCAATGTTCCCTTTAAGATCTATTTAGTCATAAGATAGTGATAAAGTTACATTTTTACCTAGAAAGGACACAGTGATTTATAATGAAGTACAGTGATCTACAACAAAAGAGAAAATTCATTAACTCAAAAAGTCTAGTATTGCTAACATCAAAAACTACTATATTTCCTTTCCTATATTCCAAATACATTGATTAATATATTCCCAGGTGCCTAAGGATATGGAGGCCTGGCGGCAATCATTGACTCAACAATGAGAAAAGCCCTATGCTAATACTCCAAACTCTCTGTGCTGTTTATGGTTGAGAGGTTGTCACACGAGCTAGTCTATCAGCAGAGAGGTTTAACCTGAGACACCCTTGTCACACCCAGGGCAGGGAATTAGCAGTAATTTTTGGCATGACAAATGAAAAAACCCTTCACCAATATAATTCCTAATCAACCCACTAATACTATACTAATAATCTTCTAACTTCTCAAAAGAGTCTGTATTTAGAAAGTTTTAAAGCATCCCGTGCCTCTCACAGTTGGGAGACTGTAAACAATCACATGTGGCCGGACGAACCCGATCAGGCAGGCCAGAGAACCTTCAGAGTTTGTAAATTGAAACACTCTTGTCACACCCAGGAATTTTTATTCACTGGAGCTGCAAGTTAACTCCTTCTCTGAGAGAAATGGTTATGGGGGAGAGCCCCTGTAAAGTACTCTGGCTTTGGGGGTAGATGCTCGGGAACAGGGGGTTTCCTGATCACGCCTTTGCGTATGCCAAGCCTCCTTCCTCATGACCTTTGCCATGGGCGGAGTTCCTCACACTGGCCCCCCCAGTTAACTGGTTAACTGTAGGATTAGGTGGGGATGAGGAAATATATTGCCTGCTCTCCTTGTTGTCGTAAGAATGGTAATGTTCAGAGCACCCACGAATTGACACACACATCAACACAGCACGGACTTTTGTTAATGCCTGAAATATGTGACAATACATCTAAATGAGAATAAATTAAGGTGGTTGTGTATATGTAACTTTTTCTCTCTCTCACAGATAATGGTACAAATAAAATTGAATTTATTCATGTTTCTGAGAAAGCTCTGGTAGCAATTAATGTCAACGTGGATGAAACAGGCAACGAGACAGAACAGGTCCTACTATTTGGTACGTATGACATCCCATAGTTCCCATTGCCATTGTCACTTAGAAGGACCACCACCAGGGCTTCAATTTAGAATTTCAGGAGGTGCTGACGATATTAAGTATTCAGTGTATAAGACCTGCATCTTTCACAGTTAAGGATCCGGGAAGGTAATCTACCAAGAAACAGGAGGTCATAGGGTGTGGATATCACATCCTCAAACATTTCCAAATAATTCCTACCTGTTGAAACTAAAAAAAAATTGATTGCTATTAGAAGTTGTTTTTAACATGTCAACTAATTGCAAGCTGTGACTGTAACGAGTCTGACCTCAGTGGCTTTATTTTACACAAGTTTCCTTATGCACTCTAAGCCTTGGAATAAAACCTTTTAAAATTAACCTTTATCTTGTTAAATTATCCACATACATTATCTTGTCCATACTGACATCATCTCAAATAACCACAAAGAAGTACCAAGTGCTGTGTGAACCAACAGGCTATCAGGTGTCTATATCAGAAAAGGTACTAGGTAGAATGGTGCAGTATTAAAAGATAACTCATCTCCCATTATTTTGTGTGATGTAGTAAATATGTCTGTCAGGGGAGAACCCTGTTTCCTATTTATTTGGATTCAGAACAAGACCTGAGTGTCAGGTACAGACACTAGGAAGCTTGTCTAGGAGTAAGTTGGTTCCTCACCATTATGGAAGATGCCCCAACTTCATGGAGCTCTATGAGTCTTTGAGGTCCTGTTTCTGATGCTGGGCTGGAGAGGGGGGACTAGTTACAGAGCTGGACAGGGGATAATTTTTCAGAGAAACAGCAGACATCTGTGTCATGGGAAATGGTAAGTGAGACTTCTTAAACTATTCCAAGTGAAATCTGATAGGCACATTGTTTTCATTCTGTATGAAGACATTTTTAGGGCTTTTAACACGTAAATTTCTACCTCTTGCATGTTGATATTCAGGCAAAGAAAATGATGTTGATGAAGAATACTTAGAGATATTCAAGAAGGAGACTCTAAGTCGGAAGATTTCAGAAGAAAACATTAAGGATTTAACCGAACCTGGTAATGGAAGTATATTTTTTCTGAACATACCTTTTGCCTCATATGTAAATATGCTGTAAGGAAACAAATTAAGTTATTGACAATATGTTCTTCCATAAGTAATCATTTATATAATCTCTAAAAAAAAAAAAAAACTTGCAAAATTTATGGAATGGTATTAATTGGTGGACCACTCATTTTGTTCCCCCAGATAAATGTCTTGCCGTGGCATGAAAATAACTTCGAAACGCCCTAATTGTAAGTAAGCATAATCTGTTATAAGCGCTGTTTCATCAAATAAATCACCAAGTAAACTTTGTGATTTCATATCTTCCAAATTTTGCAGGTAACACTTTTTTGGTCCCAATAGCTTACTTTCTATCACTAGCGACATTTCTCTTACATTCGGTAATTTCTCTTCTCCTGAGCCATATTAAAATCGCAGAAGAGTTCGTAGATTCATGCTGAGCAGCTTTGGTGGGAAAGCCTTCACCTGAGCCATATTAAATCACAGAAGAATTAGTAGATTCATGCTGAGCAGCTTTGGTGGGAAAGCCTTCACCTGAGCCATATTAAATCGCAGAAGAGTTGGTAGATTCATGCTGAGCAGCTTTGGTGGGAAAGCCTTCACCTGAGCCATATTAAATCGCAGAAGAGTTGGTAGATTCATGCTGAGCAGCTTTGGTGGGAAAGCCTTCACCTGCAGGAAGCTTGCAGACCAGAGTCATCAGAGAAAAGCAAGAATGGCCACAAGCTGGTGAAAACTAACTAGTATTACTGTCAGTACTAACCTCATGGTTGTTCACACACATCCCTCCTTCAGAAGAACTGAAAATAAAGAGCTCACATTTTCTGCAACACCTGTGTGTAATCTCACATGATTCTGACAGAACCAGTAAAGTCCTTCCAACTGCACTGTCTGAAACACGCATTTGAATTATATTCCCATTCAGAAGGTGATTCTCCTAAAGTGAGATCTTTAAACTTTCTCAACTAAGACAGCTTCGGAAAAATAATACCGATAAGGCTAAAGTGTGGCTCATAAGTTTCTGTGGAGAAAGAAAAATGAAAGAAAATGAACAAACAAAAATCCTCACTTCCAGGTGAATATGATAAGAAAGGTGTGGTACATATATTCCATGCACTATTACTCAGCCACAAAAAGGATGAAATCATGTCATTTGCAGAAACATACATCGCCCTAAGAGACTGTCATACTAAGTGAAATCAGTCAGATGGAAAGACAAGTACCATGTGATATCACTTATATGGGGAACCTAAAATGTGACCTGAAGGACCATATTTACAACACAGAAAGAGACGCACAGACATAGAGAAAACACTCGTGGTTGCCAAGGGGGAAGTGTAGGGCAAGAGAAGGATTGGGGGTTTGGGGTTATCTGATGCAAACTATTATATGCAGGATGGAAAGACCAAAAACTTCTCCAGTAGAGTACAGTGAAGTATATGCAATACTCTGTAAAAACCTAATTGGGAAAACCATCTGAAAATGAATGGCTATATGTATGAAGAAACTTCACATTGCTGAATACCAGAAACTAATATAACATTAATAACCAACTAGTCTCCAATGTGGGCCTCCATGAGAGCTCAGTGGGTAAAGAATTGACCTGCAATGCAGGAGACCCAGTTTCAATTCCAGGGACAGGAAGATCTGCTGGAGAAAGGATAGGCTATCCATTTCACTATTCTTGGGCTTTTCTTGTGGCTCAGCAGGTAAAGAAGAGTTAAAAAATAATAATTCTTGAAGACCGAAAAGACAAATCGTGTGTGATTAGAGGCATGTATTCCAGACACAGACCTGAACTTGCATTCTGCAATCAATGATACTAGAATCTATCCCAAACGGGAAAGGTTGCCCCATATGTACATCCTGGGGAAATTCCACATGGAACCCCTCCTACATCACAGAGATGTGGAGTGAGAGGTCCACCAGGATTCTGAGGTTGAATTACCTACCAGCTCCTGTACCCTGGACATTGACTGCATGAGGCTCATCCCTGTCAGCCATCACACAGCCAACTCTACTAAAGCTCTGGTTCTGTTTTTTCATCTACAGAGAGAGTCACTGAGACCAGACACGTCCTCTTCCCCGTGGAATCAAGATCAACAACATGAAGATGACTTTCCTGTTTTCTAATTATCATGATCCTTCTCTCTTCACACTCACACTCCTTTCTCATCTCATCTCTCCTGGTCACTAATCACATGCTTTGTGGTGGTATTTGATTTCTGAGGGTTTAAATAAATTGGTTGAATATAGACCAGATTCACTTGTGTCTTTGCTGAAAGTCTCCGTTTTAAAACACACAAATATGCACAGCATATTTAACTATCTGGAAACGTATGCATTTCCTAGGATAGGTGTTTATCAGAGACAATTCCGAGAAAGATGAACTGGAGATGCTGTAGAGGTGTCCAGGGCAGAAGGAGAAACAGGTCTAAACCATCATGGGACAAGGGGCAGGGTTATGAACCTCCTACTGCAGTGGGAGGGGGCAGTCTGCTCAAGAAGGATGTCCCTAGAAAGCAGTGTGCTCATTACAGGGGAAGGAGGTGGTGTTCTGCTCTCTGAGCTTCATAGAGAGAAATGTAAGGTGCCATGGACCACAGCTGTGGGGACACATGTAATCTGACAGCACCAGCAATTCTGCAAATGAGCTGAAGGACAGATAGTTCTTAACGATTGGATCAGTGGGAAAGAAATAGTCCCTGAGACCAGACAGCTCCTTCTCTGCACAGCATCAACAAGAGAAGGACAACTTTCCTGGTTCCTGATCAACACGATCCTTCTCTCTTCATACTCACACTCCATCTCCCATCTCATCTCTCCTGGTCACTAATCACAACCAGTCTTGTGGTGTTTGATTTCTGAAGGTTTAAATAAACTGGTTAATTTAACTTATAGAATAAATGTTTTAGGTCCCACATAGACATGGCCTCCAAATGGGCTACAGCTGGCCAATGTCAAAGCACCAGTGATGTTTTCATGGCTTACTTTGTAGTAATGGAGGTCCAGGACAATGTTTAATTGTATAGCAGACTGTATGTAGTTGAAGTTGTGACTCTGGTCTTCACAGAACGTCTGGAAATCCTGGACTGGATGAGTGGATACACAGAGAGCTAACTGAACACACAGAAAGGGGGTGAATCTCTTAGGAAATCTTTAAATGAATGACCTGGCATGAACAACTCAACAGTTCTGAAATATCATATACAAACAATTGTATTTTTTTGGTGTATATATATATATATATATATATATACACACACACACACATATACATGTATATATATACATATACTTATACAACATAAATATATACCTATACATCTGTCTCTTATACACATCTAGATGTGTATAAGAGACAGGCAGAAGAGTTGGTAGATTCATGCTGAGCAGCTTTGGTGGGAAAGCCTTCACCTGAGCCATATTAAATCGCAGAAGAGATGTACAATATACTAAAACAATTAATATATTTTAAATCTCCAAATTTCTAATGTCCTTTACTGCAGGGGTTAATAGTCAGCCACCCATTGCTCTGGCTAACTCATGAGAAAATCACCATGGAAAAAGAATAAAAGCAAAATACAGCAATACAGCATAACCCAAATAAAAGTACATCAGGTTGATGAGTTGGTGTCAGCATATCCTGCTAAGCTAAGGGAAAACATATAGTGTGGAGCTTGGAACGCTGTGTCGGCGCAAGTTCAGAACGCTGCTTGTGAACACACTAAGATGTTTTCCCGAAGTGTATGCAGGCCGATGACCTCCAGCTAGGTGACAGTCCTTGTACAGCAAAATAACAAGATAGTTTAAAGTAATCCACAAAATGGGAGGCGTGACCGGGGATACGTGAGCCCGACTTCATCGTAGCACAACGGAACTTTCTGTGGGTCAAGACACTAAGCGTGGCTCCAAGGAACAAGGTTCTTGATCCAACAGGTCTTGAGTCTCCTGGCCCCATTTTAAAAAATACAATTATATCTCGTTTCTTTCTCCCAAACTGTGTGTCACCACTTTCGATGCCTACCTGCTGAACTGGATTCAGCACTTTAGCTAGCAAAGGCATTGAGTAGAAATGTTCCATAAATTTGCAGCTCAAGAAGAAGTAATAGAAAATTATTGAAGAGGTAAAGAAGAAATATCATTGAACTTACACAAAGCCGTCCACAGACACATGATCATAGTTCAGTTCAGTTCAGTTGCTCCATCCTGTCTGACTCTTTGCGACCCCATGGACTGCAGCACACCAGGCCTCCCTGTCTGTCACCAACTCCCAGAGGTTACTCAAACTCAAGTCCATCGAGTTGGTCATGCCATCCAACCACCTCATCCTCTGTCATCCCCTTCTCCTCCTGCCTTCAATCTTTCCCAGCATCAGGATCTTTTCAAATGAGTCACTTCTTTACCTCAGGTGGCCAAAGTATTGGAGTTTCAGCTTCAGCATCCATTCTTCCAATGAATATTTAGGACTCATTTCCTTTAGGAGGGACAGGTTGGATCTCCTTGCAGTCCAAGGGACTCTCAAGAGTCTTCTCCAACATTACAGTTCAGAAACATCAAATCTTCAGTGCTCAACTTTCTTTATAGTGAAACTCTCACATCCATACATGGCTACTGGAAAAACCACAGCCTTGACTAGACAGACCTTAGTTGGCCAAGTAATGTCGGTGCTTTTTAATATGCTGTCTAGGTTCTTCCAAGGAGTAAGCATCTTTTAATTTCATGGCTGCAGTCACCATCTGCAGTGATTTTGGAGCCCCCCAAAATAAAGTTTGTCACTGTTTCCACTGTTTCCCCATCTGTTTGCCATGAAGTGATGGGACCAGATGCCTTGGACTTCGTTTTCTGAATGTTGAGCTTTAAGCCAACTTTTTCACTTTCCTCTTTCACTTTCATCGAGAAGCTCTTTACCTCTTCACTTTCTGCCATAAGGGTGGTGTCATCTGCATATCTGAGGTTATTGATATTTCTCCCAGCAATCTTGATTCCAGCTTGTGCTTCCTTCAGCCCAGAGTTTCTCATGATGTACTCTGTATATAAGTTAAATAACAAGGGTAACAATATACAGCCTTAATGTACTCCTTTTCCTATTTGGAACGTCTATTGTTCCATGTCCAGTTCTAACTGTTGCTTCCTGACCTGCATACAGGTTTCTCAAGACACAGGGCACGTGGTCTGGTATTCCCATCTCTCTCAGGATTTTCCACAGTTTATTGTGATCCACACAGTCAAAGGCTTTAGCATAGTCAATAAAGCAGAAATAGATGTTTTTTCTGGAACCCTCTTGCTTTTTCAATGATCCAGTAGATGTTGGCAATTTGATCTCTGGTTCCTCTGCTTTTTCTAAAACCAGCTTGAACATCAGGAAGTTCACGGTTCACGTATTGCTGAAGCCTGGCTTGGAGGATTTTGAGCATTACTTTACTAGCATGTGAGATGAGTGCAATTGTGTGGTAGTTGGAGCATTCTTTGGCATTGCCTTTCTTTGGAATTGGAATGAAAACTGACCTTTTCCAGTCCTGTGGTCACTGCTGAGTTTTCCAAATTTGCTGGCAGATTGAGTGCAGCAGTTTCACAGCATTATCTTTCAGGGTTTGAAATAGCAAATTTGAAATAGCAAATTAGAGAACATATTCTCTTCTGAACATCACATTGCTCAAAGTCACTAAAGTGACACCACACACTTAATTTTTGGGGGGTGAAACAAAGAAAATCCTCTTTATATGTCAATTTTTTTCATTATTTTAACTACCCACCTTGAGTATATTTTGTTTTTTAGGTTGAATGAAAACCAGGAAGTAATACACATCACGGTAGCAAAGCAAGATGATGGAACTTATGTTGTTGACTTGTAAGTATGAGTGTTTCACTGATCAGAGTGTTTGGGTGGAAATCTTGGCACAACATCTTTCAGTAACCCCACACACCTGAATTCTGCTCCAAATAACAACCAGAGAGGTGAGCAGGCTGCCATTCCTAAGTTTTCCAAACACTTTTCTTTGTCAGGAGCAAGGGATCAAGCACACAGCTTGGAGGTCTCCTCTCAATTGTGAATGTGACTCAATGAGAGAGAGGAGCCTGGTGGGTCACAGTCCATGGGGTCGAAAAGAATAAGACATGACTGAGTGACTAAGCACTCGTGTACTCAATGAGAAAAACATGTGCAGACCTGTATTTCATATGCTTCTAACAGCTAATTTACAACAGCCTTCCAAATCGAAGTCTCAGGGGTGTATCATTGGGTTTCCCTTGTAGCTCAGCTGATAAAGAATCTGCCTGCAATGTGGGAGACCTGGGTTTAACCCCTGGGTTGGGAAAATCTCCTGGAGGGAGGAACAGCTACCCGCTGCAGTATTCTGGCCAAGAGAATTCCATGGACTGTAAATCCATGGGTTCACAAAGAGTCAGACACGACTGAGAGACTCTAACTTTCACATTCTTTCACTTACAAACCTGTCTCAAGGGTGTATCCTGAGTCTGCATATCCGTGTCATTCACTTTTTCAAAACAATTTTAAAATATCTTAATGCACTCAAGGTATGATGGGTGAAGTTGAATCCAAGGAAATCATCCTGAGTTCAACCATAAAGGCAGCTTCTGTTCAAAATGATGGGAATGGTGCTAAGATTTATATCTCTAAATTCTGATAATGGACCTAAGCCACATTTCTGATTTTACACAGCCTAAGGGGTACATATTTGACTACATTTAAATGTATGAGATCTATTGTATGAAGAGGTGGGAATAAAAAATTCTTGCCTGCTGTCCTAGCTGTCATAACAACTGTAGCATTCAGCCCATCGAAGGAGTGAGACACAGATCAGTACAGGATGCACCCTTGCTAACACCCTGACTTTGCCACAGTAAATAGAATTGACAATACATTGAGGCGGGCTTGTATGTAAGTATCTTTTCTCTCTCACACAGATGAGTGGATAAAAGAACTTAATAGTTTGTTTTGAGTCCAACACCTTCTCCTCCTGCCTTCAATCCCTCCCAGCATCAGGGTCTTTTCCAATGAGTCAGCCCTTCGCATCAGGTAGCCAAAGGATTGGAGTTTCAGCTTCAACATCAGTCCTTCCAATGAATATTCAGGGCTGATTTCCTTCAGAATGGACTGGTAGGATATTCTTGCAGTTCAAGGGACTCCTAAGAGTCCTCTCCAACGTCACAGTTCAAAAGCATCAATTCTAGATAATAAATTTGTGGTTGACAAGGGGGAGAACAGACTGGTTCCAAATAGGAAAAGGAGTACGTCAAGGCTGTATATTGTCACCCTGGTTATTTAACTTCTATGCAGAGTACATCATGAGAAACTTGACTGGAAAAAACACAAGCTGGAATCAAGATTGCCGGGAGAAATATCAATCACCTCAGATATGCAGAGGACACCACCCTTATGGCAGAAAGTGAAGAGGAGCTAAAAAGCCTCTTGATGAAAGTGAAAGAGGAGAGAATTGATGCTTTTGAACTGTGGTGTTGGAGAAGACTCTTGAGAGTCTCTTGGACTGCAAGAAGATCCAACCAGTCCATTCTGAAGGAGATCAGCCCTGGGATTTCTTTGGAAGGACTGATGCTAAAGCTGAAACTCCAGTACTCTGGCCACCTCATGCAAAGAGTTGACTCACTGGAAAAGACTCTGATGCTGGAAGGGATTGGGGGCAGGAGGAGAAGGGGACGACGGAGGATGAGATGGCTGGATGGCATCACTGACTCGATGGACGTGAGTCTGAGTGAACTCTGGGAGATGGTGATGAACAGCGAGGCCTGGTGTGCTGCGATTAATGGGGTCACAAAGAGTCAGACATGACTTAGCGACTGAACTGAACTGAACTGAAGGGGGAGAATGCTGGACAAGAGAAGGATGGGGTTTGGGGGTTAGATGATGCAAACTCTTCTATACAGGATGCATAGACCAAAATTCCTACTAGTATAGCAAGGAAAGTATATGCTGCTGCTGCTAAGTCACGTCAGTCGTGTCCGACTCTGTGTGACCCCATAGACGGCAGCCCACCAGGCTCCCCTGTCCCTGGGATTCTCCAGGCAAGAACGTTGGAGTGGGTTGCCATTTCCTTCTCCAATGCAGGAAAGTGAAAAGTGAAAGTGACGTCACTCAGTCGTAGCCAACTCTTAGCGACCCCATGGACTGCAGCCTACCAGGCTCCTCCATCCATGGGAGTTTCCAGGCAAGAGTACTGGAGTGGGTCACCAGTGCCTTCTCCAAAGTACATGCAATACTCTGTAAAAACCTAAATGGGAAGAAATCGAAAAAAGAATATCGCATATGCATAAATTAATCATTTTGCTGTACAACTGAAATTAATACAGCATTGTTACTCAGTGATACTCAAGTATAAAATAAAAATTAAAAATTTGATTCTTGAAGACCCAAGAGACAAAACTTGTGAAATCAGAGTGTACTCCAGTCACAGAATCTGAACAGGCATTGTGAAATCACAGTTCCTAGAATTGATTCCAAATGGGAAAGATCTCACCATATATACCTCCTGGGAAAACTTTCAGATGGATCCCAACATCAGAGAAATGTGGCATGTTGAGGTCCACCAGGATTCTGTCCATTGGATCAGCTACCAGCTCCTGTTCCCTGGACACACTAGTGCCTAAGGCTCACCCCTGTCAGCTGTCACACAGTCGACTTTGCTAAACCTTTGGTCCTGTTTTACTCACCTACAGAAAGAGTCACTGAGACCAGGCAGGTACTCTTCTGCATGAAATCAAGAGCAACAACACGAAGACAACTTCGCTGGTTCCTGATTAACGTGATCCTTTCTCTCTTCACACTCACACTCCCCTTCCCATCTCATCTCTCCTGGTCCATAATCATATCCTACTTCATGGTGTTTGATTTCTGAGGGTTTAGATAAGTTGATTTTACACACATCCAACATATGTGTATCTGTAAAGAAAGTACTCTATTCTGAAAGACACACATACGCACATTAAATTTAACTCTCCAGGAACATATACCTTCAAAGAATAGGTGTTCCATCAAAGACGGTTCTGATAAAGATTAACTAGAGATATCCTAGAGGTGTCTAGGAGATGGAGAAGAAGGACTAACCCATCCTGTGACAGGGGACAGGGTTCTGGATCCTCTTCCTGTAGTGGGAGGGGACAGTCGGGTCAATAAAGGTGTCCCTGCTGCTGCTGCTGCTAAGTCGCTTCAGTCGTGTCCGACTCTGTGCGACCCCATAGACAGGAGCCCAACAGGCTCCCCCGTCCCTGGGATTCTCCAGGCAAGAACACTGGAGTGGGTTGCCATTTCCTTCTCCATTGTGTGAAAGCGAAAAGAAGTGAAGTCGCTCAGTCGCATCCGACTTCCAGCGACCCCATGGACTGCAGCCTACCAGGCTCCTCCATCCATGGGATTTTCCAGGCAAGAGTACTGGAGTGGAATTAATGGACATTTGATAGACATATTCCACATATGTGTACATAATAGGATGTTCAGAGCCATGACATGTATATGTCACATTAGGCATGTCCATTAACAAAGAACTGCTAAACAAATCTTGATTCATTCTTACATGGAACACAGGCAGCCATTAAGTTCATTTAATCCTTGGACTTCATTAGCATCCTCTGTCCCTGGGGATCCTCTCTAATATCACAGCTTTATGTACCTTGTGTACACAGATGATCCTCAGTTTCTTATATTTATCCCTATCCGCTTGCCTACTCAACATCTTCAAGTGGATATCTAGGAGGCATCTCAAACTTAACATGCCCAAATTCTTCATGTTCTTGTTGCCTTTTTCATCCTTACTCTTTCTTTCTTCTCTGTCCACCCTCAACTCCTTCCCTTCCTTATCTTCTTTCTCTTCTTTTCCATATCTCTTTTCCTGTCTCCCTCTCTCCCTCTTTTCCTTCCCTTTCCCCTTCTCCTCCCTATCCCACCCCTTGTTTCTCTTCTTTTTCTCCTTCTTCTCCCTTCATCCTCCTCTCCTTTTGGGGGATGATGAAAATGGCCTAGAACTAGATAGACATGGTGGTTGAATAATATTGTAAACATGCTAAATGTCACCAAATTATTCACTTTAAAGTGGTTAAAGTTGTATGAATTTCACCTCAAAAATAAAACAAAGCCCCTCCCCCAAACACAGTGAAATCCCACAATGCTGCTGCTGCTGCTGCTAAGTCGCTTCAGTCGTGTCCGACTCTGTGCGACCCCATAGACAGGAGCCCAACAGGCTCCCCCGTCCCTGGGATTCTCCAGGCAAGAACACTGGAGTGGGTTGCCATTTCCTTCTCCATTGTGTGAAAGCGAAAAGAAGTGAAGTCGCTCAGTCGCATCCGACTTCCAGCGACCCCATGGACTGCAGCCTACCAGGCTCCTCCATCCATGGGATTTTCCAGGCAAGAGTACTGGAGTGGCTTGCCATTGCCTTCTCCGAAAGGTGTCCCTAGAAAGCACCATATTCTTCCCAGGGAAAGGAGCTTGTGTTCCTGTCTCTGAGCTTCGTAGACAGAAAGTGTAAGATGCTATGGGCCACAGCTGAGGGGAAGAGGGTGTTCTCACAACACTGCCCCTTCTGCAATTGAACTGAAGGCCTGATACTTCTTTAAAAAAAAAAAATTAATTGAAGCATAATTGCTTTGCAGAATTTTGTGGTTTCCTATCATACATCAACAAGAATCAGCCATAGGTATACCCATGTCCCCTCCTTCCCGGACCTCCATCCCATCACCCTCCCCATCCCACCTTTCAACCTGTTGCAGGCCCCCTGTTTGAGTTCCCTGAGTCACACAGTAAATTCCCGTTGGCCTCTGTTTTATACATGAAATTGTAAATTTCTATACTACTCTCTCCATACATCTCCCCTTCTCCCTCCTCTCCTCCCACTGTGTCCATAGCTTTGTTTTCTGTGTCTCTTCATCCACTGCTGCCCTGAAAATAAGTTCATCAGTGCTATCTCTTCAGACTCCATGTATATGTGTCAGTATACAATATTTATATTTCTCTTTGATTTACTTCACTCTGTATAATAGGCTCTAGGTTCATCCACCTCATTAGAACAGATTCAAATACATTCCTTTTTATGGCTGAGCAGTATTCGATTGCATATATGTACCAGGAGGAGAAAGGGACAACAGAGGATGAGATGGTTGGATGGCATCACTGACTCGATGGACATGAGTTTGAATAAGCTCCGGGAGTTGGTGAAGAACAGGGAAGCCTGGCGTGCTGCCGTCCATGGGGTCGCAAAGAGTCAAACATGACTGAGCAACAGAACTGAACTGAACTGATATGTTCCAGTTTCTTTATCCATTCACCCGTTGATGGACATCTAGGTTGCTTCCATGTTCTAGCTATCTTAAATAGTGCTGCAGTGAACATTGGGGTACATGTGTCTTTTTCAGTTTTGATTTGCTCAGGGTATACGCCTAGGAGTGGGATTGCTGGGTCATATGGTGGTTTTATTCCTAGCTTTTAAAGGAGTCTCCATACCATCTTCCATAGCGTCTGTATCAGTTTACATTCCCACCAGCAATGCCAGAGTGTTCCCTTTTCTCCACACCCTCTCCAGCATTTATTGTTTGCAAACTTTTTAATGATGGCCATTGTGACTGGCGTGAGGTGGGATCTCATTGTAGTTTTGATTTGGATTTCTCTAATAAATGAGTGCTGTTGAGCATCTTCTCCTGTGCTTTTTAGCCATCTGTTTCTCTTCTTTGGAGAAATATCTCTTCAGGTCCCTCTCCCACTTTTTGATTGGGTTGTCTGCTTTTCTGGTATTGAATTGTATGAGCTGCTTGTACATTTTGGAAATGAATTCTTCATCGGTTATTTCCTTTGCTATTATTTTCTCCCTTCTGTGGGTTGTCTTTTCACCTTGTTTGTAGCTTCCTTTGCTGTGCAAAAACTTTTAAGTTTAATTAGGACCCACCTGTTTTTGTTTGTTTTTATTTCCATTATTCTAGGAGGTGGATCATAGGAGATCTTGCTTTGATTTATGTCATCCAGTATTCTGCCTATATGCTCCTCTAAGAATTCAATAGTTTCTGGTCTTACATTTAGGTCTTTAAGCCATTTTGAGTTTATCTTTGTGTATGATATTAGGTAGTGATCTAATTTCATTCTTTTGCGCGTGGCTGTCCAGTTTTCCCAGCACCACTTACTGAAGACGCTGTTTGTGCCCCATTGTAAATTCTTGCCTCCTTTGTCAAAAATAAGGTACCCATAGGTGCGTGGGTCTATCTCTGGGTTCTCTATCTTGTTCCACTGGTCTGTAGTTCTGTTTTTGTGCCAGTATCATGCTGTCTGGATGGCCGTAGCTTTGCAGTATAGTCTGAAGTGAGGAAGACTTGATTCTTCCAGCTCCATTTTTCTTTTGCAAGATGGACTTGGCTATTCAATGTCTTTTTGGGTCTTCATACATATTGTGAAATTTTTTGTACTAGTTCTGTGAAAAATGCCACTGGGGCTTCCCTTGTGGCTCAGAAGTTAAAGCATCTGCCTGCAATGCGGGAGAGCTGGGTTTGATCCCTGGTTCGGGAAGATCCTCTGGAGAAGGAAATGGCAACCCACTTCAGTATTCTTGCCTGGAGAATCCCATGGACAGAGGAGCCTGGCTGGCTACAGTCCACGGGGTCGCAAAGAGTCGGATACCACTGAGCGACTTCACTTTCACTTTCACATTGAATTTGTAGATTGCATTTGGTGGTATAGTCATTTTGCCAATATTGATACTTCTTACCCAGGAACATGGACTATCTCTTCATCTGTTTATGTCATCTTTGATTTCTCTCATCAGTGTCTTATAGGTTTCTGTATACAGGTCTTTTGTCTCCTTAGGTAGATTTATTCCTAGATATTTTATTCTTTTTGCTGCAATGGTGAATGGGATTGATTCCTAAGTTTCTCTTTCTGATTTTTCATTGTTATTCTATAAGGTGCAAGTATATTGATCTTGTATCCTGAGACTTTGCTGAATATGCTGATTAGCTCTAGTAATTTTCTGATAATTTCTTTTGGGTTTTCTATGTATAGTATTGTGTCATCTGCAAACAGTGAGAGTTTTAATTGCTCTTTTTCCAATCTGGATTCCTTTTCTTTGTTTTTTCTTCCCTAATTGCCATAGCTAGGACTTCCAGAACTATGTTGAATAACAGAACTCTGTTGAATAACACCCTTGTCTTGTTCCTGATCTTATAGGGAATGCTTTCAGTTTTTCACCATTGAGAATGATGTTTGATGTGGGCTTTTCACGTATGGCCTTTACTATGTGAGGTAGGTTCCTTTTATGCCCATTTTTGGAATGCTTTTTATCGTAAATGGATGCTAAATTTTATCAAAGGCTTTTCCTGCTTCTACTGAGATGATCATATGGTTTTTATCTTTCAGTTTATTGATATGATGTATCATGTTGATCCATTTGTGTATATTGAAGAATCCTTGCATCCCTGGAATAAACCCAACTTGATCATGTTGTATGAGCTTTTTAATGTGTTGCTGGATTTTGTTTGCTATAATTTTGTTGAGGATTTTTGCATGTATGTTCATCAGTAATATTGGCCTATAATTTTCTTTTTTCATGTTGTTTTTGCCTGGTTTTGATATGAGGATGATTGTGGCCTCATAGAATGAATTTGGAAGTGTTCCTTCTTCTGCAACTTCTTAGAAGTGTTTCAGAAAAATAGGCCTTAGCTATTCTGTAAATGTTTGATAGAATTCCCCTGTGAAGCCATCTGGCCCTGGGCTTTTCTTTTCTGGGAGATTTTTGATCACTGATTCAATTTCAGTGTTTGTAGTTGGGCTGTTCATAATTTCTATTTCTTCCTGGTTCAGTTTTGGGAGGCTGACCTTTTCTAAGTATCTGTCCATTTTCTCTAGAATGTTCATTTTATTACTATATAGTTGCTCATAACATTCTCTTAAGATCCTTTCTATCTCTGTGTTGTCTGTTGAAACATCTGTGTTTTCATTTCTAATTTTTTTGATTTGATTTTTCTCTCTCTTTTTCTTGAGGAGTCTGGCTAGGAGCTTGTCAATTTTGTTTATCTTCTCGTAGAGGCAGCTTTTAGTTTCAGTAATCTTTGCTATATTTCCTTCATTTCTTTTTCAATTATTTCTGCTCTGCTTTTTATGATCACTTTTCTTTTGCTGACTTTGCGGGTTTTTTGTTCCTCTTTTTCCAGCTGCTTTAGATGCAGAGTTAGGCTGTCTCTTCGATGCTTTTCTTGTTTCTTGAGGTATGATTGTATTGCTATAAACTTCCCTCTTAGAACTGATTTTGGTGAAACCCATACATTTTGGGTCATCATGTTTTCATTGTCATATGTTTCTAGGAATCCTTTGATTTCCTTTCTTATTTCTTCAGTAATCTCTTTGTTATTTAGTAAAGTATTATTTAATCCCTATGAATTTGTGTTTTTTTTTTGCATTTTCCCCCCCTATAGTTGATATCTAGTGTCATAGTGTTCTGGGAGAAATATCAATAACCTCAGATATGCAGATTACACCACCCTTATAGCAGAAAGTGAAGAGGAACTAAAGAGCCTCTTGATGAAAGTGAAAGAGGAGAGTGAAAAAGTTGGCTTAAAGCTCAACATTCAGAAAACAAAGATCATGGCATCTGGTCCCATCACTTCATGGGAAATAGATGGGGTAACAGTGGAAACAGTGGCTGACTTTATTTTGGGGGGCTCCAAAATCACTGCAGATGGTGACTGCAGCTGTGAAATTAAATATGCTTACTCCTTGGAAGGAAAGTTATGACCATCCTGGATAGCATATTCAAAAGCAGAGACATTACTTTGCCGACTAAGGTCCGTCTGGTCAGGGCTATGGTTTTTCCAGTGGTCATGTATGAATGTGAGAGTTGGACTGTGAAGAAAGCTGAGCACTGAAGAATTGATGCTTTTGAACTGTGGTGTTGGAGAAGACTTGTGAGAGTCCCTTGGACTGCAAGGAGATCCAACCAGTCCATTCTGAAGGAGATCAGCCCTGGGTGTTCTTTGGAAGGACTGATGCTAAAGCTGAAACTCCAGTACTTTGGCCACCTCATGAGAAGAGTTGACTCATTGGAAAAGACTCTGATGCTGGGAGGGATTGGGGGCAGGAGGAGAAGGGGATGACAGAGGATGGGATGGCTGGATGGCATCACCAACTCGATGGATGTGAGTCTGAGTGAAGTCCAGGAGTTGGTGATGGACAGGGAGGCCTGGCGTGCTGCAATTCATGGGGTTGCAAGGAACTGGACACGACTGAGTGACTGAACTGAACTGAACTGAACTGAAAATCACTGCAGATGGTGATTGCAGCCATAAAAGTAAAAGATGCTTGCTCCTTGGAAGAAAAGCTATGAGAAACCCAGACAGCATATTAAAAAGCAGAGACATTATTTTGCCAACAAAGGTCCATATAATCAAGGCTATGGTTTTTCCAGTGATCATGTATGGATGTGAGAGTTGGACTATAAAGAAAGCTGAGTGCAGAAGAATGGATGCTATTGAACTGTGGTGCTGGAGAAGACTCCTGAGAGTCCCTTGGACTGCAAGGAGATCCAACCAGTCCATCCTAAAGGAAATATGCAAGGAACTGGACACGACTGAGTGACTGAACTGAACTGAACTGAACTGAAAATCACTGCAGATGGTGATTGCAGCCATAAAAGTAAAAGATGCTTGCTCCTTGGAAGAAAAGCTATGAGAAACCCAGACAGCATATTAAAAAGCAGAGACATTATTTTGCCAACAAAGGTCCATATAATCAAGGCTATGGTTTTTCCAGTGATCATGTATGGATGTGAGAGTTGGACTATAAAGAAAGCTGAGTGCAGAGGAATGGATGCTATTGAACTGTGGTGCTGGAGAAGACTCCTGAGAGTCCCTTGGACTGCAAGGAGATCCAACCAGTCCATCCTAAAGGAAATCAGTCCTGAATATTCATTGGAAGGACTGATGCTGAAGCTGAAACTCCAATACTTTGGCCACTTGATGCAAAGAGCTGACTCATTGGAAAAGACCCTGATGCTGGGAAAGATTGAGGGAAGAAGGAGAAGGGGACCGCAGAGAATGAGATGGTTGGATGGCATCACTGGCTCGATGGACATGAGTTTGAGCAAACTCTGGGAGTTGGTGATGGACAGGGAGGCCTGGCATGCTGCAGTTAATGGGGTCCCAAAGGGTCAGACTTGACTGAGCAACTGAACTGAACTGAGTGTTGTGGTCAGAGAAGATACTTGATACAATTTCAATTTACTTAAGTTTACTGAGGCTTGAGTTTTGGCCTAAGATGTGGTTTATCCTGGAGAATGTCCCATGTACACTTGAGCAGAAAGTTTATTTTTCTGCATTTGGATGGAAATTCCTGAAGATATCATTGGGTGCATTTGGTCTAATGTTTCATTTAAGGTTTGTGTTTCCTTATCGATTCTGTTTTGATGATCTGTGAAGGACTGGTACTTGTTAACCACTGAATCACTAGTAGTCAATGTTGGGCAGCAACTGAGCATTGGTCAACTCATAAGGCCGCGAAGTCAGTTCAGTGCTTGGAGGAACAAGATGATTGAGAGCTAGACAGGAAGTTGTAACTGTTCACAACATGTATAGATGGTCTCCTAGCCTCCTATGCTTCAAAGAGTAATGGATATTAGGATTTCCAAGGACTGGACATTTCTGCTGTCCTGGGCAGAGCACACTGGTCAGCTTCCCATGGTATTCTAGCTGTTTACAATCTACAATATTGAATACCCTCAAGATACAGAATTTGTTCTAAGGCTGGGGCCAAAGCTCAGAGATTGGATTAGTAGATACGCTGATGTGCAACTGAACCCAGAGTGAGAGAGTGAATCTCTTAAGAAATATTGAAAGGGAAAACCTTACATAACGAAGTAAAAATTATGAAATATCATATATACAGATATCTATTCATGCATATATGTGTATATATATACATATAAACGTGTATGTGTGCATATTTGTGACAGCTATAGCAATAAAAATGGATTGTCACCACAAAGCAAAAAGATAAAAACCATGAGGGAAGTATAAACAGATAAACACTTTTGGAATTAACTCTCCTGATGAAATGTACACATTACTTGAAAGATATGTTACCAAAATTGTTGCATGATGAAACAAAAACTTCTACCGCTTTTGTCTGGTAAAGAAATATTGTATAATTTTCCATACATTTGCAGGTCATGAAGATTTAGTTGAAACTTTGTGAAGAAGCAAAGAAGAAACGTCACTCAACTTAGACAAATCCATCCATTGACACATAGTGATTTGTGGTGGCTTAATTGCTAAGTCATGTCCAATTTTTGTGACCATATAAGTTCACATTGCAGTATTTTCCATTCTAATTTGCTAGTTAATCCCATAGATAGCATTAGGTACTTCTGACAGATTTGCTTAATTTCTATATATCCACAGAAAATGATAATTTCAAAAAGTGCATCCACCCCAATGAACAGCAGCGCTATTCACCGTAGTCAGGACATGGAAGAAACCTAAATTTCATCATTAGAGGAATGGATAAAGTTGTGATTTTTTCTATTGTTTCTTTCTAAGTCACGTCAGACTCATTGAGCCCCATGGACTGTAGCCAGCAAGCTCCTCTACTCATGGATTTCCAAAGCAGAAGCAACGGATATGCACAATGGAATACTACTTAGCCATTTGCAGGCATGTCAGTGGGCCTGCAGACTGTCCAACAAAGCAAAATAAGTCAGAAACAAAAAAACAAAATTGTACATTATCGCAAGCATGTGGAATCCAGAAAAGAGGCTCTGATGAAAGTCAGAAATAGATACACACACACACAGAGAGCAAACATGTGGATACCAATGGAGAAGAAGAGGGCGAGATGATTGCGAGACTGGGATTGGCACATACACAATCTTGAGGTAGATGTTTGGTCAGCAAGTCGTGGGCGATTCTTTGCGACCCCATGGACTGCAGTATTCCAGGCTTCCCTGTCCTTCACTGTGTCCCAGAGTTTGGTTAAACTCGTGTCGATTGAGTCAGTGATGCCAACGAACCATCTCATGCTCTGTGGTCCCGTTCTCCTCCTGCCTTCAATTTTGCCCAGCATCTTCCCCTTCTTCTATCTTTATTTTCTGATACAACGGATACTATGTATACAAGAGATCACCAATAATAACCTACTCAACAGCACAGGGAACTCAACTCAGGGTTCTGTGGTGACCTAAATGGGACCAAAATCCAAAATAGGGTGGATATATGTATACATATAGCCGATTCACTTTGCTGCAAGCAGAAATGATACAACGTAAAGCAACTATGCTCCAACAGAATCTTATAACAATTCTCTCTCTCCTTTTCCCTCTCTCTGTCTCTCTCTGTCTCTGTCTCTCTCTCTCTCTAGCTTCTCATTAACACACAAGCATCCTAACATCCTGGACAAGAGTCTTTGTTAAACACACACCTGAAAATTAAAATATAAAGAGTACTGTATTTCTGTTTATTTCAAATATTAATACTTTTTTAAAAAATTATGAATTCATTTATTTTAATTGGAGGTTAATTACTTTACAATATTGTGTTGGTTTTGCCATACATCAACATGTGAAGTAAGCCAGAAAGAAAAACACCAATACAGTATACTAACACATACATATGGAATTTAGAAAGATGGTAACGATAACCCTGTATCCGACACAGCAAAAGAGACACAGATGAATAGAACAGGCTTTTGGACTCTGTGGCAGAGGGAGAGGGTGGGATGATTTGGGAGAATGGCATTGAAACATGTTTAATATCATATATGAAACGAGTCGCCAGTCCAGGTTCAATGCATGATACTGGATGCTTGGGGCTGGAGCAAATATTAATACTTTTACAGGTTGTGTTGATTCATAGACATCTAATTTAAGAATCCAATTTCCTTTATTTTCCACTGTGAATTTATAATAACTATGAGGCTGTTAAATCTATTTGTAAATATTTCAGCACACAATCAACAAACCAGTTAATGTTTTTTGTCTGTATGTATTGTCTCATAATTCCTTTAAATGGAATGCTTTATCAAAATGAAAGCATTTCAAGGGACTGCCTGATGGTCCAGAGGTGAGGACTTCCCATTCCAAGGCATAGATTGTGGTTTTGATCCCTGGCTGGGGAGTTAAGATTATACCAGCCTCAGAAGCAAAAACCAACCATAACACAGAAGCAACACTGCAACAAATTCAATAAAGTGTTGAAAAATGGTCTGCATCAAAAATAGTTTTTTTAAAAAGTGAATGCATTTGTAGAATTTTGAGAGATACAACCAATCAAAGGGACCTTTCAAAACAGATTTGTACTTTCTGTTCTGGAGTCATATTGCATCCTTCTCACAGATACACACTGACCTCACTCTTCCAACTCTCCTTAGAGCATCACTCAAAACCTTCTCTGTGGAAAGATTCCCTCTTTTCAAAACAGGACTCCAAACCCTCTCTAAGTTCCCACGTTCTTTATTCTTCATCCTGCGACTTATAAACAGGGATCTATTTGTCAATTCTTTCTTTCTTCTGTTACGATTACTTGTCTCCATTCACGGGAAGAATGGTCGCTGGATGATATTCTAAATCTCTCTTCTTCCTGCTGAATTCTGATGCTTGGGCTCTTGTTGGCGCTAAATCTGTATTTACTGAATTCAGGCCAAAGTGTGAACACGAGGAATCTTATAGAACACACATTTTTTTATGATGCACATGTAGGTAAATGTTTATAGCACATGATACTGAGCTTATTTTCCCCCTTTTCCTTGTCAGATAGAGAAATCAAGACATGGTGCAGAGAACGAAGCTCTTCTTTCACTCAGCGCACACAGCTTGAGATGGGCAGGTGTGGGATTTCCTATTGATATTGGGTCTTGTTTCCAACCTAACATTAGCTAAGACTCACCCTTTATTACATAGGGCATAGGGGTGGAAAACTCGCATCCCTATATACTTGAAAAATAACACACTTTGATCAAGGACTAAATCAAGCTACAGACATCTGAAACACCCACAGAGGAATTGACTGTCCATCATTCAGTAAAACTAACACGCAGGATTGAAAGAAAACAGACACTCACCGATGAATATCAGTACTGGAACATAGAAACAAAAGTGCCCAGTGGCGAGATATAATGGGACCTTTCTCTACGGGACTGGTCCTCTCTGACATGCATAGGAAATTTCCTCCTGTCCACGTCAACCTGGAAACTGGTCTTCTCCGGTGGTTCCAACAGTCCAACAGTAAAGAATCTGCTTGCAATGCAGAAGACTCAGGTTCGACCCCAGGGTTGGAAAGATCCCCTGGATAAGGAAATGACAACCCACTCTGATATTCTTGCCTAGGAGATCCCATGGACAGAGGAACCTGGCAGGCTACAGTCCAAGGGGTCACAAAGAGTTGTTTACCAGGCAACTGTCCTCTGTCCTACACAACTGAGGACAAACACCGTCACTTGTCCGACTGATCCCTGATGCCTGTCTTTCTCTGGTGTCACAGATCTCAGAGACAAGCAATCACTGTCTGGGTGCTCAGTTCAGTTGCTCAGTCATGTCTGATTCTTTGCAGCCCCATGGACTGCAGCATGCCAGGCCTCCCTGTCCATCACCAACTCCCGGAGTTGACTCAAACTCGTGTCTACTGAGTCGGGGATGACTTCTAGACCTACCAGGGCCAGTGACGCCCCTGGCTTTCTAAAGCCTTCCTCCTTATCCCCAGGACAGTGCTCACCAGGACCCCTTCTTTTGAATCCACACTCCTATGCATGTGCCTGAATGACCCTTGGAAAATGGCTCTGGATTCAAGGTCCTTAACAGAGTCTGACCCAATGGAGTGACTGAACAGCAACAAAAACAGGTCCTTTGATCTTTTTTTTCACCAAGAAATGGCCCTGTCATGTACATGGTTGCCCAAATGTGCCCATCAAGTGCAAAATCCCCAGGACACAACCTGAGTCAGGTCTACCCTGCTGGCCCAGTGATTAAGACTCCACCCTTTCACTGCAGGGATGCTGTTTACATCCCTGGTCAGCGAACTAAGATCTCTGGTTAAGAAAAAATACAAAGAACAGATTCTTTGAGTGACCTTGAAAATAACTAGGTGTTTAGAGTTAGGAAGCCTACTTTTTTTTTCCTTCAAAATTCTAGAAATTACAAGAACTCTTCTCTTGCTTTCTCGCTTGTCTGAGAATCATTTGAGTCACTGAGTAAATGATACAGTACAGATTGGATAGGTCAAAGGGTGTCTGGAAAAGGAGAGACAGAAATGAACTGGTCCCACGGCTTCTTGAGATGAAGTTAAGTGGCCTGCGAATGGATTGTCGTCTTAGTTAAAAGAAAGACAGAGCCTGATGTGGGGCAGGAGAGGTGATAAACACTTGGTGGTGATGTTTTCACCATGTCAGAGAAATAGGAGGCTTTCCAAGGGTCGCGAAGGAAACCATTTAACTATGTTACCCAAACATTCAATTTTTGAAATTCAATATATAGGAAAATATATTTAAAACTATCTCTTCAATGTTATAGAAACAATACAGAGACAGAGATATGTCTCCTGGACAGTTTATCCCACTTTGAATTCCAAGATAAAAAGGAAAATAAATATCCCTGACCTGAAATATCAGACATGTATTGTGATTTCTCATTCACTCTAAAGGTCAAATGTTCAGATTCACTTAAGCATCTTCTAAAACAATCCCCATGATTACAGTGACAGAATGCCATAAAAGTTCATCCCTGCCAAGCAGGATATTGAAGATGACTTCGGCGCCACCCTCGTGTCAGGAAGGACAACCATTGGTTCATGACGCAACATGCCAACATAGCAATCCTATAAAAAGCGGCACCAATTCCCATGCTCCCCAACCTCTGGGACACCCTCAGCTTTTCCAGAAGAAAGACCACGGGAGACCCAAGATAAAGGTTCTCTTCCTGACTCTTCTCCTTGGTGTGGTTTGTGCTGCCCAAGAAGAGGAAGCTGAGGAAAGTCTCTCAGAGGTACCAGGGATGGTCTGATTGGGAGGTCTTGTGTGTATGTGTGTGTGTGTGTCCCTTTTGTGATTTTGTTATGTGGATCCATAAGATGAACCATCTCCCTCCAACTCAGCTCTGCTCCATTTCCTGGCTCTGTACCTCCTCCATTTGGTCTCTGCAGCATCCCTCAGTTCAGTTCAGTTCAGTCGCTCAGTCGTGTCTGACTCTTTGCAACCCCATGAATCGCAGCACGCCAGGCCTCCCTGTCCATCACCGTCTCCCAGAGTTCACTCAGACTCACGTCCATATAGTCTCTGCAGCATCTCTATTCTGTATTAATTGACTCTCATGCATTTTTCCTGCCGTTGTAACAGAGAAAGATGATCAGCTAAACAGCTGTTGGAGTTCTTGCACTTGACATCAGAGCTCAAGTTATGTCAGAGATGTCTTAATTTTTTCTTTCACTCTGAGTTCAGTTTTAAATTTATTTTATCAGTTGCTTTCTTCAGTCGAGTCAGAGAGCATGTGCTGATTTCCACAAATGTTGGGAGATTCATGACAGATGATTCTGGATGAAATAAAAAGACAAGGACTGAAATTTCGAAGGGGAATTTTGCAGTGAGCTCTCAGAAGAACGGAGAACTTTCTCCATTGCATCCAGTGACAAGGCAAAGACCACTGAGAACGCGCCTTTCGGGGTTTACTTGTATTTGATGATACAAAGAGCACAGTAGACTTCTATTTTGTCAAGTAAGTAGAAATAACCCAGAGGGGAGACACCTACAAACCCTGAGCCTGAGGGAGAGTGTGTTTTCCCATCTGCAGGGTGCTCTGTGGATGATGTTGAGAGAATGACGCCCTGAGCTGTGAGGCTGAGCAGGGTCTCTGAGCTGGGGGTGGGTGGGGGAGCAGTTTCCCTGAGAGCCTCCAGGGAATGTCCTGGAACCTTAGCTTAGAATAGGGATGGGGGTGCCAGAAGCTCCACTTGCATCAACTCATTGAAGGAAAGAAGAACAAAGCAGAGGGAAGAGGCTCGTGTGCTGAAACCCACAGTCCCCACCAGGGACTTGACCCCTTCCTGTGGAATTTGTAAAAGACGGTTCCCATTGAGCCCAGAAGCAGAGGGCAGGAGGGGAGCACACAGGGAGCTCTGCCCGCGGGGCGTCCTCACGGGAGGTTTCATCACCACTGAGGTTACTAAAGACTCAGCCCCAAGGACCACTCAGGGGATGTCCACTACACGGCAGACAGTTTACTAAGAGCACGCAAACTCAGGGATGTATCGGGAGGAATAAACATATAAAGAAAAAAAACAACTAAGAGATTTTTGCCTGGAGAGATTGGTTTAGAGACATATTAACGTATAAATTTTATATATCTTATATTGCATATGCATATGTCTATAGTATACTTTCTGGAGAAGGAAATGGCACCCCACTCCAGTGTTCTTGCCTGGAGAATCCCAGGGATGGGGGAGCCTGGTGGGCTGCCATCTATGGGGTCGCACAGAGTCGGATACGACTGAAGTGACTTAGCATAGTACACTTTCAAACAAACTACAACCACACATATAGATGCATAGACTTACATGTATCCTATGTCAGGAGATATAACAGTCTGTTTTCACTAATGTATTTAAGGATACCATAGTATCTTTCTCTACTGTTTTTGCAAGTTTTGAGTTTGATGTTTGTTTTTGCATGAGGCTGCTCTTTCTGAAATCCGCTTTACTGAAGTGTATTTAGGTATTATTCTATGCACCTTTATGGAGGGTATAATTCACCGTGTTTTGTCAGAAGCACAGCTTTTTCATGACCTCCACAGTCCAGATCTAAAATTCCGCCATCTCTGCCAAAAATCTCCTTTTCCTTACCATTAAATATCTACCCCTTGAGCCATAGGTAATAACAGATCTAACTACTCTATCCTCTTCTAAAACTTTAGATGACAAGATTATGAGCCCTGCATCATTTTCCCCATCAGCATGAATATTTAAAAGTTTTTCTCTGTGTCTGCGTATGTAGGGAGTCACATTTTTCAAGCCAAGTGAAAGGATATTGCTTGCGTAGATAACATTTTGTCTATTTTGCAGTTATAGCAAACTGGGTTTTCTTCCGAATTTGGTTGTTTTGAGTAACTTCAATGCCGTCTCATAATGAGTAATAACAGTGAACACAATTCATTGTGGAAACTATTTTCCAAGGTATGACCAAAAGTTAATCCAATTTTTGCTGGATTATTGTCCGTTTAATATTTGTTTCACGTTATGCTAGGTGACAAATACACCTTTTTTCACACATGATGTATATGAAGTGAAAGTCTTTTGTTATATAGTGACAATATATGTTTATCATATATTATAGATACATCTTTTCCTTATGTCATATAAGCATATCATGTGTATTTGTGTGCTTTTTTCTCTGTTTTTTCAATGTGCATGTATCCATACAAGTGACTTTCAATATTTAACCCTCTTATGGTGTTGTGATGGAAGGATAGTGTGCATTTTGATAAAATTAAATGTTTCTAACTGAACTGAACTTCTTTAATTTTTGTGATTTTTTCTTAATATATTCTCTGATGAATCACTGCCTGGGTTGTGAGAACCCAAAAGGTCTGTCATGGTGGTGATACATGTCTGTTTCCAGGGACTCAATTTTAGAAGGTGTTTTCTGTTAATATTTTCTTAACATTCTACATTTCTCCATGTTCATTTGGCTCTCAACATGACTTGCTTTGTATTTGCAGTTTATCTTTGGAACTGCTGTTCAAATTTACTGTGAGCACAAGCCATCCTTGTCACTTGATAGTGACTTGACCTTAGAGCACAAATGTCTTCTCTTTGAAAAGGTCACATTGTTCACAGGCACTCTGGTGACACCTCACACGTAATCTTTGAGGAGAAACAAAGAAAATCCTACTTATATGTCAAATGTTTTCATGACGGTGATTGACCACATTGCATATGTGTTGTTTTTAAGGGTGAATGGAGAATGGGTAGAAAAACATGTCAGAGGACCAAAGAAAGCCGGCATTACTTACACTGGTGAGTGTAAGTATGAGTGTTTCATTGGGCAAAGCATGTTTGGGTGGAAATTTTGGCACAACTATATTCAATAAGCTCACACATCTGAATTCTGCTCCTACTAACAGTCAGAGGGATGAGCAGGCTGCAGTCCCTAAGATTTCCAATCAATTTACTTTGGCATGAGACCAGGGTTCAAGCACACTGCTTGGAGGTCTCCTCCCAATTACGAGTGTCACTCATTAATAAGTGTCAAGAATAACTTGTGTAGACCTCTATGTCCTTCGGTTCTCATAGACAATTTACAACAGCCTTACAAACTGACATCTCAAGGGTCCATTACGAGTCTGCACATCATTGTCATTCACTTTTTAAAAACAATCTTAAAATATCTTCATCCATCCAAGGTAAAGTGAATGAACCTGAGCCCAAGGAAATCAGCCTGAGTTCGACCAAAAAGGTAGCTTCTGTTCGAAGCCATGGGGATGCTGGCTAAGATTTATATCCCTAAATTCTATACAATGACATAAACAACATTCCTAATTTTACATGGCCTAAGGAGTACATATTTGACTACAGTTTACGTGAATCAGGTCGATTGTATGAGAAGGTGGAATGAAAATGTCTTCCCTGCTTTCCTTGATGTCATAACAATTGCAGCATTCAGCCCACAGATGGAGTGAGACGCAGATCAATACAGGATATACCATTGCTAATATCCTCAATTTGCCACCATAAATATGATTGACAATAAATGAAGGTAGGGTCATATATATGTATCTTTTCTCTCTCACACAGATGAGGGTACAAATGTATTTGAAATTGCTTACAAGTCCAACAAAGTTTTGATAGCATGTGTTGACAATGTGTATGAAGATGCAAAGACAAGATTTGCTGTAATATTTGGTATGTATGGTACTGTCTTATTCACATCAAAATTCTCATGTAACATTTCCATTGCCAGTACTTTTATTCAGAATATCAATGTTTGGTGAAAATATCCATTATGCAGTCTACAAGGCCTGCCTCTTTGTTCAGTGAGTTAAGGACCCTGGGACAAAATCTACCAACCAAAAGGAGCCTGTACAGTTGGGGAGAATCAGATCATCAGCCATTTCTAATAATTTTCACTCTCAATATGAAAACATGAAAAATTGAGTTTTACTAAAAATATTAATTAAAAAAAAATTGTAATAGGATAATTGCAATACTGTGTTGATTTCTAGTTTTTCCTTTTTAACACTCTAATTTCAATGATGGCGACAATGAGGCTTCTCTCAATTTCTTCATGTTATACCAGTGTTCCAGTGCACTCTAAGCCTTGGAACAGAAACTTTTATAATTGGGGCAGAAGTAAATGCAAAAGAAACAAAAGAGACCATAGCAAAAATCAACAAAGCAAAAAGCTGGTTCTTTGAAAGGATAAATAAAATTGACAAACCATTAGCCAGACTCATCAAGAAACAAAGAGAGAAAAATCAAATCAAGAAAATTAGAAATGAAAATGGAGAGATCACAACAGACAACACAGAAATACAAAGGATCATAAGAGACTACTATCAGCAATTATATGCCAATAAAATGGACAGCGTGGAAGAAATGGACAAATTGTTAGAAAAGTACAACTTTCCAAAACTGAACCAGGAAGAAATAGAAAATCTTAACAGACCTATCACAAGCACAGAAATTGAAGCTGTAATCAGAAATCTTCCAGCAAACAAAAGCCCAGGTCCAGATGGCTTCACAACTGAATTTTACCAAAAATTTCGAGAAGAGCTAACACCTATCCTACTGAGACTCTTCCAGAAAATTGCAGAGAAAGGTAAACTTCCAAACTCATTCTATAAGGCCACCATCACCTGACAAAAATGCTACAAAAAAAGAAAACTATAGGCCAATATCACTGATGAACATAGATGCAAAGATCCTTAACAAAATTCTAGCAATCAGAATCCAACAACACATTAAAAAGATCATACACCATGACCAAGTGGGCTTTATCCCAGGGATGCAAGGATTCTTCAATATCCACAAAACAATCAATGTAACTCACCACATTAACAAATTGAAAAATAAAAGCCACATGATTATCTCAATAGATGCAGAGAAAGCCTTTGACAAAATTCAACATCCATTTATGATAAAAGCTCTCCAGAAAGCAGGAATAGAAGGAACATACCTCAACATAATAAAAGCTATATATGACAAGCCCACAGCAAACATTATCCTCAATGGTGAAAAATTGAAAGCATTTCCCCTAAAGTCAGGAACAAGACAAGGGTGCCCACTTTCACTGCTACTATTCAACTTTTATAATAAATCTTCATCCTGATCAATTTTTTCAAATGCATTGTTCTTATAAACATGGACATCACCCCACATAACCACATAGAAGTACTGAGAAGTGTGAATACCAGTAGCAGAAGATGAATCTATTCCTGAACAGGTATTGAGGCATTAGTTAATTAACTAATAAATTATCTCCCATTATTATGTGTGACATGGTGAGTGTGGTTCTGTCAGGGCAGAATGGTGTTTCTTATTTATTTTGGTTCAGAACAAGACCTGCATGGCAGATACAGCTATTAGGAAGTAGGTCACGGAGCAAGCAGGATCCATCCTGTGATGGATGGGGCCCCAAATTCATTGAGCTCCTTTGAGTCTTTGGGATCCTGCTGTTGATGCTGGTGGCAGTGGTGGGAGTCTAGTTAAAATTCGACAGGGCTTAATTGCTAAGACAGACAGCAGACATCTGTCTCATAGGAAATGGAAACTGTTTGAGGCTTAATTTATATCAAGGGAAGATCTGACTTGCACACTCAACTTTTTGTTCTGCCTTCAGAAGTTTGTCTGGGTTCTAAGGGGCAAAAATTCTGCTTTCTGTGTGATGTTTTTCAGTTAAGGTAAATGATATCGAAGCTGAAGCCTTGGAGAAGTTCAATGAGTTAGTAAAAGAAAAGAAGATTGAAGATAAAAATATTTTGAAGATCATTGAGATTGGTAATGGAATTATGCTTTTTCCTTAACATATAATTTCCTTGACATGTAAATATACCATCAGGAAACAAATCAGTTTATTCAAATTTTCTTTGTTCATAAATAATGGTTTTCATAATCCCTTATTAAAAAACAAAAAACAGCCTTGGAAATCCAGCGCAGTGGTAGTGATCGGTGGATCATTTCTTTCTGTCCTTTTGATTTTCCGCTAGGTGAATGTCCTCCCTGTGCAAAACTACGGAGTTCAAAGCAAGCTGAGTGTAAGTGAAAATGGTCTGTTACTAATGTTGTTCCACTAAATAAGTCAAAAAGCACACATAGTGATTTCATACCTAGCAAATTATTCAGGTAAGGATTATATCCCAAACACTTACATTCTACCCTAAAGAACTTTGTTTGTTACATTAATTAATTCTCTGCTCTTGAGCCATATTAAATTGCAAACGGATTGGTTGATTGATGCTGAGCAGCTTTGGTGAGAGAGCTTTATGCTTCAGGAATCTTGCAGAGCAGAGTCATCACAGAGAAGCAGGAATCCCCACAAGCTGGTGGAAACTAATTAGTGTTCCCGTCAGTCCTGACCTCATGGTTGCCCACACACTTCCCTCCTCCAGAAGACGCAGGATTGAAGAGAGCTCAGAGTTTATTTCTGCAAGATCAGTGTTTAATCTCACATGATCTGACAGAATCTAAAGGCCTTCCAACCACACTGAAACACGGATTTGAATTCTATTCCTCCATCAGGGGCTTTCCGGATAGCTCAGTGGGTAAAGAATCCGCCTGCAATGCAGGACACCCTGGTTCGATCCCAGGGTTGGAAGAACCCCTGGAGAAGGGAAAGGTTACCCATTCCAGTATTCTGGCCTAGAGAATTCCATGGACTCTTTAATCCATGGGTTAGCAAAGTGTCGAACACAACTGAGTGACTTTCACTTTCCCTTTAAGGAAGTGATTTTCTTAAGGTGAGATCTTTAAACATTCTAAACTAAGACAGCCTCAGAAAACCACACTGATTTAGACTAAACTGTGGCATTTTAAATTTCTGTTGAGAGAAAATTTGACAAAAAAAAAAAAAAAAGTGAAAGAAAACCCACTGGCTTCCAGATTAATATTAAAAAAAAA
>SJYT01041867.1:51494-80137 GCA_006410635.1 Cephalophus harveyi
TGATGCTAAAGCTGAAACTCCAGTACTTTGGCCACCTCATGCGAAGAGTTGACTCATTGGAAAAGACTCTGATGTTGGGAGGGATTGGGGGCAGGAGGAGAAGGTGACGACAAAGGATGAGATGGCTGGATGGCATCACGGACTCGATGAACGTGAGTCTGAATGAACTCCGGGAGATGGTGATGGACAGGGAGGCCTGGCGTGCTGCGATCCATGGGGTTGCAAAGAGTCAGACATGACTGAGTGACTGAACTGAACTGAACTGAACTGAGGCCTCCCTGTCCATCACCAACTCCCGGAGTTCACTCAAACTCATCAATAAAACATTACTCAGCCATAAAAAAGAATGAAATCATACCATTTGAAGCAACATGGATGGACCTACAGATTTTCAACCTGAGTAAGTCTGAAAGCGAAAGACAAGCCTCATGTGATATCACTTATATGTGGCATCTAAAATATGGCATGAAAAAAAATAAAATAAATAAAAAATAAAATATGGCATGAAGAAACTTATTTACAATACAGAAGTAGACTCACAGACAAGGAGGGCATACTTGGGGCTGCCACGTGGGGAAGGAGCTTGGTGAAGAGAAGGACTGAGAGTTCAGGATTAGCAGATGCAAAGTAATATATACAGGATGGAGACACAAAAAAATCTTACTGTATAGCACAGAGAACTACATGCAATACTCTGAGAAAACGTAGAAAAGAAAGGACTCAGAAAAATAGTAGATATAAATGTGTTTATGTTTAAACTAATCACATTGATATACCCCTGAAACTAACATATCATAGCTATTCAACTATAATCCAATGTAATATAAATATTATAAAATGAATTCTCGATGAACCCAAAGACGAGACTCATGTGACTATAGGCATGTGCTCCACTTACCGAGCCTGAACATATATCCTGAAATCACTGTTCCTACAATCAATCCCCAGTGGTAAAGGTCACCCCATATGGACATCTTGGGGGAGATTCCACATGGACACCCACCTATATCACAGAGATGTGGAGTAGTGAAGTCCACCAGGATTCTGACATTGGATCACCTACCAGCTCCTGTACCCTGGACAGCCTACCGCCTGAGGGTCTCCCCTGTCAGCCGTCACACAATCAACTCTACTAAACCTCTGGTTCTGTTTTATTCACCTACAGAAAGAGTCTCAGACCAGACACGTCATCTTCTGCGTGGAATCGAGATCAACAACATGAAGACGACTTTCCTGGTTCCTGAGTAACATGATCCTTCTCTCTTAAGACTCATGCTTCCTCTCCCATCTCATCTCTCCTGGTCACTAATCATGTCCTGCTTGGTAATGCTTGATTTCTGAGTGTTAAATAAATTGGTTTAATACACACCTAAGTTATGTGTGTCGGTACTGAAAGCCCCCATTTTAAAACACACAAATAAGCATATTAAATTTAACCATCCAGAAATGTATCCCTTTAAAAGACAGGTGCTCCATCAGAGACAATTCTTAGGAGGAGTAAAAGGAGATGTCCTAGTGGTGTCCAGGGGAGAAGGAGAAAAAAGGCTAAACCATCACGGGTCAGGGGACATGCTTATGGATGCTCTTACTTCAGTGGGACAGAACAGTCCGCTCCAGAACAATGTCCCTAGGAAGCATCTTATTCATGACAGGGAAAGGAGCTTGTGTTCCACTCTCTGATCTTCATAGAGAGAAAGTGGAAGATGCCTTGGGCCCAGACAGGATAAATCAGTATTCTGATAGCACCAGCACTTCGGCAATTGAGCTGAAGGACTGATGTTTCTTACCTTTCAGATCACTACGAATCAAAGATGGGTAGGAGCTGAGGCCTGGACAGTCCATAAGACCATGAAGTCCATGCAGTGTCTGCAAGAACAAGATGACTGACTGATTCATACAGGAAGTTGTAACTGTTCACAGTATCTGAAGGTCGTCTTTCATCCTTCTCAAGATGAGAAGCGGATGCTAGGATTTGCAAGGACTGGGCATCCCCACTGTCATGGACAGAGGATGCTGCACAGCCCCCGTGGTTCTCGTGATGCTTACAATCTAAAGGATCATCCACCCACATGATTTAGAACATATTCCAAGGGTTGGGTAAATGCTCAGAGATTTGGTGCAAGTCCTGAGAAAATAACACTAGACCTGGGTGATATTTAGCAGAATAAATATTTTAGTTTCTACAAAGACACAGCCTCCAAATGCCTACAGCTGGCCACTGCCAAATGCACCAGCAAAAAGTGTTTCTATGCTTTAGTGCATAGTAAGGGAGATCAAGGGCTTTCTTTAAGTTCTCCCACTGCATAGCAGAGTGCATACAGTTGGAGTTCTGATTTTGTCTTCACAGTACGTTGGGAAATGCTGAGTTGTATGGGTGGATACACACAGAGGCAATTGCATATAGAGTAAAGGCATAAAACTCTTAAGGGATGTCGAAAGACAAGACCTCACATATACAAGACAAAAATACTGATATATCTTATATATATATAAATACTGATATATCTTATATATACATATACACACACGCATATGTGAGTGACTGTGTGTATTTAGATAACTGTATTTATTAAAAAAAATGAATTTTCATGACATACCACACAAAGAGGATGAGAAAACTAGAAACAGATTTATGTTATTGGAATTAATGCTCCTGATGAAATGGACACATTCTTTGAAAGATGTATTACTGAACTTCATACATGATAAACAGAAAATTTCTACAGCCCTTTATCTATTAAAGACATTTAGTAGAATGCTCCATAAAGTTGAAAGTTAAGATGACTGGACTAAAAACCAAGAATTAAAGAAGAATTATCATGAAGCTTCTAGAAAGCCAGCTATAAATGCATGATCATATGAGTTCATGAATTGTTTTCCATTCTAACTTGTTCCTTAATTTCCTAGACAGATTAGGTAATTCTGACAGATTTGGTAAGATTCTGTATACCCAGAGAAATCCATCATTCCAAAATGTACACGCACCCCAGTATGCAGCAGCAGTATTTACAATAGCCAAGACATGGAAGCAACCTAAATGTCTACTAACAGTGGCATGGATAAATAGGTGGCTGTTGTTGTTTAATCACTAAGTCATGTCTGACTCTCTGTGACCCCACAGACTGTAGGCGACCAGGTTCCTCTATCCATGTGATTTCCCAGGAAAGGATACCATACATACTCAGTGGAATACTACTCAGCCACTTGCAGAGATGTAGATGGACCTATAGACTGTTATATAGAGTGAAGTAAGTTAGAAAGAGAAAAACAGATATCATATACTAACTCATGCATTAGATGTGGAATCTAAAGAAGTGGTAGAGAAGATCCTAGTTCCAGGGTACAAATACAGACACAGATGCAGAGAACAAATCCATGGACACTTAGGGGCAAGGAGAGGGTGGGATGAATTGGGAGATGGGGATTGATACAAATACTCTGTTGATATTATGCATAAAAGAGATAACTAAAGAGACTCTGTGAGAGCACAGGGAACTCTATTCAGTGCTTCACTGGGACTTAAAGGGGATGGAAATTAAAAAAACATAAAAAAGAGTATAGATGTACATGTACACCTGATTAACTTCTTGCCACCTCTTCTTAATATCTTCTGCTTCTGTTAGGTCCATACCATTTCTGTCCTTTATCGAGCCCATCTTTGCATGAAATGTTCCTTTGGTATCTCTAATTTTCTTGAAGAGATCTCTAGTCTTTCCCATTCTGTTGTGTTCCTCTATTTCTTTGCATTGACTGCTGAGGAAGGCTTTCTCATCTCTCCTTGCTAGTCTCTGGAACTCTGCATTCAGATGCTTATATCTTTCCTTTTCTCCTTTGCTTTTCACTTCTCTTCTTTTCACAGCTATTTGTAAGGCCTCCTCAGACAGCCATTTTGGTTTTTTGCATTTCTTTTCCATGGGGATGATTTTGATCCCTGTCTCCTGTACAATATCACGAACTTCCGTTCATAGTTCATCAGGAACTCTATCTGTCAGACCTAATTCCTTAAATCGATTTCTCACTGCCACTGTATAATGATAAGGGTACTACTATTTCTACAGACTGTATTGACTTAGAGATCTAATTTATGAATCCAAGATCTGTTATTTACCATTATGAATGCATCATAGCTACAAGATGGTTAAATTTATTTCTAAATGTTTCAACACCACAATCAATACATCAATGAAGTTTTTTTTCTTTTTATTAACAACTGTGTCATAATTTCTTCAAATGGAATGCCCTATCAAAGTGAACACACTTCTGTGGACTTCCCTGATGGTCCAGTCATTAGCATACTGCCTTCCAAAGTAGGGGGTGCTGGTTCGATTCCTGATTGGTGAGGTAAGATTCCATATGCCTCGCAGCCAAAACACCAAAATATAAAGCAGAAGCAATGGTGTAACAAATTCCATGTGTGTGTGCTGTTAGTCACTCATCCACCTCCGACTCTTTGTGACCCCATGCACTGTAGCGTGCTAAGCTCCTCTGTCCAGGGAGAATTCTCCTGGCAAGAATACTGGAGTGGCTTGCCATTTCTTTTTCCAGGGGATCTTCCGGATCCAGGGATAGAACCTGTGTCTTTGGCATTGCAGGCAGACACTTATAGTCTGAGCCACAGGGAAGCCCATCAAACAAGATTGGGCACTTTCAGGGTGGTATGTCCATAGAATTCTGACACATACAAGCAATCAAGGGGACCTTTCAAAACAATCTGTATTTTCTCTCGAGTTGTACTGTGCTCTTCTCACTGCTTCACACTTTACTCCCCCTTCCATCTATCCTTAATTCAGTTCAGTTCAGTCAGTTGTGTCCGACTCTGCAACGCCGTGGGCCACAGCAGGCCAGGCTTCCCTGTCCATCACCAACTCCTGGAGCTTGCTCAAACTGATCAGGCGGCCAAAGTCTCAGAGCTTCAGCTTCAGCATCAGTCCTTCCAATGAATATGCAGGACTGAGTCCAAGGGACTCTCAAAAGGCTTATCCAACACCACAGTTCAAAAGCATCAATTCTTTGGCACTCAGCTTTCTTATCGTCCAACTCGTACATCCACATATGACTACTGGATCAACCATAGCTTTGACTAGATGGACCCTTGTTGGCAAAGTAATGTCTCTCTTTTAATATGCTCTGTAGGTTGGTCATAGCTTTTCTATGGAAATATTCCCTTGTCATCAAACAGGAGCCCAAACACACTCTGACTTTCCACTTTCCTCTTTTTTTTTTTTTTTTTTTAAATTCTCATCCTACAACTTCCAAAGAGAGATTTACTTGGCAATTCTTTGTTAGCTTGTATTCATATGCATCTGACTCCTTTCACAGGAGGCAGCTCACTGGATGATATACTGAGTCTGTCTGCTTCCTGTTGAATTCTGAGGCTCAGCTCTTGTTGGCACTAAATCTGTATTCACTGAATTCAGGTCCAAGTGCGGACAGGAAGAATCTTACAGAACACACGTTCTTTATGATGCCTGAGTGAGTGAGTGAAGTAGCTCAGTCGTGTCTGACTTTTTGCGACCCCATGGACTGTAGCCTATCAGGCTCCTCCGTCCATGGGATTTTCCAGGCAAGAGTGCTGGAGTGGATTGCCTTTAAGGTAAATGTTTACAGCACACTGTACTGAACTTATTTCTCATCTGTGACTGTCAGAGGAATGAGAAATCAAGACCCTGTGCAGAGAAATGAAGCTTTTCTCTGCCTCTTTGCACACAACTTCAGAAGGGTCAGTCAGGGGTTTACTGTTGCTGATGATGGCTCTTGTTTCTAACCTAACATCAGCTAACACTCACCCCTTATTACAGTAGGGTGGAGGAGGTGGAAAACTCCAACTCCTATATGACTGATGTTAAAACACACTTTGATCAAGGACTACGTCAAGAGGCTAATGGATTGAAATATCCAGAAAGGAAGGAAGCATCCATCATTCAGCAAACTAACATGCATGATAAAAAATAAAACAGACAGTGATTGACAAATACATAAAAACAGTGGTGCAGGATGGTGAGACAGACTGGGACCTTTCTCTATGGGGCCGGTCCTCTCTGATATTTGTAGGAAATTGACTCCTCCTCAAGTCAACCTGCAACAAGCCAAAAATTTCCACAAGTATTAAGAAATTTATGGGTATGTTACTTTTCTCCTTTTCCTATCTCTCTTTTCCTCTTCTCCTGGAGAGTTTCGACAGGTTCTCAGTGGAAGACATGAGGTCAAAGGAAGCTCTGAGTGGTGACGATTTTTTAGCAGGATCACTTGAGGCAAAGTATAGATATCACTGCCTCCACTCACACTGAGTGTTGATCTGCCCTTTACAGGGGCTTTGTGCACCTCAAAGTGTCTTCCTGACATTTAGTAGCAAACGATCTGTCTTTCCTGAGTCAGACTAATGGGGCACCCTTGGAAGCTATGCTGAAATCTACAGCCTGGGTTGACCATTGAGAGGGGCCCCTCCTCTGTGTTACCCTGCTTCTAGGTGGGGACTCCCTAGAGACCAACAGGCATATCTATCTTCCATCTCTGCACATTCAAGTTTATCTAACTGAACCGTGATGGCTCTCTTTCCCTGACACCACAGATCTCGGGGACAAAGAGTCACAGAGTTGGGGTGTGGGATGACTTCTAAACTTGCTTGGGGCCAGTGTACTCAAACCTTCTAACCCTTCTTTCTTGTCCAATAGATGGTGTTAACGAGGACCACTTCTGCTGAAGCCATGCACCCATGTGTGTGCCTGAATGACCCTTGGCTCTGGATACAAGATCCTTCACAGGCCCAGCTGGGAATAAATTGGTGACAAACTTGCTCAGGCATGAAGTTCAGGAGCACTGATTAGGTGAGGTTCAGCAGCGTTGATTAGGTGAGGTTCGGGAGCGTTGATTAGGTCCTCTTCCTAGTTGTAAGAAGGACAGAGCCTGCTGTGAGGCTGGAGGAAGGGATTAAGACTTTGCTTTGACATGTTTGTCATCCCAGAGAAACAGGAGGCTTTCCAATAGTCTCGTGGGAAATATTTTTAAGTTTATTAAATGACACACTCAATTTAATTTTAGAAAACACATTCTAAACTATCTAAATGTTAACGAAACAATACAGGAATGGGGGTGTATGTACCTTGGACAGCACATCCCAGTTTGATGTCAGAATATAAAGGAAAATAAATATTCCTGACCTTGAAATATCAGATGTCTTTTGTGAGTTCTCATTCACTCTAAAGGTCAGATATCCAGATTCGCTCAAGCTTCTCCTAAAACAATCGTCATGATAACAATGACAAAATAACATAAGAGATGGCTCCTGCCAAGCAGGATACTGAAGATGACTTCTGTGTAACCTTGGTCTTAGGAGGAGCAACCATTGGTCCATGATGCATCGCACCAACATATCAGTCCTATAAAAAGTGGCACCAGCTTCCATCTCTCCAGCTACTGGGATCCCCTCAGCCTCGACAGAAGAAAGACCACGGGAGCCGCAAGATGAAGGTTCTGTTCCTGAGTTTACTACTTGGTGTGATTTGTGCTGCCCAAGAAGAGGAAGCTCAGCCAAGTCTCTCAGAGGTACCAGGGATGGTCTGATCTGGGAGGAGGTTTTGGAGTGTGTGTGTGTGTGTCTGTGTGTGTGTGTGTGTGTGTCTGTGTTCTTTTTGTGATTTTGTTATTGTGGATCCATAATTTGAGCCGTCTCCCTCCATCTCAACTTCGCTCCATTTACGGGCTCTCTGCCTGTCCTATTTCATCTCTACTGTGTATTAGTTGCCTCTTATGCATTTTTTTTTCCTGCTCTCGTAACAGAGAAAGAGGATCAGCCAAACAGCTGTTGGATTGAAGATCTTGCATTTGACATCAGAGCTCAAGCTCTCTCAGAAATGTCTCAATTGCTTCTTCCCTGACTCTAACTTAACTTTTACTGTATTTTATAAACCCTCTTTTATTCGGTCAGTTTTGATGATGTCTCTGATTTGCACAACTGATGGGAAACTCATGCCTGATGAGGCTGGATGAAAGAGAAAGACAAGGACTACAACTTCTAAGGGGAATTTTGCTGTTAGCTTTCAGGGCCATGGAGAACCGCATACATTGCATCCAGTAACCTGGGGAAGATCAAGCCCAACGGACCATTCAGGGTTTACATGGATAAAATTCTCTTTGATGATGAACAGGGCACAGTAGACTTCTACTTTTATGTCAAGTAAGTAAAAATCACCCAGAAGGAAAACACATGTAAACTGCGAGCCTCGGGGAGGGTGTGTCTTCACCCTCTGCAGGGAGCTCTCTGGATGTGTTGAGAGCAGGACGCCCTGAGTTGTGGGGCTGAGCAGGGTCTCTGAGCTGGGGGTGCAGTTCCCCTGTGAGCCTCCACGGAATGTCCTGGAGCTAATGCTTGGGGGAGGGGTGTTCCAGAAGCTCCACTCCAGCTCATTAAAAGAAAGAGGGACACATATACAATCTGCTACTGCTGCTAAGTCACTTCAGTCGTGTCCGACTCTGTGTGACCCCACAGACGGCAGCCCACCAGGCTGCCCCGTCCCTGGGATTCTCCAGCCAAGAACACCGGAGTGGGTTGCCACCTCCCTCTCCAGTGCATGAAACTGAAAAGTGAAAGTGAAGCTGCTCAGTCGTGTCCGACTCTTAGCAACCTCATGGACTGCAGCCTACGAGGCTCCTCTGTCCATGGGATCTTCCAGGCAAGAGCGCTGGAGTGGGGTGCCATCGCCTTCTCCAATATACAATCTCCTTATGTCCTATAAGCATATCATGTGTACTTGTGTGTTTCCTTGTGCGTGTACAGGTCTTAACATTTGTGTCTTTCAGTGTTGAATCCTCTATGGTAGTGTGGTGGAGGAAGAGTGTGTATCTTCATAAAATTAAATATTTCTTTTCCTAAATGGGTGATTTTTTTTCCATATTATTTAATCAATCATTGCCCAGGTTATGAGAACACCAAAGGTCTGTCAAAATGACCACAACTATCTGTTTACAGGGAAGTATTTAAAAAAAAAACAAACAGGTATTCTTTTATTTTTCTAAAGTTCTAGATTCTTCCATATTCTGCTTTAAACATGATTTACCCTGTATTTGAACTTCATTTTTGGAACTATGGCTCAGATTTAATAGACAAGCCCTCTTTATCACTTGATGTGCCTTGCCTTCAGACAACATGTTTCCTCTCTTTTGAAGGTCACATTATTACAGGCACTAACCTTACATGTCACACTTAATCTTTGGGAAGAAACAAAGAAAATCTTAATTGTGTATCATTTTTTTCAGTCATTTTACATTTTTACAGTCATTTTTTTCATGACTTTAATCCACCTGCTTGAATGTGTTTTGTCTTTAAGACACAAGGGAGAATGGGAATATAAACACGTCACGGGAATAAAGCAAGATGATGGCACTTATGCTGTTGACTGTAAGTATGAGTGTTTCACGGGTCAGAGTATGCTTCGGTGGAAATCTTGGCACAACTTCCTTCAATAACCCCACATACCTGAATTCTTCTCCTACTAGCAATCAGAGGGGTGACCAGTTCCTAAGATCTCCAAGCACTTTGTCACAAGATAAGGGTTCAAACACGCGGCTTGGAGGTCTCCACCCAATTATGAGTGTTACCCAATGATATAGCATATGGAGACCTGTATTTCATATAGTTCTCACACATAATTAATGACAATCTTATGAACTGATGTCTCATGAGTCTAAAGTAGCACAGGAGTATCATTCAGTCAAAAAAAAAAAAAAAATCTTAAAACATCTTAATCCATCCAAGGCTCGGTGGATGAACTTAAATCTGAGGAAATGATCCTGAGTTCAATCATCAAGGCAGCTTCTGTTGAAAGCCATGGTGATGCTGGCTAACACTTATATCCCTAGGTTCTTTATAACAGCCCCAAAATATATTCCTATTTTTACAGGGCCTAAAGGGTACATATTTGACTACAGCTTGCTGCTGCTACTGCTGCTAAGTCGCTTCAGTCGTGTCCGACTCTGTGCGACCCCATAGATGGCAGCCCACCAGGCTCCCCCATCCCTGGGATTCTCCAGGCAAGAACACTGGAGTAGGTTGCCATTTCCTTTTCCAATGCATGAAAGTGAAAAGTGAAAGGGAAGTCGCTCAGTCATGTCTGACTCTTCATGACCCCATGGACTGCTACACTCAAAATGTCACAATACATCCAACTGACAAGACATTAAGGCAAGGTTGTACATATGTACCTTTTCTCTCTCTCTCACAGATGAGGGTAAAAATGTATTTGTGGTTACTCATGCGTCCAGAAACATTCTAGTAGCCCATGACACCAACGTGGATGAGCACGGCAAGAAGACAGTACTCACTGGACTATTTGGTATGTATGACATCCTCCTGTTCACAAGGATATGATCGTGTAACATTTCCTCTGTCTGTATCTTTGTCCAGAAAATCAGTATATGGTGACTATATCTATCACTCAGTCTACGGGACCTACTTCTTTTTGTTCACGGTGTTAGGGACTCTGGAAAGTAATCTACCAGGGACGAGGAGCTTTTAGGGGTATGGGGATCAGATCATCAGGAATTTAAAAATAATTCTCACCTGTGGAAATTTCGAAATAAACTAAATTTTGCTAAAAACAGCTTAAATTTTTTTTTAATTTTAATGAGAGGAAAATTACAGTGTTTTTTGGTTTCTAGTTTTTTTTTGTTGTTGTTGCTGTTGTTGTTTTTTTTTTTTAAACACCTTAATTAATGTCAAGCCATGGCTAAAATGAGGCTACTCTCAATTTCTTCAGTTGATACCAGCTTCTTAATACTCTCTAAGCCTTGGATCAGAAACTTTTACAATAGAACTTCATCCTTTTCAAATTTTCAAATGCGTTGTTGTTATGAACACTGATAACACCCCCAAATAACCACACAGAAGCAGAGAGGTTGGAGAGTTATGTGAACCAACAAGATATCAGATGTCTACTCCAAGAAAGGTATAGGGTAGAATGGTGTATTATTACGGAATAGTTCATGTCCCATTATCATTTGTGATGTGGTGAACACGTCTCTCTGTCAGGGAAGAACCCTGTTTCCTATTTATTTGGGTCTAGAACATAACCTGAGTGGCACCTACATATACTGGAAAGCTGGTCATGGAGCAGGTCATTTCCTTATTGTGATGGATGGGCCCCAGATTTATTGAGTTACTGCGAATCTTTAAGGGTCCTGTTACTGATACCGCTGGGGATCTAGTTACACAGTTGGACAGAAGTTAATTCTTAAGACAGACAGCAGATATCTGTGTCATGGGAAATACAAATTGTTTCAGGCTTAATTCGTAACAAGTGAAGATCTGACTTGCACACTCAACTACTTTTTCTGCACTGAGAAATTTCTCTGGGGTCTCAGAGGTAAACCTTCTGTTTTCTGCATGATATTTTTCAGTTAAAGTAAATATTGAAGAGGAAGGCTTGCAGAAATTCAAGGAGCTGACGCAAGAGAAAGGGATTGAAGAGGAAAACGTTGTGAATTTCCTCGAAAATGGTAATGGAATTATGCTTTTTCCTAAATATATCATTCCGATATATCATTACTGATAGGTATTGATAAATATATCATTATCATATAAATCATTTATCATTATCATATAAATATATCATTACCGATAGGTAAATATTCCATTAGTAAACAAATCAACTTATTTAAAATTTCTTTCTCCAGAAATAATCTTTTCCATAACCTCTTCCTTAAAAACAAACAAACAAACAAAACCAGCCTTGTAAATCCTTTGGAATGGTAGTAATCTGTGAATCTTTATTTCCTTTCCTTTTCATCTTCCCCAGATAACTAGCTTCCTTGAGGAAAACTATACATTTCAAACCAACCTCAGGGTAAGTGAAAAACATCTGTTATTAATGTTGGTGCATTAAATAAATCAATAAGGACACATGGTGATTTCATACCTCTCACATTTTGTAGGTAATGGTTTTTTTGCCCCAACAACTTACATTCTATCACTAGAGAACTTTTATTGTTACATTAGCTTATTTCTCGTATCTTGAGACAGTTGAAATTACAAACTGCTTGATTATTGCTGAGCAGCTTTGGTGAGAGAGCCTTATCCTGCAGGAATCTTGCAGACCAGAGTCATCAGACAGAAGCAGGAATCCCCACTAGTTGGGGGAAACTAATTAGTGTTCCCGTCAGTCCTGACCTCATGGTTGTGCTCACACATCCCTCCTCCAGGAGAACTGGGATTAGAGAGAGCTCACGCTTTCTGCAAGACTAGCATTTAATTGCATGTGTTTCTGACAGAACCTACCAGGAGACCTGGGATTAGAGAGAGCTCACATTTTCTGCAAGACTAGCGTTTAATTGCATATGTTTCTGACAGAACCTAAAGGGACTTCTCACCATGTGTCTGAAGCATGCGTTTCAATTATATTCCCCTTCAGATGGAGATTTTCTTAAAGTGATATCTTTAAACTTTCTAAACTAAGACAGCTTCCGAAATTGCCACTGATCTCATGTAGAGTGTGGCTTCTAATTTTCTGTTGAAGAAAAAAATGAAAGATAAAAATCAAAGAAAAACTCTAGCTTCTTAGTGAGTGTGATAAGAAAGATGTGGGGCATATAGTCAGTGGAACATCACTCATGATAAATATATCATTATCATATAAATCATTTATCATTATCATATAAATATATCATTACCGATAGGTAAATATTCCATTAGTAAACAAATCAACTTATTTAAAATTTCTTTCTCCAGAAATAATCTTTTCCATAACCTCTTCCTTAAAAACAAACAAACAAACAAAACCAGCCTTGTAAATCCTTTGGAATGGTAGTAATCTGTGAATCTTTATTTCCTTTCCTTTTCATCTTCCCCAGATAACTAGCTTCCTTGAGGAAAACTATACATTTCAAACCAACCTCAGGGTAAGTGAAAAACATCTGTTATTAATGTTGGTGCATTAAATAAATCAATAAGGACACATGGTGATTTCATACCTCTCACATTTTGTAGGTAATGGTTTTTTTTGCCCCAACAACTTACATTCTATCACTAGAGAACTTTTATTGTTACATTAGCTTATTTCTCGTATCTTGAGACAGTTGAAATTACAAACTGCTTGATTATTGCTGAGCAGCTTTGGTGAGAGAGCCTTATCCTGCAGGAATCTTGCAGACCAGAGTCATCAGACAGAAGCAGGAATGCCCACTAGTTGGGGGAAACTAATTAGTGTTCCCATCAGTCCTGACCTCATGGTTGTGCACACACATCCCTCCTCCAGGAGAACTGGGATTAGAGAGAGCTCACGCTTTCTGCAAGACTAGCATTTAATTGCATGTGTTTCTGACAGAACCTACCAGGAGAAATGGGATTAGAGAGAGCTCATGCTTTCTGCAAGACTAGCATTTAATCGCATGTGTTTCTGACAGAACCTACCAGGAGACCTGGGATTAGAGAGAGCTCACATTTTCTGCAAGACTAGCGTTTAATCACATATGTTTCTGACAGAACCTAAAGGGACTTCTCACCATGTGTCTGAAACATGAGTTTCAATTATATTCCCCTTCAGATGGAGATTTTCTTAAAGTGATATCTTTAAACTTTCTAAATTAAGACAGCTTCCGAAATTGCCACTGATCTCATGTAGAGTGTGGCTTCTAATTTTCTGTTGAAGAAAAAATGAAAGATAAAAATCAAAGAAAACCTCTAGCTTCTTAGTGAGTGTGATAAGAAAGATGTGGGGCATATAGTCAGTGGAACATCACTCAGTCATAAAAAAGAATGAAATCATGCATTTGCACCAACATGGATGGGCCTGGAGATTGCCATACCAAGTGAGGTAAGTCAAAAGAAAAAGGTAAATATCATATATCACTTATATGTGGAATCTGAAACATGACATGGAGGAACTTACTTCCAAAACAGACAACGACGTGGAGAAGAGACTTGTGGTTGTCAAGGGGGAGGAAGCTGGGGAAGAGGAGGATGGGGAGTTTGGGATTAGCAGATGCAGCTATTATCTATAGGATGCATAGACAACAAGGTCAAGCAATATATCACAGGGAACTATCTGAAGTACTCTGTAGAAACCTACATAGGAAAAGAATCTGAAAAAGAATAGACGTTTATACGTGTACATACAAATTAATCAATTTGCTGAACTCCTGAAACTAAGATAGCATTGTCAATCAAATATATTCCAATATAAAATAAAAACTAAAAATTTGATTCTTGAAGACTGGAAAGATAGAACTTGGAGCATCAGAGGCGTGTGCTCCAATCACAACCCTGAACAGGCATTCTGAAACTGTAGCTCCATGAATTGACTCAAATGGGAAACATTACCCATATATACCTCCTGGGGAAAATTCCACATGGACCCCCACCTACCTCAGAGAGAGATGTAATATTGATGTCCACCAGCATTCTGTCCATTGGATCAGCTACCAGCCCTTGTACCATGGACAGCCTACTGCCTGAGGCTCACCCCTGTCAGCCGTCACACAGCTGACTCTCCTAAACCTTTGGTTCTCTTTTACTCACCTACAGAAAGTGTCCCTTGTCTCCATGGAATCAAGATCAACAGCATGAAGACCACTTTCCTGGTTCCTGATTAAAATGATCCTTTTCTCTTCACACTTACACTCATCTTTCCCATCTCTAATCTCCTGCTCTGTAATCGCATTCTGTCTGGTGGTATGTGATTCCTGAGGATCTAATTAAATTGGTTTAATACACACCTGACTTATGTGTATCTGTAGAGGAAATCTCCTTTTTTAAAAGATGCACCTTAAATTTATCCAGAGATGTATGCCTTTAAATGGGTAGCTGCTTCATTAAAGATAGTTATGGAGTAAATTGAGATGTCTTAGGGGACGGACATGGTGGGCTGCAGTCCGTGGGGTCGTTAAGAGTCAGACACGACTCAGTGACTTCACTTTCACTTTTCACTTTCATGCATTGGAGAAGGAAATGGCAACCCACTCCAGTGTTCTTGCCTGGAGAATCCCAGGGATGGGGAGCCTGGTGGGCTGCCGTCTATGAGGTCGCACAGAGTCAGACACGACTGAAGCGACTTAGCAGCAGCAGCAGGAGCAACAACAGAGGTGTCCAAGGGAGAGAAGAGAAAAGACTAAGTCTTCACGGGACAGAGGATTCAGGGTTCAGGATCCTCTAACTGCAAGGAAGGGGACAGTCTGGTCAAGAAAGATGCCCCTAGAAAGCATCTTTCTTCATTACAAGGAAAGGAGCAGATATTCCGCTTTCCAAGCTTCATGGGGGAAAGTATAAGATGCCAAGGGCCACAACAGAATCAGTGGGTATTCTGACAGCACCAGAAGGTATGCAATGGAGCTGAAGGGCTGGCTGTTTCTCACCTTTTGGATCACTATGAATCCAAGGTCAGCAGGCATTGAGCCTCGGTCCATTCATAGGACCCTGCAGTCAGTGCATGCTCTGCAGGAGCAAGATGAGTGACAGATCAGAAAGGAGTCACAACTGTTCACAGCATCTAAAGGTGGCCTTTCACCCTCTTCTACTGCAAAGAGCAGGGGGTGTTAGTGTTTCCACCCACTGTCCCGGGGGAAGCACACTGATCAGCTCCCCACGCTGCTCGAGGGGTTTGCAGTCTACAAGATCAAGCAGCCTCAGGATGTAGGACTTATTTCAAGGTTTGGGCCAAAGCATAGAGATGCAGCTTAAGAGCTGGTAGAATAAAACTAGACATAAGTGATACGTAACTGAATTAATGTGTTAGTTCCTACAGAGACTTGACCTCCAGATAAGCTACAGCTCAGTTCAGTTCAGTTCAGTCACTCAGTCATGTATGACTGTTTGTGACCTCATGGACTGTTGCACGCCAGGCCTTCCTGTCCATCACCAATTCCCAGAGTGTACTCAAATTCATGTTCATTGAGTCAGTGATGCCATCCAATCACCTCATCCTCTGTCAGCCCCTTCTCCTCCTGCCCCCAATCCCCCCCAGCATCAGGGTCTTTTCAAATGAGTTGGCTCTTTGCATCAGGTGGCCAAAGTATCGGAGTTTCAGCTTCAGCATCAGTCCTTCCAACGAACACCCAGGACTGATTTCCTTTAGGATGGACTGATTGGATCTCCTTGCAGTCCAAGGGACTCTCAAGAGTCTTCTCCAACACCACAGTTCAAAAGCACCAAACCTTTGGTACTCAGCTTTCTTTATAGCCCGACTCTCACATCCATATATATGACTACCGGAAAAACCATAGCCTTGACTAGATGGACCTTTGTTGGCAAAGTAATGTCTCTGCTTTTTAATATGCTGTCTAGGTTGGACATAGCGTTTTTTCCAAGGAGTAAGTGTCTTTTAATTTCACGGCTGCAGTGACCACCTTCAGTGATTTTGGAGCCCAAAATAATAAAGTCTGTCTCTGTTTCCATTGTCTTCTCATCTATTTGTCATGAAGTGATGGGGCCAGATGCCATGATTTTCCCCCCACCCTCAGGATATAGGACTTTTTAAAATAGTTGGGCCGAAGGATAGAGATTCAGCTTAAGAGCTGACAAAATAAAACTAAACCTAAGTGATATGTAGCAGAATTAATGTTTTATTTCATGCAGAGACTTGGCCTCCAAATGAGCTACAGCTGGCCAAAGTCAAAGGCACCGGTAATGAAAGTTTCCCTGGCTTAGTTGGCAGTAACAGAGGTCAAGGACAAGGTTTAAACTCTCCCACTAGTATAGCACAGTGTGTGCAGTTGAAGTTCTGACTATGATCTTCACAGAATGTCTGGGAATGCTGGACTGATGGGTGGATACACACAGAGGCAACTGAACACCGAGGAATGGGGTGAATCTCTGAAGAAATTTTGAGGTACAAGATCTGTCATGAACAAGTCAACAATTCTGAGATATCATATACACATATATGTATTTATGCGTGTATATAGCTGAGCGCCAAAGAATTGATGCTTTTGAACTGTGGTGTTGGAGAAGACTCCTGAGAGTCCCTTGGACTGCAAGGAGATCCAACCAGTCCATTCTAAAGGAGATCAGCCCTGGGATTTCTTTGGAAGGAATGATGCTAAAGCTAAAACTCCAGTACTTTGGCCACCTCATGTGAAGAGTTGACTCTTTGGAAAAGACTGTGATGCTGGGAGGGATTGGGGGCAGGAGGAGAAGGGGACAACCGAGGATGAGATGGCTGGATGGCATCACCGACTCGATGGACGTGAGTTTGAGTGAACTCCAGGAGATGGTGATGGACTGAGAGGCTTGGTGTGCTGTGATTCATGGGGTCACAAAGAGTCAGACACGACTGAGCGACTGAACTCAACAGATATACACATGCACATATATACTCAAATATACATGTGTGTGACTGTGTGCATCTGTGATAACTATATTAATAAAAAATGGATTATCATCACAAAGTCAAAAGATACAGACTATGAGGAAACTATAAACAGATATATGTTTTTTTTGGAATTAATAGTCCTGACAAAAATATACACATTATGTGTACGATGGGTTATAACAATTAATATATGATAAATCCAAGCATTTCTAATATCATTTATCTATAAAAGAAATGGAGAAGACTATTCCTTAACTTGCAGGCCTAGTATATTTAATAGAAAATTTAGAAGAAATATCACTAAATTTAGAGAAAGCCATCCACAGATACATGATCATATGTGGTGATGGTGGTGGTTCAATCACTACGTTGTTCCAAATCCTGGGACCGTGTGAGTTCATAGTAAAGTTTTTTTTCTGTTCTAATTTGCTACTTAATTTTTTAAACAGAATTATGTACCTCTGACAGATTTCTTTAAACTCTGTAAGTCCAGGTGTGCTGTGTTTAAGTTGCTCAGTCGTGTCCAACTCTTTACGGCCCCATGGACTGTAGCCCACCAGGCTCCTCTATCCATGGGGATTCTCCAGGCAAGAATATTGGAGTGGGTTGCCATGCCTTCCTCCAGGGGATCTTCCCAACCCAGGTCTCCCACATTGCAGGTGGATTCTTAACCGTCTGAGCCACCAAACCCATAGAAAAAAATTCCAAAATGTACATGCATGCCAAGGTGACCGTTGAAAACACATTTGCCTTTTCTGTTCTCAGGTCGTATTGTCTTCTCACAGATACAAACTAAACTCACTCCTCCAACTATACTCAGAGCAGTATACTAACACATGTATATGGAATTTCGATGAACAATAGTGAGAACATGCAAGCAAGCAATTTGTTCATCAACAGAGGAATGGAAAAACATGTCAATGCTTTTGTTTTTGTTTACTTGCTAAGGTATCCAACTCTTTGTAGCCCACTCGGCTCCTCTGTTCATGGGATTTCCAAGGCAAAAATACTGTATATACACTATGGAACATGATTTAATTATTTGCAGAGATGTGGGTGTACATACAGACTGTCAGAAAGAGTGTAGCAAGTTAAAAACAGAAAAACAAATATTGTCTATTAGCACACGTATGTGGATTCTAGAGAAGTGGTACAGATAAACTGACTTCCGGAGCAGAGAGACACAGACAGAGAGAGCAAACGTATGGATACCTAGGGATAAGGGGAGGATGGGATGGATTGGGAGATTGGGACTGACACAATATACACTATGGATGTTGTTCAGTCACTAAGTTGTGTCCAACTCTTTGTGACCCCATGGATTGTAGCACACCAGGCTTCCCTGTCCTTTGCTATCTCCTTAACTAGATGAGAGGGCTAGACTAGCCGTCTAGTCAAGGCTATGGTTTTTCCAGTAGTCATACATGGATGTGAGAGGCTCAGTTACATGGGAGGAGAACGGGTCGACAGAGGGTGAGATGGTTGGATGGCATCCGTGACTCCATGGACATGAGTTTGGGTAAACTCTGGGAGCTGCTGATGGACAAGGAGGCCTGGCGTGCTGCAGTCCATGGGGTTGCAAAGAGTCAGACACGACTGAGCGACTGAACTGACTGAACTGACTTGCTGTCTCTTGGAGTTTGCTCAAAGTCGTGTCCACTGAGGCGGTGATACCATTCAACTGTCTCATCCTCTGTCAACTCTTTTTCCTTCTGCCCCCAGTCTTTCCCAGCATCTTTCTCTTCTTCTTTCTTTTGATACTCTTGATGCTACATATACAATAGAGAACTACAGAGAACTGTCCAGCTCAGGGAACTCCCCTCTACTCAATGCTCTGAGGTGACCCAATGGGAAGGAAATCTGAAAAAAAAAAAAAAGTTGATATATGGATATGGATAACTTATTCACTTTGCTGAAGCAGAAACCAACACAGCAATGTAAAGAAACTATGCTCCAACAAATTTTATAACAATTCTATATACATATTCATGCTTTCTCATTATTGCACAAACACACAAACATACCAGAGAGCAGTTGTTTGCTTTACACATACGTGAGAATTAAAATATAAAGAGCATCGTCTTTCAATTTATTTCAAAGAGTCATAATTTTACAGATTGTGTGGATTCACAGAGAGCCTATTTATGAATCCAATTTCCTATATTTTTCACTATGAATCTGTAACAACAATGAGACTGTTAAATTTATTTCTAAGTGTTTTAACACCACAATCAACAAACCAGTTAAGGCTTTTTGTCTGTATGAATTGCCTCATAATTCTTTTAAGTGGAATGCCTTATCAAAGTGAATGCATTTCAAGGGACTTCCCTGATGGGTCCAGAGGTGAGGATCTTTCAATGTGGGTTCTGTCCGTGGTCGGGGAGCAAAGATCAAACATGCCTTGGAGGCAAAAACACCAAAGGATGAAATAGAAGCAAATATGCAACCATTTCAATAAAGTTTTAAAACACAGTCTCTATAAAAAATAAAAATTCTTTTTAAAAAGTGAATACACTTGTAGAATTTTGAGAGATACACCCAACCAAGGTGACCACTGAAAACACACTTGCATTTTCTGTTCTCAGGTTGTACTGTGTTCTCACAGATACAAACTAAACGTACTCTTCCAACTATACTCAGAGCATCACTCAAAACCTTCTCTATGAAAATATTCCTTCTTTCCATAACAGGAACTGAAGCACACTCTAAATTCCCGTCTTTACTTATTCCTCACCCTGCAACATATAAGCAGGGATTTATGCGGCAATTTCTTGCTTCTTGTATTAATATATATTTGTGTTCTTTCACAGGAAGACAGCTTACTGGATGCTGTGCTGAGTCTGTCTGCTTCCTGCTGAATTCCGAAGCTTAGGCACCTGTTGGCACTAAATCTGTATTTAACCGAATTCAGACCAAAATGTGGACAAGGAGAAATCTTACAGAATGCACGTTCTTTACGATGTACATGAGAGTATGGGTTTACACATCATTGCACAAAAAATTATTCTCTAGTTTGTTGCCATCAGGTAACGGAGAAATCAAGGCATTCTGCAGAAATTGTAACTTTTCTGTCACTCGTGCCCACACGTTGAGAAATGCTGGTCTGAGGTTTGCCGTTGTTGATGCTGGCTTTTGTTTCCAACCTAACATTAGCTAGCAGTCACCCATTATTACATAGGGTGGAGGGTGGAAAACTCTAATTCCCTTATAATTGACATGAATAATAACACAGTTTGAAAAAGGACTAAGTCTAGAGGCCGACTGATTCAAATGCCCACAAAGGAATTAAAATTGTCCGTCATTCAGTAAAACTAACACGCATGATGGAAGGAAAACAGATGCTGGTCAATAAATTCCAGTACGGGAGCATGAAAACAAAGGTGCCTAGTGATGACACGCACTGGGAACTTTCTCTATGGGACCTGTCCTCTTTGATATCTACAGGAGATTTCCTCCTGTCCACGTCAACCTGCAATCCTCAAAGTTTCCACAAGTATTAGGAGGGTCATGGATACATCAGCTTTCTGTTCCTGTCCACCTGGAGGGCTTCGAGAGGTTCTCAGTGGCAATACGAGCTCCACAGAAGCTCCGAACGGTGAGGATTTCTGGCACGAAAACTTGAGACAAACTGTAGACATTACCTCCTTGTCTCACGCTGAGTGCGTACCCTTTGGGCTGTATGCATCTCAAAGTCTCTGTGACATTTAGTGGAAGAATGATCAGTCTTTCCTGAATGAGACTAATGGGGCACCCTTGAAATCTCTGCTGAAATGTACAACTATTCAGAACATCCCTGCCTACCCCTTGAGCCACGGGTAACAAGGGAACTGTTTAATCTCTCCTCTCCTAGAACCTCAGACAATAAGATGATGAGTCCTGCTTCATTTCCCCAGCTTTTATCACTCAACATAATATTTAAAAAATTTATCTCTGATCTGCTTATGCAGGATGTCACATTTTCCAAGCCAAGTGAAAAGATAGTCTTGATCCAGAGAGAGGATATGGGGTGGGAGGGGGATTCAGGATTGGGAGCTCGTATACACCCGTGGTGGATTCATGTCAGTGTATGGCAGAACCAATACGGTATTGTAAAGTAAAATAAAGTAAAAATAAAATTTAAAATAAAATAAAATAAAATTTTGTAAATTTTGCAGAATGGGGAAATGCTCTTGCTCCCACTTTGTGGTTGTTTTGAGTAAATTTAATGAATTTCTGCAGTGCCAATGACAATGAACACAGTTCATCGTGGAAATAATTTCTAAGGTGTCAGTTAAAAAATCGATCCAGTTCTTGTTGGTTTATTTCCCTATTAATATTTGCTTTGGGTGTATGCTTCCTATGGGCCAAATATAACTTTTTTCACCCATCACATGTATGAACTCAGTCAAAGTCTTCTGGTATTTAGTTGGCGATATACACTTATCATAAATATTACATACATACATATATTCCTTATGTCATAGAAGCATATCATGTGTACTTGTGGGTTGGTTCCTCTGTGTGTATGTGTCAATGTGTGTGTACACATACGTCTGTTATTCAGTGTTTAATCCTCTTAGGTATTGTTATGCAAGAAGAATGTGTGTTTTGAGAAAATTTAACATTTCTTTCTCTAATTTTTTGTGATTTTATTTTTCCTACCATATTATCTAAAGAATCATTGTCTACACCTCTCTCTTTCCAGGAATTATTTTTTGTAAAGGCTTATTCTTTTAATTTCTCCCTAAAATTCTAGATTTCTCCATGTCTCAGTTCAGTTCAGTCACTCAGGCATGTCCAACTCTTTGCGACCCCATGAATCGCAGCACGCCAGGCCACCCTTTCCATCACCAACTCCCGGAGTTCACTCAGACTTGCGTCCATCGAGTCAGTGATGCCATCCAGCCATCTCATCCTCGGTCGTCCCCTTCTCCTCCTGCCCCCGATCCCCGCCAGCATCAGAGTCTTTTCCAATGAGTCAACTCTTCACATGAGGTGCCCTAAGTACTGGAGTTTCAGCTTCAGCGTCATTCCTTCTAAAGAAATCCCAGGGCTGATCTCCTTGAGAATGGACTGGTTGGATCTCCTTGTAGTCCAAGGGACTTTCAAAAGTCTTCTCCATGTTTACTTGGTTTTAAACATGACTTGCTTCACATTTGCAGGTTATCTTTGGAAAAAGTGAAAGTGAAAGTCCCTCAGTCGTGTCCAACTTTTTGAGACCCCATGGACTATACAGTCCATGGAATTCTCCAGGCCAGAATACCAGAGTGGGTAGACTTTCCCTTCTCCAGTGACCCAGGAGTCGAACCAGGGTCTTCTGCACTGCAGGCAGATTCTTTACCAGCTGAGCCACAAGGCAAGCCCAAGAATACTGGAGTGGGTAGCCTATCTCTTCTCCAGCAGATCTTCCCAACCCAGGGATTGAACCTAGGTCTCCTGCATTGCAGGCAGATTCTTTACCAGCTGAGCCACCAGGGAAGCCCATATATTTGGAAGTACTGTTAAGATTTAACGTGTAGACAAGCCATCCTTGAGTACTGGAGGGGGGTGCCATTGCCTTCTCCGTACTTGATCTTAGAGAACATATTTCTTCTCTTTTGAAAGTCAAATTGCTCACAGGCACTAAGGTGACACCTCACATTTAATCTTTGGGGGTAAAACAGACAAAATCCTAATTATATGTCAAATTGTTTTATTATTTCAACCACCTTGCATATGTTTTGTTTTTAAGGCGGGATGGAAAATAGAAATATGTACACGTCACGGGAATGAAGCCAGAAGATGGCACTTATGCTGTTGACTGTAAGTATGAGTGTTTCACTGGTCAGAGTATGCTTGGGTAGAACTCTTGGCACCACTTCCTTCGATAACCCCACATACCTGAATTCTACTCCTACTAGCAATCAGAGGGGTGATCAGGCTCCAGTCCCTAAGATCTCCAAGCACTTTGTCATGAGACAAGGGTTGAAACACATGGCTTGGAGGTCTCCCCGCAATTATGAGTGTTACTCAATAACCGGTGTAGACCTGTGTTTCATAGGGTTCTCACAGATGACTTACAACAGTCTTACACACTGACATCTCAAGGGTCTATTTTGAGTGTGCACTTGATTGTCTTTCACTTTTTAAAAACAATCTTAAAATATTTTAATCCATCCAAGGTCTGGAGGATGAACATGAATCCAAGGGAATCATTCTGAGTTCAACCATAAAAGTAGCTTTCATTCTAAGCCATGGGGATGCAGTTAAAATTTTTCTCCCTAAGTTCTTTATAACAGCCTTAAGCAACATTTCTCATTTTACATGTCCTAAGGGACACATGTTTGACTACAACCTAAGTGTTATCAGCTCAACTGTATGAAAAGGTTGGAATAAAAAAGTTCTAGCGATTTTCCTTGCTGACATTGCAACGTTAACATTCAGTCCACCCATGGAGTGAGACACAGATCAATACAAGAGGAGCTGTTGCTAACGCTCTCAATTTGCCACGATCAGTCGTCCTGACAATAAGTTAAGGTGGTGTTGTGTATAAGTATATTCTCTTTCTCACTGATGAGGGTAAAAATATATTTGAAGTTAAATATGCATCCAAAAAAAATCCTGGTAGCACATACTCACAACGAGGACAATGACAGTCAGACGACAGAGCTGGCGGGAGTATTTGGTAAGGGTGACGTCTTCATATTCACATTGACATTGTCATGAAACTTTTCCACTGTCAGCACTTCTATCCATAAAGTCAGTAGGTGGTGATGCGGATTACGCAGACTATGGGACCTAGCTTTTTTATGTTAACTGAGTTAAAGACCTTGAAAGGTAATCTACCATGAGAGAAGAGCTTATAGGGGTGGGGAGGATCAGATCATCGACATTTCTAATTCCCACCTGTTGACATTAACAAGTCAAAAATTGAGCGTTACTTTGAAATACTTTTTAATTTTTTATTTATAATTGGAGGACAAACGAAATATTCTGTGGTATGTATATTTTTTAAACTTTAATTTGAAGCCATGGCGTAATGGGGCTACTCTCAATGTCTTCATACCAGTTTCTCAATACACTAATTCTTGGAGCAGAAACTTTTATACTAAATCTTCATCCTGTTCAACTTTTCAAATGCATTGTTCTTATGAACACTGACATCACCCCCACATGACCACACAGAGCCCCTGAGAGGTCTGAAAGCCACTGGAAAAACGTGTGCATCCTTCAGGAAAGGTACTGGGAAGAACAGTGGGCTAATTAAACAGCAAATCAACTCATGTTATTATATTTGACATGGTGAGTATGTCTGTCATGGTAGAACCAGGTTTCCTAGTTTTTTGGATTCCGAACAAGACATGAGTGGCAGGTATAGCATTTAGGAAGTAGGTCACAGAGCAGATAGATTCCATACTGTGATGGATGGAGCCCCAAATTCATGGAGCTTCTGCAAGTCTTTGGGGTCCTGCTGGGGATGCTGAGGGGTGGTCTATTTACAGAGTTGAACAGGATTAATTCTTAAGTCAGAGAAGCAGACATCTGAGTCACAAGAAATAGTAGCTCTTTGAGACTAAATTCTATCAAGTGAAGATTTGTCTTGCACACTCAACTTCTTCTTCTACATTCAGATATTTTTTGGGAGTTCTAAGAGGCAAATGGAGAAGGCAATGGCACTCCACTCCAGTGTTCTTGCCTGGAAAATCCCATGGAAGGAGGAGTCTGGTGGGTTGCAGTCCACGAGGTCATGAAGAGTCGGACACAACTGAGGGACCTCACTTTCACTTTTCACTTTCATGCTTTGGAAAAGGAAATGGCAACTCAGTCCAGTGCTCTTGCCTGGAAAATCCCATGGACGGAGGAGCCTGGCGGGCTGCAGTTGATGGGGTCGCTAGGAGTCAGACATAACTGAGTGACTTACTTTCACTTTTCACTTGCATGCATTGGAAAAGGAAATGGCAACCCACTCCAGTGTTCTTGCCTGGAGAATCCCAGGGACGGGGGAGCCTGGTGGGTTGCCATCTGTGGGGTTGTACTAAGTCAGACATGACTGAAGTAAGTTAGCAAGGGGCAAATATTCTACTTTCTGCATGGTGTTTTGCAGTTAAAATAAATGATATTGATTGAAAAGGAAGCATGGCAGAAGTTCAAGGTTCTGACAAGAGAGAAAAACATCAAAGAAAAAATATTGATAATTTCTTCGAAAGTGGTAATGAAATTATATATATATAAATTTTTTTAATAAAGGTATCATTCCCCTGATAGGTAAATATACTATCAGGAAACAAATCAATGTATTTAAATTTTCTTTTTCCATAAATAATCTTCTTTATAATTCCTCACTTAAAAAAAAAGAAGTCTTGCAATTCCTTGGGAATAGTAGTAATTGGTGGATCATTTTTTTCCTATCCTTTTGATCTTTCCACAAATGGGTATCATCCCTGTGGATAAGAGACTTCAATCACCTCAGAGTAAGTGAAAACAGGTTACAAATGTCACTCCAGTCAATAAATTGATAAGGACACGTGGTGATTTCATACCTGCCAAATGTTGTAGGCAACGGTTATTTCTCTCAGCCACTTACATTCTATCCTAAGAAGTCTTGCAATTCCTTGGGAATAGTAGTAATTGGTGGATCATTTTTTTCCTATCCTTTTGATCTTTCCACAAATGGGTATCATCCCTGTGGATAAGAGACTTCAATCACCTCAGAGTAAGTGAAAACAGGTTACAAATGTCACTCCAGTCAATAAATTGATAAGGACACGTGGTGATTTCATACCTGCCAAATGTTGTAGGCAACGGTTATTTCTCTCAGCCACTTACATTCTATCCTAGAGAGCTTTGTCTGTTACATTAGGTGCTTTCTCTTCTCTCGAGCCGTATTAAATTGCAGATCTGTTGCTTGATTCACGCTGAGCAGCTTTGGTGAGAGAGCCTTAACCTGCAGGAATCTTGCAGACCTGACTCATCACAGAGAAGCAAGAATCCCCACAAGTTGATGGAAACCACTTAGTATTCCCATCAGTCCTGACTTCACGGTTGTCCACACATATCCTTCCTCCAGGAAAACTGGGATTAGAGGGAGCTCACGTTAACTACAAGATCAGTGCTTAATCTCACGTAATTCTGACAGAACCAGTAAAGGCCTTCCAATCACACTATCTGAAACATGCATTTGAATTATATTCCCTGTCAGAAGAGGATTTACTTAAAGTGAGATCTTTAAACTTTCTACATTAAGACAGCCTCAGAAGATGACACTGATCTAAGCTAAAGTGTGGCTTTTAATTTTCTCCTGAGGAAAAAAAAAAAAAAAGGAAAGAAACAAATAAGCGAAAGAAAACTAGCTTCCAGGGGACTATGATAAGAAATATGTAGGACATATGTTCAATGGAATATTACTCAGCCATAAAAGACAATGAAATCACACCATCTGCACCAACATGCATGGACTTATAGACTGTCATATTAAGTGAAGTAAGACAAAAGAGAAAGATACCTATACAGGATATTACTTAAATGTGGAAACTAAAATATGGCATGAAGGAACTTACTTACAAACCAGAAACAGACTCACAGATGTAGAGAACAGAGTTCCGATTCATAAAGGAAAGGGGTTGGGGGAAGAGAAGGATTAGCGGTTTGGGGTTAGCAGATGCAAAATGTTGTATACAGGATGGATAGAAAACNATGTGGAAACTAAAATATGGCATGAAGGAACTTACTTACAAACCAGAAACAGACTCACAGATGTAGAGAACAGAGTTCCGATTCATAAAGGAAAGGGGTTGGGGGAAGAGAAGGATTAGCGGTTTGGGGTTAGCAGATGCAAAATGTTGTATACAGGATGGATAGAAAACCAGGTCAAACTCCATAGCACCTGGAACTATACTCAATATTCTGTAAAAGCCTAAATAAGAAAGGAATGTGAAAAGAACAGATATTAATATCTGTATGCATAAATTAATCATGTTATGGCATGCATGAAATCAGTGCAACATGCTAATCCAGTACACTCCAGTAAAAAATAAATAATTGATTCTTGAAGACCCAAAACAAAAAGTTTATGGGATTACTGACATGTGCCAATCACAGAGTCTGAACATGCATTCTAAAATCATTTTGTAGAATCCAACTACAATGGGAAAAGTCTCACCAAATGTACATCCTTGAGAGAACTCCCCCACCTTCATCACAGAGATGTAAAGTGTTGAGGTCCACTGGGCTTCTGACGTTGGATCACTTACCAGCTCCTATGCCCTGCACAGCGTATTGCCTGAGGCTCACCCCTGTCAGCCATCACGCAGTGACTTTACTAATCCTTTGCTCCTGTTTTGCTCACCTACAGAAAGTGTCCCTGAGACCAGGCACATCCTCATCTCCATGGAATCAAGATCAACAACACGAAGATGACTTTTCCTGGTCCCTGATTAACACGATCCTTCTCTCTTCACACTCACCCTCCCTTTCCCATCTCATCTCTCCTGGTCACTAAGCACGACTTGTCTGATGGTGCTTGACTTCTGAGAGTTTAAATAAATTAGTTTAATATACACAAGACTCAGGTGTGTCTTTACTGAAAGTTTCCATTTTAAAACAAACGAATGTGCACATTAAATTTAACTACCTGGAAACATATACCTTTAATAGTATAAGTGTTCATCAGAGACATTTCTGATGTTAATTAATCACAGATGCCCTAGAGGTGTCCAGGGCAGAAGGAGAAAAAGGACTAAACCATCATCGGACAGGGCACAGAGTTGTGGATCCTCTTGCTGCAGTGGGAGAGGAGAGTCTGGTCAATAAAGTTGTCCCTATGAGCATTGTATTCATCACAGGGAAAGGAGCTTCTGTTCCACTCTCTGAGCTTCATAGAGAGAAAGTGTTAAGATGCCACGGGCCACAACTGAGGGGAAAAGGGTATTCTGACACCATGATCCCTTCTGCAACTGGGCTGAAGCATGAATATTCCTTAACGATTGCATCACTACGAATCAAAGAGGTGGGCAACAGTTGACACTTGGTCCATTCATAGGACCAAAAAGTAGGTGCATTGCTGACAGGAACAAGATGACTGACAGCTCAAGCAGGAGGCTGTCACTGTTCACAACATTTAAACCATGGAAAGCATGGTCTTCCATCCTCTTATGCTTCAAGTAACAGTGGGTGCTAGCAATTTGAAGAAGAGGCCATTTCCATGGTCATGGGCAGAGAACACTGAGCAGCTACCCATAGTGTTTGAGCTGTTTGCAATCTACAAGATCCAGCAAATACTCAAGACGTAGAACTTACTCCAAGCATTGGGCCAAAGCCCGGAGATCTGGTCCAGGTCCTGGGAAAATAATACTAAACCTAAGTTATTAACTGAATATGTGCTTTAGTTCCTAC
>SJYT01041867.1:80930-98366 GCA_006410635.1 Cephalophus harveyi
GGTACTCTGGCCACCTCTTGGCGAAGAGTTGACTCATTGGAAAAGACTCTGATGCTGGGAGGGATTGGGGGCAGGAGGAGAAGGGGACGACCGAGGATGAGATGGCTGGATGGCATCACGGACTCAATGGACATGAGTCTGAGTGAACTCCGAGAGATGGTAATTAACAGGGAGGCCTGGCGTGCTGCGATTCATGGGGTCGCAAAGAGTCGGACACGACTGAGCAACTGAAGTGAACTGAACTGAATGGAGGTCAAGAACAACATTTAAGTTCTCCCACTTTATAGCAGAGTGTACGCAGTTGGGCTTCTGACTCTGGTGTTCACAGTCAGTTTGGAAATGCTGAATGGGATGGGAAGATACTCAGTTCAGTTCATTTCAGTCTCTCAATCACATCTGGCTCTTTGCTATCCCATGGATTGCAGCAGGCCAGGCCTCCCTGTCCATCACCAACTCCCAGAGTTTACTCAGACTCATGTCCATTGAGTTAGTGATGCCATCCAACTACCTCATCCTTTGTTGTCCCCTTCTTTTCCTGCCTTCAATCTTTCCCAGCATCAGGGTCTTTTCCAATGAGTCAGCTCTTCGCATCAGGTGGCCAAAGGACTGGCATTTTGGCTTCAACATCAGTTCTTTCAATGAATATTCAGGACTGATTTCCTTTAGGATGGACTGGTTGGATCTCCCTGCAGTCAAAGGGACTCTCAAGAGTCTTCTCCAGCACCATGGTTCAAATGCATCAATTCTTGGAACACTTAGGGAACTGATTACTGGCTATATCGGTCTCTCCCCTTTTGGCTCCCTCTCTTCTCCTGCTGGTCACCTATCTCCCTCCTCCCTCTTCTCTTTCCCATGAAACTCTGTGAACCTCTCTGGGCGTCCCTCACTGTGAAGAATCTTTTCACCATTAACCTAGAAGTTTTTATCATCTATGTTGAATGGACGGAGAAGTCTTGAGGCTACTGTAAAAATCAGAATGAAAGCCAGAGGCAGGAGGCTTAAATCCAAAACTTGAGAGTATCAGAAAACTTCTGACTCCAGGGAACATTAATTGACAAGAGTTCATCCAAAAGCCTCCATATCAACACTGAAACCAAGCTTCACTGAAAAGCCAACAAGTTCCAGAGAAAGACATTTCATGCTCATTCTCCAGCAACACAAGAGCACAAATGTGAGCATTAAAGTACAGGCTGTCCAAGGTCATGCCAAACCCACAGACACCCCAAAACTCACTGCTGGGCACTTCATTGTTCTCCAAAGACAAGAGATCCAGCTCCACCCACCAGAACACCAACGCAAGCTTCCCTAACCAGGAAGTTTTGACAAGCCACTAGTGAAAACCCACCCACAGGGAGCAACCTCCACAATAAAGAGGAACCACAAACTTCAGCGTACAAAAAGGCCACCCCAAACACAGCAATCTAAACAAAATGAAAAAGCAGAGAAATATTCAGCAGGTAAAGGAACATGATACATGTCCACCAAACCAAACAAAAGAGGAGGAGATAGGGAGTTTATCTGAAAAATAATTTAGAATAATGATAGTAAAGAATATCCAAAGTCTCGAAAACAAAATGGAGTTACAGATAAATAGACGAGAGGCAAGGATTGAGAAGATGCAAGAAATACTAAACAAGGACCTAGAAGAAATAGAAAAGAAAGAAAGAAAGTGAAAGTGAAGTCGCTCACTCATGTCCAACCCTTTGCAACCCCATGGACTGTATAGCCCACTAGGCTCCTCCGTCCATGGGATTCTCCAGGCAAGAGTACTGGCTTGGGTTGCCATTTCCTTCTCCAGGGGATCTTTCTGAGCCAGGGATCAAACCCAGGTCTCCTGCATTGCAGGCAGATGCTTTAACCTCTGAGCCACCAGGGAAGCCCTAAATAAAAAACAGTCAACCAATAATGAATAATGCAATAACTGAGATCAAACGCACTCTGGAGGGAACCAACAGTAGAATAACTGAAGCAGAGATAGGATAAGTGAGGTGGAAGATAGAATGGTGGAAATACATGAAGCAGAGAGGAAAAAAGAATTAAAGAAATGAGGACAACATCAGAGACCTCCAGGACAATGTTAAATACCCCAACATCCAACTGATAGACATCCCAGTAGAAGAAGACAAAAAGAAATGTCATGAGAATATATTTGAGGAGATAACAGTTAATAACTTCCCTAAAATGGAGAAGGAAATAGCCACCCAAGTCCAAGAAACCCAGAGGGTCTCAAACAGGATAAACCCAATGAGAAACACCCCAAGACACATATTATTCAGAATTATTCAAAATAACAAATATCAAGCACAAAGAGCAAATATTAAAAGCAGCAAGGGAAAAGCAACAAATAACACACAAGGGCATTCACATAAGGATGATAGCTGATCTTTCAATAGAAACTCTTCAGGCCAGAAGGGAATGGGGGGACATAGTTAAAGTGATGAAAGAGAAACCTACACCCAAGATTACTATACCCAGCAAGGATCTCATTCAGATATGAAGGAGAAATCTAAAGCTTCACAGACAAGCAAAAGCTGAGAGAATTCAGCACCACCAAACCAGCTCTCCAATGAATGCTACAGGATCTTCTCTAGACAGAAAACCCAGAAAAGGTTTATAAACTTAAATCCAAAGCACCAAGTAAATGGCAGTGGAATCATACTTATAAATAATTACCTTAAGTGTAAATGAGTTGAATGCTCCAGCCAAAAGACAAAGACTGGCTGAATGGATATAAAAGAAGATGCCTATATGTGCTGTCCCCGTCCCTGGGATTTTTCAGGCAAGAACACTAGACTGTGTTGCCATTTCCTTCTCCAATGCATGAAAGTGAAAAGTGAAAGTGAAGTCACTCAGTCGTAGCCAACTCTTAGTGACCCCATGGACTGCAGCCTACCAAGCTCCTCCGTCCATAGGATTTTCCAGGCAAGAGTACTGGAGTGGGGTGCCATCGCCTTTTCTGTGCCTACAAGAGACCCACCTCAAAACAAGGGGCACACACAGACTGAAAGTGAAGAACTGGGAAAAGGTATTTCATGCATACAGAGACCAAAAGAAAGCAGGAGTAGCAATACTCATATCAGATAAAATAGACTTTGAAATAAAGGCTGTGAATAGAGACAAAGAAGGCCACTACATAATGATCAAAGGATCAATCCAAGAGGAAGATATAACAATTATAAATATATATGCATCCAACATAGGAGTGCCACAATTTGTAAGGCAAATGCTAACAAGTGTGAAAGGGGAAATTAATAGAAACACAATAATGGTGGGAGACTTTAATACCCCACTCACACCTATGGATAGATCAACTAACAGAAAATTAGCAAGGAAACACAAGCTTTAGGTGATGCAATGGGCCAGTTAGACCTAATTGATATCTATAGGACATTTCACCCCAAAACAATGCATTTCACCTTTTCCTCAAGTCACACGGAACCTTCTCGAGGATAGATCACATCCTGGGCCATAAATCTAGCCTTGGTAAATTCAAAAAAATGAAATCATTCCAAGCATCTTTTCTGATCACAATGAAGTAGATTACTTGTCAACTACAGGAAAAAAAAAAAAAAAACTTAAGAATATAAACATATGGAGGATAACAACACGCTTCTGAATAACCAAAAAATCACAGAAGAAATAAAAAAGAAATTAAAATATGAGTAGCAATGAATGGGAATGAAAACACAGCAACCCAAAACCTATGGGATTCAGTAAGTTCAGTGCTAAGGGAAGGTTCATAGCAATACAAGCTTACCTCCAAGAAACAAGAGAAAAATCAAATAAATAACCTAACTTTATGCCTAAAGCAACTAGAAAAAGAAGAAATAAAGAACCCCAGTGTTAGTAGAAGGAAAGAAATCATGAAATTTAGGGCAGAAATAAATGAAAAAGAAGCAAAGGAGACTATAGCAAAAATCAACAAAAATAAAAGCTGGGTCTTTGAGAAGATATATAAAATAGACAAGCCATTAGCCAGAATGATCAAGAAAAAAAGAAGAATCAAATTAAGAAAATTAGAAATGAAAATGGAGAAGTCACAACAAACAACACAGAAACACAAAGGATCATAAGAGACTACTATCAGCAACTATATGCCAATAAAATGGACAACTTGGAAGAAATGGACAAATTGTTAGAAAAGTATAACTTTCCAAAACTGAACCAGGAAGAAATAGAAAAACTTAACAGACCCATCACAAGCACGGAAATAAAAACTGTAATCAAAAATCTTCCAACAAACAAAAGCCCAGGGCCAGATGGCTTCACAGATGAAGTCTACCAAAAATCTAGAGAAGAGCTAAAACTTATATTACTTATACTCTTCCAGAAAACTGCAGAGAAAGGTAAACTCATTCTATGAGGCTACCATCACCCTAATACCCAAACCAGATAACAATGCCATCAAAAAGAAAGAAAGAAAGAAAACTAAAGGCCAACATCACTGATGAACATAGATGCAAAAATTCTGAACAAAATTCTAGCAAACAGAATCCAACAACATATTACAAAGATCGTACATCATGACCAAGTGGGCTTTATCCCAGGGATGCAAGTATTCTTCAGTATTCATGAATCAGTCAACGTGAACAAATTGAAAGATAAAAACCACATTAACAGATTGAAAGATAAAAACCACATTAACAAATTTAAAGATAAAAACCATCTCAATAGATGTAGAGAAAGCCTTTGACAAAATTTAACATCCATTTATGATAAAAACTCTCTAGAAAGCAGGCATAGAAGCAACATACCTCAACATTGCTGCTGCTGCTAAGTCGCTTCAGTCGTGTCCGACTCTGTGCGACCCCATAGACGGTAGCCCACCAGGCTCCCCCGTCCCTGGGATTCTCCAGGCAAGAACACTGGAGTGGGTTGCCATTTCCTTCTCCAATGCATGAAAGTGAGAAATGAAAGTGAAGTCGCTCAGTCGTGTCTGACTCTTAGCGACCCCATGGACTGCAGCCCACCAGGCTCCTCCGTCCATGGGATTTTCCAGGCAAGAGTACTGGAGTGGGGTGCCATTGCCTTCTCCGACATACCTCAACATAGTAAAAGCCATATACGATAAACGCACAGCAAACATTATCCTCAATGGTGAAAAATTGAAAGCATTTCCCTAAAGTCAGGTACAAGACAAGGGTGCTCACTCTCACCACTACTATTCAACATAGTTTTGAAAGTTTTAGCCACAGCAATTAGAAAAGAAAAAGAAATAAAAAGAGTCCAGATTGGGATAGAAGGAAAACTCTCACTGTTTGCAGATGACATGATACTCTACGTAGAAAACCCTAAAGACTCCACCAGAAAATTTCTAGAGCTATTCAGTGAATATAGTAAATTTGCAGGATATAAAAATTAACACACAGAAATCCCTTCCATTCCTATATACTAACGATGAAAAAACAGAAAAAGAAATAAAGGAAACAATTCTATTCAACACACTTGGAGAATTTTGGCTGGGTTGCTCCTTGGAAGGAAAGTTATGACCAACCTAGACAGCATATTAAAAAACAGAGACATTGCTTTGCCAACAAAGGTCTGTTTAGTCAAGGCTATGGTTTTTCCTGTGGTCATGTATGGATGTGAGAGTTGGACTGTGAAGAAAGTTGAGCGCTGAAGAATTGATGCTTTTGAACTGTGGTGTTGGAGAAGACTCTTGAGAGTCCCTTGGACTGCTTGGAGATCCAACCAGTCCATTCTGAAGGAGATCAGCCCTGGGATTTCTTTGGAAGGAATGATGCTAAAGCTGAAACTTCAGTACTTTGGCCACCTCATGCGAAGAGTTGACTCCTTGGAAAAGACTCTGATGTTGGGAGGGATTGGGGGTAGGAGGAGAAGGGGACGACCGAGGATGAGATGGCTGGATGGCATCACCGACTCGACGGACATGACTTTGAGTGAACTCTGGGAGATGGTGATGCAGAGGGAGGCCTGGCATGCGGTGATTCATGAGGTCGCAAAGAGTTGGACATGACTTAGTGACTGAAGTGAACTGAAGTGTATATTGTCACTGATATAACAGAAAAGTTTGGGTGACTTTTTTCGGTCCTCTGTGCATGTATATGAGAAAAGGTGTTATTTGGTACATAGTACATGTGCACACAAAACAAATGTTAAAGGGCAAGACAAATTGGATTAATTTATGAAAGGACACGTTGGGAAAGAATATCCAGAATGGACTGAACTCACTCTTGTTAGTCATTTGGGAATGCATTGAAGTTACTGGAAACAACGTAACATGGGAACAAAATAATTTTCTAATAACTGCAAATACACCAAACTTTATCTATGCAAACAAGTCCTTTCAGTTGGCTTGAAAGACATGACTCGTTGCATATGCAGACATGAAGAGGCGTGTAGTCTTAACTGCATCTAAAGGACAGGGGGAGATCCTGCCCCCTGTCTCCTGTCCCATGGTCCTTTAGTCTTTTTTCTCCCTCTCTCCTAGACACCTGAATACATCTCTATCGTATCCTCATCAGAATTGCCTCTGATGAACACCTGTCTCATTAAAGGCACAGTTTCCTGGGGCTTCCTTGATAGCTGGTAAAGAATCCACCTGAAATGATGAAGACCTGGGTTCAGCCCCTGGGTTGGGAAGACTCCCTGGAGAAGGGAAAGCCTACCAATCCCAGTATTCTGGCCTGGAAAATTCCATGGACTATATAGTCCATGGAGTTGCAAAGAGTCAGACATGACCGAGTGACTTTCACATTTCCTGGATATTTAAAGTGGAAAATGGCGTGTTTGAAATCAAGTGACTTCTGCACAGGACACACATTTGCAGGGCAGATATTAAATCAATTTATTGAAGCCTTCAGAAATCAAATGCCACCAGACAGCACATGACCAGTGATCAGGAGAAATGAGACAGGAAAGAGAGTGTGTACGTGAAGAGAGAGGGATCCTGTTAGTCAGGAAGCAGGAAAGCAGTCTTCATGTTGTTGATCTTGGTTCCATGCAGAAGAGGATGTGCCTGGTCTCAGGGACTCTGTAGGTGAATAAAAAAGGATCAGAAGTTTATTAGAGATGGCTGTGTGATGGCTGACAGGGTTGAGCCTCAGACAGCAGGCTGTCCAGGGTGCAGGAGCTTGTAGGGGATCCAGTGGACAGAATCCTGGTGGACGTCGATACTCCACATCTCTGAGATGGCAGGTTTCCGGTGTTGTTTTCCCCAGAATGTACATAAGGTGGGAGATTTTCCATTTGGGATTGATTTGAGGAGTAATGATTTCAGAATGCATGCTCATGGTGAATCTTCATCTAAAGGTGGTTTACTGTCAATGTGATTGAATTACACTCTTCTCCTAATTTCACAAATTTTGTCTTTTGGGTTTTCAAGAACTAATTTTTGTTTTCTTTTTAATTTCATTTTGGAATATAAGTGACTTTCAATGTTGTGTTAATTTCAGGGATACTGAAACCTGAATAAAGCATACATACATATATTAATATTGATTGTTTTTCAGATTCTTTTCCAATTTAGGTTTTTACAGAATATCACATTTACTCCCCTGTGCTATGCAGTTGGATATTGTTCTCTATCCATCCCGTACATAATAGTTTGCCTCTGCTGACCCAAACTCCCAATCCATATTGTTCCCAAATCCTTTCCCCTTTGCAACAACAAATCTGTTCTCTACGTCTGAATCTCTTTCTGTTCTGTAAATAACCTCTTCCATCTCTTATGCTTGATTCCATGTATAAGTGATACATATTGCATTTGTCTATTTCTTTCTGACTTATTTCACTCACTATGACAATCTGTAGGTCCACACACATTGCTACAAATGGTATGATTTCATTCTTTTTTTTTTCTGGCTGAGCAATATTCCACTGAATATTTGCAACTTTTTAAAAAATCCTATTCATCTGCAAGCTGTTGTTTTTCTTTGCCTTTTTTCTTTCTTTCATTATTATTTTTTTTTTCTCAACAGAGAATTAAAGCCACACTTTAGCCAAGATCAGTGTCGTTTTCTGAAGCTGTCCTACTTTTGAAACCTTAAAGATCCCAGTAACAGAAATTACCCTCTAAAGGGGAATATGATTCAAATGCATATTTCAGACAGTGTGGTTGGAAGGCATTTAGGTTCTGTCAGAGTCACGTGAGATTAAACACTGGTCTTGAGAAACCATGAGCACTGTTTAGTCCTGGTGTTCCTGGAGGACAGACGTGTCTGGACAACTATCAGGTCAGGATTGACGGGAACACTGAGGAGTTTGCACCAACTTGTGGGGATTCCTGTTTCTTTCTGATGAGTCTGCTCTGCAAGATTCCTGCAGGATAAGTCTCTCTCCCCAAAGCTGCTCAGCAATCATCAAGCAAACAGTTTGTAATTTCCACTGTCTCAAGATAAGAGAAATTACCTAATGGAACAGACAAACTCTCTAGTGCTAGAATGTAAGTTACTGGGACACATAATTGCTACGTGCAATGTTTGGCATGTATGAAATAAGCACAGGTGGTAAAGAACCCGCCTGCTGATACAGGCAATGTAGAAAGGCTTCTTTGACCCCCTGTGGAAGATCCCCTGTGGAAGGGAATGGCAACCAACTCTAGTATTTTTACCTGGAGAATCCCATGGTCAGAGGAGCCTGGTGGGCTGCAGCCCATGGGGGTCATACACAGTCTGACACAACTGAAGCCACTATTGGGCGTTAGGCATAAAATGACAATGTGTCCTTATTGACTTATCTGGTGGAGCACCATTAATAACTAACTATGCTTACTTACAAAACTGTCGAACTCAATTTTATTCACTTCTTTGGACAGTCATCTGTGGAAAAACAAAATGGGAGAAATAAAAGAGCCTCTGATTACTACCATTCCCAGTATTTTTAAGATTTCTTTTCTTTTTTAAGTAAAGTATATTTTTTTTAATTTTAATTTTTACTTTATGTTACTTTACAATACTGAGCTTCCCTGGTAACTTAGTCAATAAAGAATCTGCCTGCAGTACAGGAGACCCAGGTTCCATCCCTGGGTCTGAAAGTTTGCCTGGAGAAGGAAATGTCAATCCACTCCAGTATTCTTTCCTGGAAAATCCTATGGACAGAGGAGTCTGTCGGGCTACAGTGCATGGACTTACATGAGTCAGATATGACTTAGAGACTAAACCACCATCAACCACCATGCTGCGTGAGAGTACATATGGAAAAATAAATTTTAAAAAGCTGGTTTGTTTCCTGATATTTACATACCAGGTGAATGATATAGTCAGGAAAAAAGTATCATTTCATTACCAGTATCAGTGAAATTCACGATATTTTCTTCTGGAATCCCTCTGTCCTTTACATCCTTTTTGAACTTCTGATAGTCTCTGTTTGAAATACGGTCACGTTTGCCTGAAAGTCACCATGCAAAAAGGAGAACGCACAGAAATTTCTGAATATACAGAACAAGGAATTGAAAGTGCCAATCTGATCTCCACCTGTGTAATTTAAGAGAGCCTCAAACAGTTCCCATGCCCCATGCTGCAGATGTCTGCCATCCTAAGATTTAAGTTCCCTCTAACTCTGTATGTAACTAAACCCTGCCAATGTCAGCTGCAGGACCCCCAAAGACTTGCAGGAGCTCCATGAATTTGAGACTCAACCCATCACAGTAGACAACTGACTTGCTTCTTTTTCAAACATCCCGGAACCTGTACCTGTACTCCTGTCTTGCCCTGGGCCCCAGTTAGCAGGAATCAGGGTTTTCCCACGGAGGACACATATTAACCCCATCACACACCACTTGGGAGACAATTTACTCTTTAGCCAACCGTTCTACACAGTACCTTTTGTGAAATAGACATCTACTGTCACGATGGTACAGTCACCTCAGTGTTTCTGTGTGGTCATTTGGGGTCATGTCACTGTTCATAAGAAGAGTGCATTGTGATAATTTAACAGGATGAAGATTTATTTTACAAGTTTCTGTTCCAGAGGTTATAATGCATTGGAAAACAGATATAAAATGATGTAAATCAGGCCAGCCTCATTACAGCCATGGCTTCAGCTTAGTTGATGTATTTTTTTTAATACTCTATAAAAATTATTTTTTTAAATGTCAATAAGTAGAGACTATGTTCAAATGTTTGAGAATTATTTTTGGCCCCTGTGTCTTGGTAGATTACCTTCCAGGATACTTAAGTCAGTGAACATGAATACAAAGACCTTTTACACTGAATAGTGAATATTGTCAACACCTCATGATTTTCTGAATGCAAGTTCTGGCACGGACACGTGGCGTGACAAAGGCAATGGGAATTTGAGAATGCCGTACATACCGAGTATTGCAACCAACTCTGTCACTTTTCCTTCTTCATCCACATTGTGAACATATCCTATTATAGTGTCATGTGTCAGCAGACGAATTGTAACTTTGTTGTAACCCGCATCTGTGAGAAGGAGAAGAGGTACATATGTACAGCCCCGCATTCGCTGGCTGGCAGTGGGATGTACTGGGACAGGCTGAGGGCATTATGAACGGCGCGTGGGGTATTGATGGATGCCTCCCTCCACTACCGCGCTGACGACAGCAAGAAAAGCCGGCAAGACTTTCCCTCAGCCTCACCGTTTCCTGTAGTTAACCAGTCACTCCTTGCTGTGCTCCTGAGAGGCTTTCTAGAACCTGTGTCCTAGTGAAACCAACAGATGCATTTTCTAAACTTATTTCATTTCACTTAACTGTTTGCTACTCTGAATCGCCGTCCTGTCCGCAGATTTCTCTACTTGTGCTGACCCGGGGGCCGCTCTCTAGTTGCGGAACGCGGGCTTCGTGTTGCAGGGGATTCTCTTGTCGAGTAGAGACTCCAGGAGGCGTGGGCTCTGCCGTTGCTGCTGGCTGGCTCTAGAGCACGTGCTCAGTAGCTGTGGCACATGGGCTTCAGGTGCCACGGTGAGCGGGATCGTCCCCGGCCAGGGGTCCACTCCATGAGTCCTTCGTTGGCCAGCCGATTCTTATCCACAGGACGACTGGGCAAGTCCCCAGCAGTGTTTTCAACAGCACGAGGGTGTCTTCAAGCAGAAGTTCTAAAAGCCTTTGTATTCCTGTTACCCCAGCCCTGGCATTGATTTCTCTGGACCAAAATCAGCCTACCATTCATAAACTTGTGTTCCTGAGTGCTTCGCCTGTGCCAGGCAATCTTCAGAACACTTGACATTAATTACTCTGCTTCCTCTGCCCTCTCAGTCTGGGATATGACAGAGCCCACTGCCAAATCTATTGTTCTGAAGACAGTTCACCTTCTGGGACTTGCAGGCAGTGAGCTCCATCCCCACCTGGAGCACCCCCCCCCCGCTGCCCTGCCCGTCCACTCTGCTCCATTTGTCTAGCCAAGAAGTAGCGCTAACCTACTGCATGTCATTCAAAACCGTCTACGTCCATCCTGCCTCTCCTGGCCTCCACCACACCTTTCTGCAATCACTCAGCGAGATGGGATGCAAACTGCACAACTGTGATCCTGAAACATGAAAACACCTTTCCTCAAGTGTCTAAAATACTGAAAAACATCAGTCTGCCTGAGAAGCAAAATAAATAAATAAATAAATAAATAAATAAAAACAACAGCTGAAACAGCTTCACCATTTCATAACCCTGAAAATACATACAATATGCCCAAGCCCACCATGAGTCAATGAACCCTGGATTGCATTGGAATAATTTAAACCAGACGATGCATGTCCTCAGATTATCAGTGACCACCTGTTCTTTATCGTGATTTCACCCAGGTGGGATAGCAGCATCACTGAATTGGCTGGGAAGGCGATGGCACAGTTGAGTAAAGCTATCTTCTGGGTGTCGGGTCACCGTCAAGGTCACTGCTTGTGCTGTGCTTGATGGGAGGCACCTCACCCCACAAAACACAGCTGAGGGTTAGCTCCTGAAAGAGACCCATGCAAGACGGCAAGCTATTCTATTTCCCTCCCTTGTTATTCGCTCTGTAAAAATCCAGGTAAAAAGTATTACAAAATCAAAGGAAACAATAACAGTGGAAGCATTCCTGATTCAGTCAAAGGAAAAAATAGTATGGGAATTATGATGCTGGGAAAGATCGAAGGCAGGAGGAGAAGGGGATGACAGAGGATGAGATGGTTGCATGGCATCACTGACTCGACGGACATGAGTTTGTGCAAGCTCCGGAAGTCGGTGGTGGACACGGAAGCCTAGTGTGCTACAGTCTGTGGGGTCACAACGACTCGTGAACGACTGAGCAGCTGAACTGAACTGAATATGAGAGCATAGTTTAAAAATCATCAACTATTAAAAATTATCCACAAAAGTATGGAGAAATATTTCAAGCATAAGTTTTACTTCTTTGAGGTCATTGCATTTGCAACTGTGCCAACACTTGGTTAAGGCAAGAGTTGTGATCACATATGTAAATATTCAAATTTTCATCAAACATGTACCTCTTCAGCCACTTAAAATCAGGAATGGTGCTTAGAGCCCTCATGGAGGTCTTAAGGATATAAATCTTAGCCAGCACCACCATTGCTTTGAACACAAGCTGCCTTTATGATTGAAGTCAGCATAGTTTCCTTGGATTTAAGTACTTCCACCAAAGTTTTATCAGAATTAGATGTTGTAAGACCATGTGTAAAAAGTGATTGATGCCAATGGGCAAACTCAACACAGAACCTTGAGACGTCAGTTCACGAGGCTCTTGTAAGTTTTTTGTGAGAACCATGTCAGTCTCAGTCCAGTCACTCAATCGTGTCTGACTCTTTGCAACCCCACGGACTGCAGCACGCCAGACCTCCCTGTCCATCACCCACTCCCGCAGTTTACTCAAACTCATATCCATGGAGTCTGTGATGGGATCCAACCATCTCATCCTCTGTCGTCCCCTTCTCCTCCTGCCTTCATCTTTCCCAGCATCAGGGTCTTTTCCAATGAGTTGGCTCTTCACATCAGGTGTAAAGGTACTGGAGTTTCAGCTTCAGCATCAGTCCTTCCAGTGAACGTTCAGGATGTCCATGGTGAGAACCGTACAAAATACAAATTTGACACCTCTGCTTAGTGGTGTTTTTCTCGTTGTTCAGATGCTAGGTCACTTCCGGCCTTTTGCAATCTGACGACTATACCAAACCAGGTCTTCTGTTCTCCACCATCTGTGCTCAATCTCATGCCCATCATGAAGGTGATGTCATCTATCCATCCAGTCCTCTGGCACCCCATTCTCCTTTTGCCTTCGTTCTTTCCCGGCATCGAGTTCTTCTCCAACAAGTTGGCTTTTATCAGGTGGCCAAGGGACTGGAGCTTCAGGTTCCCCATCAGTCCTTTCAATGAATGCTCAGGGTTGGTTTCTTTTAAGATTGACTGGTTTGATCTTCTTTCACTTTTCAAGTCCCTTGAAGTTCAAGGGACTTCAAGAGTCTTCTCGAGCACCACAGTTCGAAAGTATCAATTCTTCGGTGCTCAGCCTTCTTTATGATCCAGGCATCATATGATCTTTTTGCTCTCACATCCATCCATGACTACTGGAAAAACCATAGGTTTGACTCTATGTGTTATTGTCAGCAAAGCCACATCTCTGCCTTTAAATACACTGTCTAAGTTTGTCTTACCTTTACTTCCATGGAGTAAGTGTCTCTTAAATTAATGGCTGTAGTCACCATCTGCAGTGATTTTGGAGCCCAGGAAAATAAAATCTGTCACTGCTTCCGCACTTTCCCCTTTCTATTTGCCATGAAGTAATGGAACCAGATGCCATGGTCTTAGTTTGTTCAATGCTATGTTTCAAGCCTGTTTTTTCATTCTCCTCTCTCACCCTCATTCAGAGGCTCCTTAGTTTCTCTTCACTTTCTGCCATTAGAGTGGTATCATCTGCATGTCAGAGGCTCTTGATATTTCTCCTGGCAATCTTGATTCTGGCTTGAGATTCACCTAGCCTGGCATTTCACGTGATGCAGTCTGCATATACGTTATATAAGCAGGGTGACAATATACATCCCCAAGGTACTGCTTTCCACTTTGGAACCAATGCATTTTTCCATGTGCAGTTCGAACTGTTGCTTCTTGATTCACATACAGGTTTCTTAGGAAACAGGTAAGGTGTTTTGGTATTCCCATGTCTTTAAGAATTGTCCACAGTTTGTGGCAAGCCTTTAGTCAGAGACTGTAGCATAATCAGTGAAACAGAAGTTAATGTTTTTCTGGAGCTCCTTTACTTTCTCCATGATCCAGAAGATGTTGCCGATTTGATCTCTGGATCCCCTGCCTCTTCAAAACTCAGCTTGCACAACTGGAAGTTCTCGGATCACATGCTGCTGAAGCCCAGCTTGAAGGATTTGGAGCATAGCCTGACTAGCGTGTGAAATGACCGCGACTGTGTGGTAGTTAACATTCTTTGGCATTGGCCTTCTCTGGGATGGGAACAGAAACTGTCTTTTGCAGTCCTCTGGCCAAGGCTCAGCTTTCCAAATTTGCTGACATATTAGGTGCAGCATTTTAACAGCAATATCTTTTAGGCTTTTAAATAGCTCAGGTTGAATGTCATCAGCTCCACGAACTTTTTTCATAGCAATATTTCCTAAGGCCTACTTGACTTCACACTCTAGGATGTCTGACTCTAGTCTTGTTGAGTAAAAGTCAGCAGCCCACTCCAGTGCTCTTGCCTGGGAACTCCCATGGACGGAGGAGCCTGGTGGGCTGCAGCCCATGGGGTTGCTATGGGTCAGACATGACTGAGCGACTTCACTTTCACTTTTCACTTTCACGCATTGGAGAGGGAAATGGCAACCCACTCCAGTGTTCTTGCCTGGAGAATCCCTGGGACGGGGGAGCCTGGTGGGCTGCCGTCTATGGGGTCGCACAGAGTCAGACACGACTGAAGCGACTTAGCAGCAGCAGCAGCTGTGTGGAGACAGTCCAATCCTTGACTTCTGATTGTTAGTAGGAGTAGAATGCAGGTGTATCGGGTAATTGAAGGAAGTCAAGACCAAGATTTCCACCCAAACACACTCCTCCCAGTGAAACACTCTTACATTCAACATGAAATACTTACATTTAGTATAATAAATCAAAGCTGCTCTCTGTTTCCCTGTGACATGTTTTTTCACACATTCTCCGTCTGACCTTAAAGACAAAATGTGTTCAAGTTGTGTTATTAAAATGGCAAAATTCGGTGCATAGTTAGAATTTCTTTTTGTATCACACCCCAGATTGTGCTTGCGGCATCTTAGTACCTGGGAACAATGTGAACAAATGTGAACAATGCGAACAAAGAGAAGAAATATGTTGTCCGAGATCAAGCAACTATCCGGTGACAAGGATGCTTTCTCTACACATTAGACCTGACTAACAGTTCCAAAGATAAACTTCAAATACAATATAGGTCTTGTTTACTGCCAATACACGTGGAGACGTCTAGAATCTTAGGAAAGCCTAATAAGAATGAGCCTTTCCTTTATTTAGTTTCTGGAAACTGAGAGGAATAGCCATCGTGACAGACCTCGGGCGTTCTCACAGCCCCGGGAGTGATTCATTAGAGAATGTGAGAACCTAGTATCACCAAGAGTTAGAGGAAAAATTTTGCTTTTCTCAAAAGGCACACTCTTTATCACAACACCATACAAGGATTAAACTTTCAGGACACATCTATGTGTGTATACACATTGACACACACACACACACTAGCAAAAACACAAGTACACATGATATGCTTATATGATATAAGGAAATTATACATATATAGTGTATGTACATATATATTGTCAGCTATGTAACAGAAGAGTTTGAGTGTCTTCCTATATTGCCCTCTGTGCATGTCTGTGAAAAAAGGGTATATTTGGCACACAGAATGCAGAGGAAACAAATACTAAAATTGAAATAACTCAACAAGAATTGGGTTAATTTTTGAACAGACTCCTTGTGAAGGAACCTCCACAGTGAGTTGAGTTTCCTGTTATCAGTCTTTAGGGAAATACACTGAAGTGACTGAAAAGAATCATAAGGTGGGAACAAAACAATTTTCCAAAAGCTGCAAATGTACAAAATTTTATCAATGCAAACCAAGCCCTTTCATGTGGCTGAAAAACACAGCTCCCTGTTCATGCGGACACAAAGTTAAATTTTAAAACCATTGTGCTGAGTGAGAGAAATCGGGGAAAATGGTCCGGCATGCATAAGTTTGTGGTCTGAAGATCCAGAAAAGGTGAGGATAAGCTGGTCAGGTCTTACCTGTTGCCCGAGGGGTAGATGTTGATTAATGAGTGATGCAAAGGAGCTGTGATGGAGAAATTTTATGTATGTATATATTTGATCCTACTGTTTAGTTGTGGCTGCGCTAGGTCTTCGTTGCTCTGCGGGTTCTTCTCCGGTTGTGGTGAGGAGGGCTACTCTGGAGTGCTACCTCGCAGGCTGCTCACTCTGGCGGGTTCCCTTGCGGAGCACGGGCTCTGGAACGCGCTCTAGAGCACGGGCTCAGTAGCTCTGTCAGAGATGCCTGCCCGCTCCGCAGCACGGGGGATCTTCCTGGACCAGAGACGCAGCTTGTGTCTCCAGCATTGGCAGGCGGATTCTTAACCCCCGAGCCACCACGGAAGCCCAGAATTCTGTATCTTGACTGTGCAGCTCGTGGAACAGTTGTGGATGTATGAAAGCTCTTTGAATTAAGACCTCAACAAAGGGCAGATTATACATAAATACACTTCATAAAGCCGATTTCCGAAAGGGTGGCCGCTTGAAAAGTTAAACAGAGGACACGAAAATTGTAAAGATGGCAGAGGACGATAAGAGGTGTTCTTGAAATATTAGTGACAACACACGTGCATATATATGTGTGTGTGATATATATCTGTGTGTTTGTGTGAGTCTGTTTCTGTATGTGTGGTTATAATTTGACTGCATGTATACTATCTCAGCTCAGTGGTACAGAATCTTCCTGCAACGCAGGAGACCAGGGTCCCATCCCGGGGTCGGAAGATCCCCTTGCAGAAGGGAATAGCAACCCGCTCCAGAATTCTTGCAGGGAGAAATCCATGTTCTTTACCCCTAGTACCAGCAGGGACGCTCATTTGGGGCTGTGAGGACTTCAGTGAATTCAGTGGTGATGAACTATCTCGTGAGGAGAGCAGAGGTCACTGTGGGCTCTCTCAGAACCCTCGGTTCTGGGCTTGGTGGGAACCGCCTCTTACAAACTCTGCAGGAAGGGTTCAAGCCCCTGGTTGGTTCCAGGACACGAGCCTCTTCCCGCTGCCAAGTCCCTCTTTCCTTTAATGAGTTGATGCCAGTGGAGCTTCTGGAACTCCCACCCTCTTCCAAGCAAAGGCACCAGGACTTCGCCTGGAGGCTCACAAGTAAACTGCCCCCACCCCAGCTCAGAAACCCTGCTCATCCACAACTCACAGCATCACGCTCTCAACATCGGCCAGAGAGTTCCCTGCAGATGGAGAAGCCACACTCTCTGCCAGACTCAACAGCTTACGGGTTGTTTTTTTTTTTTT
>SJYT01041868.1:0-12532 GCA_006410635.1 Cephalophus harveyi
GAGTCCCTTGGACTGCAAGGAGATCCAGCCAGTCCATTCTGAAGGAGATCAGCCCTGGGATTTCTTTGGAAGGAATGATGCTAAAGCTGAAACTCCAGTACTCTGGCCACCTCATGCGAAGAGTTGACTCACTGCAAAAGACTCTAATGCTGGGAGGGATTGGGGGCAGGAGAAGAAGGGGACGACAGAGGATGAGATGGCTGGATGGCATCACTGACTCAATGGACGTGAGTCTGAGTGAACTCCGGGAGTTGGTGATGGACAGGGAAGCCTGGCGTGCTGCGATTCATGGGGTCGCAAAGAGTCGGACACGACTGAACGACTGAACTGAACTACTGGGAAGAGAGAAATAAAACTGTCTTTGTTCACAGATGGTATCACTGTCTATGTAGAAAACCTCAAAAATCAACAAAGATTCTTGAAGCTAAAAAACATATATAGCACAACAGAAAGATACAAGGTTTATATACAAAATCGCTTATAAACCACTAATGAACAATTGGAATATGAAATTACATTTTGCTTATATTAGGTCCCCCAAAATGAGATATTTAAGTGTAAATCTAACAAAGCATATAATAGATCTATATAAGGCAAATATGACTGATGAAAAAATCAAAGACTATCTAAAACAACAGAGAACAGATACATGTATAACTAACCACTTTGCTATACACCTGAAACTGTACAACATCATTAATCAACTATATGCCAAAATAAAATAAAAATTTTAAATAAATAAATGGAGATATTCTATGTTCACAGATAAGCAGCTTAATGTTGTCAAGATGTCAATTCTTTCCAGCTCGATCTATAAATTCAATGTAGTCTCAAAGTTCTAGCAAGTTATTTTTTGGTTACTGACAAAATGAATCTAAAACTGACATGGAGAAGCAAAAGACCCTGAGTGGCCAACAGAATATTAATAGAGAAGTTTGAGGACTGACCCTACTTTAAGACTTAATGAAAAGATACAATAATCAAAATAGTGTGGTACTGGTGAAGGAATAGAGAAATACAATAATGGAACAAAACAGAGAGCCCAGAAAGAGGGCCACATAAATACAATTAGCTGACCTTTGACAAAGGAACAAAGGTAGGACAATGGAAAAAAGCTAGCCCTTTTCAACAAATGGTGCTGGAACATCACCATGACAAAAAAAAAAAAAAAAAAAATAGACACAGATCTTATACCCTTCATGAAAATTAACTCAAAATGGATAATAGACCTAAATGTAAAGTGCAAACTATAAAAATCCTAGGAGATAACACAGGAGAAAATCTAGGTGACCTTGGGTTTTGCAATGCCTTTTTATTTCCTAAGCCAAAAGCACAATCCATGTAAGAAAAAACTGTTAAGTAGGACTTCATTAAAATTAAAAATTTCTGCTCTGCAAAAGACATTGTTTAGAGAATGAAAAGACAGGCCACAGACTGGAAGCAAATATTTGTAAAATATATATCTGATAAAGAATTTGGATCTTAAATATACAAAGAACTATTAAAATTCGACAATTAGGAAACCCAATTAATAACTGGGCAAAAGATCTGAAGAGACAACTCACCAAACAAGATATAAGTATGGTAAATAAAGATACAAAAAGATGCTCAACATCACCTGTCATTAGGGAAGTGCAAATTAAAACTAATACCATCAAGCACCCATAAGAATGGCTAAAATCCAAAACACTGACAGTACCCAGTGGCAAGGATGTAGACCAACAGGAACTTTGATTCGTTGCTGCTGAAATGCAAAAACAGTACAGCCACTTTTTCCACTTTCAAGAGACAGGCAGTTTCTTATAAAACTAAACATACTCTTACCATATGACCCAGCAATCATGCTTCTTGGTATTTTCCCAAATGAGTTGAAAGTTTATGTCCACACAAAACCTGCACATGAATGTTTATAGAAGCATTATTCTTAAGTGTTAAAACATGGAAACAACCAAGATGTCCTTCAATAGATGAATAGATAAACAAAATCTTGGTATGTCCATATAAAGGATTCAGCATTAACAACAACAAAAAAAGCTGTCAAACCATGAAAACATAGGGAGGAATATTCAATGCGTATCGCTAAGTGAAAGAAGCCCAATATGACTTCATACCATATGATTCAGTCTATAAATATACAGACTACATACTATATGATTCCAATTCTATGGTATTCTGGAAAAGGCAAAATTATGGAGCCAGTAAAAAGATCAGTTTTTGTTTGGAGTTCTATTGGGGAGAAAAGAAACAGGGGAGGGATGGACCATGGGAATTTTAGGCAATGAAACTATTATATGCATGATACTCTAAGGGTCAGTATCTGTTGTTATACATCTGTCAAGACACATGGAAGATACAAAGAGTGAACTATAAGGTAAACTATATACTTGAGTTAATAATGTATCAATATTGGCTCATCATTTTTAACAAATCTGTAACACTAATCTGTTACTGATAGGGAAAACTGGGGTGGAGTGATGGAGTAATATGGACTCTGTATAGCTATATCCCTGAAACTGCTCTAAAAATTATATTAATTTTTTAATGTAAAGACTACAAAGTAAGAATTATTACCTGCATAATTTTAGATAATTTGGTTAAAAGAAAGTCTGAATGAGACTCTGAAAAGACATGAATTCTCTTGCTTTTAGTTTTACTTTTTTCTGGGAATCAGGCATATGGGTTTTTTTAATTGTGGTAAAATATTTTGCCAAAAGAACACACTGGTCATTGCAAACACCCTCTTCCAACAACACAAAAGACTCTACACATGGACATCACCAGATGGTCAATACCAAAATCATACTGATTATATTCTTTGCAGCCAAAGATGGAGAAGCTCTATACAGTCAGCAAAAACAAGACTGGGAGCTGACTGTGGCTCAGATCATGAACTCCTTATTGCAACATTCAGACTTAAATTGAAGAAAGTAGGGAAAACTACTAGAAATCAAATCTCTTATGACTATACAGTGGAAATAAGAAATAGATTCAAGGGATTAGATGCGACAGACAGAGTGCCTAAAGAACTATGGACACAGGTTTGTGACACTGTACAGGAGGCAGGTATCAAGACCATCCCCAAGAAAAAGAAATGCAAAAAGGCAAAATGGTTGTCTAAGGTTAGGCCTTACAAACAGCTATGAAAGGAAGAGAAGTGAAAGGCAAAGCAGAAAAGGAAAGATATACCCATTTGAATGCAGAGTTCCAAAGAATAGCAAGGAGAGATAAGAAAGCCTTCCTCAGTGACCAATGCAACTAAATAGAGGAAAACAAGAGAATGGGAAAGACTAGAGATCTCTTCAAGAAAATTAGAGATACCAAGGGAACATTTCATGCAAAGATAGGCTCAATAAAGGACAGAAATGGTATGTACATAACAGAAGCAGGAGATAGTAAGAAGAGGTGGCAAGAATACACAGAAGTACTGTACAAAAAAGATCTTCACAACCCAGATAATCACAATGGTGTGATCACTCACCTAGAGCCAGACATACTGGAATGTAAAGTCAAGTGGGCCTTAAAAAGCATAACTACAAACAAAGCTAGTGGAGGTGATGGAATTCAAGTTGAGCTGTTTCAAATCCTAAAAGATGATGCTGTGAGAGTGCTGCACTCAATATGCCAGCAAACTTGGAAAACTCAGCAGGGGCCACAGGACTGGAAAAGGTCAGTTTTCAGTCCAATCCCAAAGAAAGGCAATGCCAAAGAATGCTCAAACTACTGCTCAATTGTACTCATCTCACACGCTAGCAAAGTAATGTTCAAAACTCTACAAGCCAGGTTTCAACAGTATGTGAACCATGAACTTCCAGATGTTCAAGCAGGATTTAGAAAAGGCAGAGGAACCAGAGATCAAATTGCCAACATCTGTTTGATCATCGAAAAAACAGGAGAGTTCCAGAAAAACATCTACTGCTTTATTGACTATGCCAAAGCCTTTGACTGTGTGGATCATAACAAACTGTGGAAAATTCTTCAAGAGATGGGAAAACCAGACCACCTGACCTATGTTCTGAGAAATCTGTATGCAGGTCAAGAAGCAACAGTTAGAACTGGACATGGAACAACAGACCGGTTCCAAATTGGGAAAGAAATACGTCAAGGCTGTATACTGTCACCCTGCTTATTTAAATTATATGCAGAGTACATCATGAGAAATGCTGGGCTAGATGAAGCACAGCTGGAATCAAGATTTCCGGGAGAAATATCAATAACCTTAGATATGCAGATGACACCACCTTTATGGCAGAAAGTGAAGATGAACTAAAGAGCCTCTTGATGAAAGTGAAAGAGAGTGAAAAAGTTGTCTTAAAGCTCAACATTCAGAAAACTGAGATCATGGCATCTGGTCCCATCACTTCACGGGAAATAGATAGGGAAACAGTGAAAACAGTGACCAAATTTATTTTTTTGGGCTCCAACATCACTGCAGATGGTGACTGCAGCCATGAAATTGAAAGATGCTTGCTCCTTGGAAGAAAAGTTATGACCAACCTAGACAGCTTATTAAAAAGCAAAGACATTACCTTGCCTGCAAAGGTCTGCCTAATCAAAGCTATAGTTTTTCCAGTAGTCATGTATGGATATAAGAGTTGGACCATAAAGAAAGCTGAGCACTGAAGAATTGATGCTTTTGAATTGTGGTGTTGGATAAGACCCTTGAGAGTCCCTTGGACAGCAAGGAGATCCAACCAGTCAGTCCTAAAGGAAATCATCCCTGAATATTCATTGGAAGGACTGACACTGAAACTGGAAATGCAATACTTTGGCCACCCTGATGCTGGGAAAGATTTAAAGCAGGAGGAGAAGGAGACGACAGAGGATGAGATGGTTGGATGGCATCACTGACTTAATGGACATGGTTTTGGGTGGACTCCGGGAGTTGGTGATGGACAGGGAAGCCTGGTGTGCTGCAATCCATGGGGCTGCAAAGAGTTGGACACAACTGAGCAACTGAACAAATATAGCATGACATAAAATATACTATTTTAATCACTTGTTAAGTTCATATGTTTTTATATATAGTAAATAATAAGTTATTACTACCTCTTCTTGAGATTACCAGAATAAAGACAGGGTATACTCACCTTGATAAAAATGTGGCAAAACCAAACCTCCCCTAAAAGAGTGTATTAAGAACTTTGACATAATTGGAGTCAATGTGGGAAATCTGTACTACTGAACTATAGATGTTCTATTTCTCTGGGCTTATCCAGTGAAAGACAGGATCAGACAGATGACTATCTTGGAGGACAGTGGCAGAAACTCTAGCATAGTAATAAAGAGAGTGTACTATGAAGGAGTGAAACGAACTTCTGAAAACAAGTTGACTTAAAAAAAAAATCAGAGCACAGCTTAGAAAAGATGATCAAGTTTTGGTGCTTCCAGGAAAAAATAATGACTAAATCAGAAAAATTCTGTGGAGTGATTCTAAATTCCAATGAAAACAGTTTAAAATTGAAGGACAGATCAACACTCAGACAACAAAAACCTTACTTCCACTGTCTGAAGAAACTAAAAAGCAACTAAGACTAGGAAGAAGAACGGCATACTGATAAGAAAAAAATAACCGAAAGGATTTGGTTAAAAAAGAAGCAGCTAAAATAGAAAACGTGATTTGCAGAATGAAAACAAAATAAAGAGTAGTCTGGTCAAGACAAATTAAATAACATCTAATTATATAAAACTGAAAAATTAGCTATTAAATATTTCACTTGTACACTAAAATGCTCCAATATATAAACATTTTACATTGACTCTAGAAATCTGGCTACCCAGGTATTAGTAATATTCTGGAAGATAAATGAAGGCCTATAGATCCTGTATCTTTTAAGGCACAGTGAAGAAAAGGATTGCATTATTGTCAGTGAAAATGTATTCACATTAGAAAATTTTCTTTAATCTGCATCTTGATAGCAATGACCAAAGAAAAGATTTATGGTAACCACAACAAAAAGGAAACTTTCAGTCTCAAAATATGGTGTATACTAGCTAAAACTGTTCTGGAGATGTTCTACAGACAATGAATCTGAAGAAAAGGAGGCTCCAATAAGGACAAACAACATGTTTCCTTCACCCCATTTACATCCTTTCTTGAAAAACCTTGTCAAACTTAAAGGCAAAATTCAAGAAATGTTTCCGACGCTACTATGTGCAAAGCTGTGCTAGGCCATACAGGAAAACGAACGTTGAACAAAACATAGTCTCTATACTTTAGTAGCGGAGAAGGCAATGGCACCCCACTCCAGTACTCTTGCCTGGAAAATCCCATGGGTGGAGGAGCCTGGTAGGCTGCAGTCCATGGGGTCGCTGAGTCAGACACGACTGAGCGACTTCACTTTGACTTTTCACTTTCATGCATTGGAGAAGGAAATGGCAACCCACTCCAGTGTTCTTGCCTGGAGAATCCCAGGGATGGCGGAGCCCGGTGGCCTGCCATCTGTGGGGTCGCACAGAGTCGGACACGACTGAAGCAACTTAGCAGCAGTAGCAGCATACTTTAGTAGGTTAAAACAGGGGGAAAAAAACCACACAACCATTTATTGAAAAGAAAGAAAAGCACATAAGAGAGCCATAGACAGTTCTATACCATATTCAAAAGAATCTGGGGGACAGAGTGGGGAGACCCAACAAGAGGAGACAAGGAACTGCAGGGCTCATACATGCTATACCTATTTACATGCCTGCTATGCACTAGTGGGCACATGAGTTCTATCACTATGGGACTGGGGAGAGGTCAGAAAGGAGTTCAGGAGCACTCATTCTCAGAGTCTAACCTTGAATTAACGAACAGGGTATTACTTTCTTGGCTATCAGCGGGGAGAGGGAAGAGGAGAAGGGTAAGATAAGGGGTATGGGATTAAGAGATGCAAACTACTAAGTATAAAATAGATGCGCAACAAGGGTAAATCACACAGCACAGAGAAACATAGCTGTTGTTTTGTAATAACTTTAGAAGGAATATAAGCTATAAAAATATTGAATCATTATATTATACACCTGAAACTAATGTAATACTATATACATCAACTACAGTTCAATTAAGAAAAGCACAGGGGAATTACAAACATTATAAATTTGTAGCTGTTAATCAAGCTTCTTTCACTTTATGTTATTAAGGAGGCATATTATAGGTATGCAGAAATAAAACACACTGAAAACTCACCGTGTTTTTTTGTTTCAGATCCCAGGAATTAAACTCAGACGTCAATCTTCTCCCTGATTTTCTATGACTTTTTGCATTTTTTTGAGGAGAAGGGCTTTGATCACAAGTATCAGTATTCACATCTTTTGACAACATGTATTTCTTCTTGTAGATCACAGATTCTTCAACTGTCTTATTTAGGAGAACTGATTTAAAAGTAGTTTCAGATTCAATACACCAATCACTCTGCTTGGTATTCTCAATACTTTTCTCCTCCGAATGTGTAGAGTGACCTGGTTGTTGTCTGCTTCGGTGGCAGTCATCTGCTTCTGCTTTATCTGTTCTGTCATGCTGCATTATCTCCTTCCTATACTGTACCTTTCCTGTTTCCTCAGAATTATCATCAGATATTGAAGAGGATGACTTTTGTTTAGTAAGTTTTTGGTTGATAACAATATCTAGTGGGAAAATGAGAAATTAATCCTTATTAAATTTATAAATTGATCATATATAAAATTTATTAAAACCAAAATATTTGTTAAGACATTTCAAGAAATGAGTATTTCCTTGAATAACTATTTTATATACAGCGAAAACTGTTTCACCTTGATTAAATGTGTCTCTTGATGAAGTACTTGCTCTTTGGTTATTACACAGCTTAATATTTGTTACAGGTGTCCAACATGCCCATTTGGAGTGCATTTTATCTCCACAGGTATTGTCTAAAACATCAGGTAACCTGAAAAATAATTCATTTGCTCATTATAAAACCTTAGCCTATCACTCTGGTATAAAGTCTTGACTTTTTCTTAGTCAATGTTTATTGATAGAAATTTGTTAAAGTATGAAAAAATTTTCAAAAGTCATGATGAAAATTAAAACTTACTATATAATTTATTATATTATTTTTAAAATTCCATTATTGCTTCTATTTTGAGATCTACCTAAATACATCTCAGGTATCTGACATATATCTTCATGGGTATTTAAACTTGGTTAAATTTCTTCTTATTCATGCTTTACTATTTTAAAGCTTTTATTCATTTTAAGTCTCTCAATTGGAAGAGTTATATCAGTTGATACAGAAAAAACATACAAGCTATTCGCCACGGTACTATCATAATACTTGAAAGATGTTAGTTCTATAACCAATACTACATTCTAAGAACATAAAGGACTCTTCCTTTAAATTTATCAGTTGCTAAGTCACGTCCAACTCTTTGCAACCCCGTGGACTGCAGCATGCCAGGTTTCTCTGTCCTTCATCATCTCCCTGAGCTTGTTTAAACTCATGTCCATTGAGTTAGTGATGCCATTCAACCATCTCATCCTCTGTTGCTCCATTCTCCTCTTCCCCTCAATCTTTCTCAGCATCAGGGTCTTTTCCAGTGAGTTAGCTCTTCGTGTCAAATGGCCAAAGTATTGGAGCTTCAGCTTCAGCATCAGTCCTTCCAAAGAACACTCAGGGTTGATTTTCTTTAGGATTGACTCATTTGATCTCCTTTCTGTCCAAGGACTCTTCTAGAGTCTTCTCTAGCACCAGTTTGAAAACATCAACTCTTCGGTGTGCAGCCTTCTTTATGGTCCAACTCTCACACACGTGACTACTGGAAAAACCACAGCTTTGACTATATGGATCTTTGTGGGCAAAGTGATGTCTCTGCTTTTTAATATGCTGTCTAGGTCTGTCATAGCTATTCTTTCAAGGCACAAGCGTCTTTTAATTTCATGGCTGTAGTTACCATCTGCATTGATTTTGGAGCCCAAGAAAACAAAATCTGACAGTTTGCACATTTTTTCCCATCTATTTCCCATGAAGTGATAGGCCATGGTCTATGATCTTTTAAATTTGTTACAGTCATCTAAATAGAGTAACATTATAGGCTAAATGACTAGATGGATATTCTCATACTTACAAAGGTTTATCTATTCTTCCTGCTGCCTGTGAATCGAGAACAATTTGCTGGAGTTCACCTAAATGAAACAAAAATTATGGTATTCTCATTTTTTCATACAGTTGGTAGGGTTAAATGAAAGCTAGTGTAGAATTTGATCAAAGTTCATATATTGGGATGGAGAGATTGATTGATCTCATCTTCCCACTCCCAGACCCAAACTTCTTGGGAACAAAGACTGTTGTTATACTTCCCCATAATTTCTAAGTTCTCTGCATAGAGCTGAATGTATTCATTATAAATCTTTTTCAAATAAATGAAACTCAGTGAAGTTAATGTATAGAAATATATATGTATGTATATGTGTGTGTGTGTGTGTGTGTGTATATATATGTATTGTAAGAAAGAATGACAAAAATTGAACCAAAAAGTACTTACTAAAATTTTGGTTTGGGAATTCAGTGTCCTTATTTTCTGTCTCTTCTACAACTTTAGCAATTTTGATAGGCTACAAACAGGAGAAATTTTAATATAAATTTGAATTAAGGCATTATATGAAAATGACTTTTAAAAGTTAAGAGTATTAAAGTTTAAAACTTTAAATTTTGCCTTATGATTAAAAGTTGGATAGTAGTTCTGCTTCTTTCATAAAATTATGCCCATTCTAGAATACTCCCTTATCCTAAAACACAAGAAAGTACCTTTTATTGCAGATTAGGAGGCATTATAGCCTACAAATTTTCTGATCTCAGCCATAGCTAGAAAAATAATGTAATTTTTCTCTCTGAGAATTTCTGGAACCTCCATGCCATGTCATCTATTGCTCTTGATCTCACAGGCTGCATCTATTCTGTCTTTTCTCAATATACATATGAACTGAAGTGTCAAATGATCTTGTAAAGTTTTGGCCACTGCACAGGTAACTTCTTGATGACAGCAAGCTTCTTTCTTTCCACAGCTACATGTACACACTTGTTCAGACAAAATAAAAATATGCCATCACTATCAGAAAAATATACTCCCTAGCTAAGATATTCTGCCTCATCCTATCTTCTCTAATCTAGCCAGTGGTTCTCCACACTGGGAGAGGAGCAGTAGGAAAGTGTACAAGTGTACAGGGGGTGTTCTACCCTTATCTTTCCACCACATAACCATTACATTTTTTTTTTTTTACATCCACCATCTTTTTTTTCAACTGTAACACCAAGGCTGCTAAACTTTACTTGAGGAAATTATACTTATTTCTGAACTAATGCCATGATAAGATTTATAGTCTTTAATGTGAACTGGGCCCTTAACATTGCCTACCACTTGTACTTATTCTTAGCCCTCTCCACTATCCCTCAGTGCTTATTCCAAATCTTCATGTGTCCCTGAGCCCTCTGCATCAAGAGAAGCTCAACATCCTCACCCTTCAGAGAAAACAAAAACTTTGAGCTGTTCATCTATAAACTTATCTGTATCTCTTGATTACCTATTTCTCCAAGATACAACTTGCTCTTATCCATTCCCTGCTCTGTCCCACTTCTTCAACTACCTGGAAAGAATGTGCTCCTTGATATCCATCTGACTAATAACCTTTACTGACTCCAAAAATCAACTCACTCTCCATCTCCTAAAAGAACATCTCCTGATCTTTATCCTCCTCTCCAGCTCTGGGATTAGAGAGAGTTTTCTGCCCTCTGTGCTAAGTCACTTTAGTCATGTCCAACTGTTTGTGACCCCATGGACTGTAGCCTACCAGGCTCCTCTGTCCTTGAGATTCTTCAGGCAAGGATACTGGAGTGGGTTACCATGCCCTTCTCCAGGGGATCTTCCCAAACCAGGGATTGAACCCAGTCTCCTGCATTGCAGGCAGATTCTTTACCACTAATGCCACCTGGGAAGCCCATCTGCCTCTCCATTAGGCTTTTACTGCATCCTGTATGTATATCTGAGAACGCATACAACAGAATACAAGAATGATGGCAAGTTCATTTCTCTTACTGAACATATAAACCAAGAGTTGAATAAGTATTTCTAAATTTTATTGTTAGCACAGTGAGTGATAAGACCTTACTAAATTTTAAGGACAAAAAGTGATATGTAAAAAAATTTTTTAAGCAATACTTTTTAAAAAATTAAGACACTCACTGCTTAAGACCCTGTTTGCAAAAGAAGTTAGTTCAACAGTATTTCTATAATAATGTGATTAAAAACTTAATATTAAAAATGCTTTCAAAGTAAAGTTACTTTGTCTGTATTATCTCCTCTCTTTTTTTCTTCAGATGGTCTAGATTTAAGTGATACAGCATAATCCACTCCTTGTTCCAATGTTTTAGAAACACCAGGTTTTTCTGTAGAACTCGTCATTTGCAGTGGTGGTTTAATTCTTCTTTTTCGTGGTGTTGCTAGAATGGAGGACAAAGGACTTATATTTGTCGGATTTTAAAACTGTATGTTGCTATCACTGAGATACTTTTTGCTGAAGAAAGTTAAAAAGGGGGGTCTACTAGGATGGGTCCCAGGTTTCTGATTTAGATGAGTAACTCAATATAGATTCCATTTACCAAGGTAAGAAATGGAGAGAAACTGGCAGGGAGGGTGGAAAGATGAATTTATTTTGTACTTGTTAAGTCTGAGAAGTGTGTGAAACATTAATTTCTCAGTAGGCAAGCAGATTTTGGGAACAGAAGGTCACTATTAAATTGTCATAAAGATTAAATAATGCTGTGTTTACAGCAACTAGTATATAGCATTATTTTTGAACTTTTATTTAGCTCTTAGTATGTACCAGGCATGGTCTAAATGTTGCACAATACTTGTTTAACGAATAATTATTTAATCCTTTAAACAATTTAATGAGGTTAGACACTTTAGTCCTATTTCATAGAAAGGAAATTGGTTCTAAACTTACCTATGGAGTACACACCTGGAAGTGGGGAAACAAGCCCAAGCAGCCTGATTAATTTAACGTTTTATCCACTATGTTATGCTGAGTCCTGCTTAAATTATAATAAGCTCTTAATACCAGATATTAGTATTTTGAAAAATATTTATATAGATACCCATTAAATCTTTCACACATTTGATATTTTTTGACAGAAGACATCTGTGGTTCATATTCTATCAGTTTTTCTATCTCAAAATTATCCTCTAGGTAAATTAGGTCCAGAATATTCCTAAATTTAAAAAATGCCTGCTTTAAATAATACTTCTTAGAAATCTTTTAAGATTATAAAACTTACATGTATTGACTAAAAGTATTGGACTTCTCACAGTGTATCTATCTGCACCAGGAACAATCATTGATGCTTCAGACATTTTTCTTTTGCTAGGAGTAATTATCTTAAACCATGAGGAAAAAACCACAGTAAATACACATTCTCTCTTGAAATTAAATATCCTACAATTTTATTCATAACATTTTACCTTGACTACACACAAAAGATATATTTTTTTTATAAATAATGATATTCAAACATTTCTGCATTTAGTCTGATTTGAAGGATTT
>SJYT01041868.1:12657-24872 GCA_006410635.1 Cephalophus harveyi
CTGATTTGAAGGATTTTATCCTAATATTAACAGTCAAAATGAGGACATTGTTTTAAAGAATATCCAGACTTAGAAATACAGGAACTTTATATGTTTTTGCTAAAATATTTTATTGATACTCAGTTTACCTAGTTAACCACTGGCTCACAGACTCCTATTCTATTTTATAAGGACAATATTTGGAACACACATTTAGGTAAACTTGTTTGTGAAAGCTTTCATAATGTTAAACATTCTTCAAAATTCTGTTAAGACTAAACTGCCTTTAGAGTAAAAAGCAGCTAAAAAAACAGGAGTAAAAATAAATAAATAAAACGGGAATTCAGAGATTCAGAGGCAAGCTGCTGCTGCTGCTAAGTCGCTTCAGTCGTGCCCAACTCTGTGCAACCCCACAGACGGCAGCCCATGAGGATCCCCGGTCCCTGGGGTTCTCCAGGCAAGAACACTGGAGTGGGTTGCCATTTCCTTCTCCAATGCATGAAAGTGAAAAATGAAAGTGAAGTTGCTCAGTCGTGTCCAACTCTTAGCGACACCATGGACTGCGGCCCACCAGGCTCCTCCGTCCATGGGATTTTCCAGGCAAGAGTACTGGAGTGGGGTGCCATTGCCTTCTCCGGGCACACAAACTAGTGTTCCAAAAAGGTCTGCATTTTCTAACTATAGCCTAGAATGACTGATAAGAACAACTGAAGTAGATAAGCAGGGGGCGGACTACCAGGGATTGGCATTCCAGAGGATGCCATACAAAGGAGTACTGAAGACAAACTGAAAAGAAGCAGAAGATAGTTATTTTTAAAAAGGCATAGGAAAAAATACTAATGGAATTTTGAGTAGGTATGTATATGGGGCATGGAGGAAAGGTTTGGAAGGCTAGGAGAAAAGTGAATTTTAAGATTAACCAGAAAATAAGCTACCAAGCCAGCAGATTTGTCTTAAAGAAATTACAGTTCCTAGTGTCATATGAATGGGATCCCAAAAGTTACTTATTTATATAAATGCTTCAAAAGGCTAATCCTTATTGAAAACATAGCAGGTATTTAACAACAGTGCAATGTTTTTCAGACTTTAGTGTGCTTAAGATCTTTTCCAGACTTTGTGTTATGATTCAATAGGTTTTAGGTGGAGAGTCTAAGAATCTGTATTTTTAATAAGTACTCAAGTTATGATTCTGATAAAAGACCCCAAAAAAGGCTTTATAATCTAATCACCTGACAGAACTATAGTTGACAAAATGGTATTTTTAATTTAATGAAGGACATAGACAAAAGGGATAAATAGTGAGTAACAATGTATGAAGGAGCCTGTGAGAGTTACAGGCAAGATGAGAGATTAGTAAAAACAATTAATCAGTAAAAGCTCCATCAAGAAAGTAAAAATGAACAAAGGTTTACAAGTTTAAGTACACTTCAGACCAGAAGAGGTAAAAACAGCATGAATGAAGGTACAGAGGCAAGAATGAGTGTGACAAAAAAGACAGAGTAAAGCAACTGACCATACTAAAGTGGAGGGTATTTTGAAAGAGTAAAATTAAATTACAGAAGGTCTTCAAATTAAGTCAAAATTTAGATATAATGGGATAAACACAGAGATCACAAGACTTTCTGAGCAGAAGAATGCTACTAGGATATTGGTATGAGAAAAATCAGTTGTATACCTCACAGGGCAGCTCACAGGATGGACCAATAATGTCGAAGACACTACTAGGTACACTAAAATGAGTAACAGTGAAGAGAATGAGGAGGAAACCATGTGAGAAATATTATAAAAGAATATTCACTAGCACCTTGGTTCTAGCTATAGGGTGAGAGGAGGCTAGAATCAAGGACATCATCAGAAAAATTAATGGCAATCTTGATTACTGAAGCATGGAGGCAGATGCAAATTTGAGGCAAAAGATAGAGTTTGAGGTTAGACTTTAGTTCCCTAAAGTCTGAGAAATGGTTCTATCAAACGTGGCCTAGAGGAGATCCTTTATGGAGGAGGAGGAGGAAAAAGAACCTAATATTTTGCTTTTTCCTCATGCAAATAAACTGAACATTACATTATAAATTTGTATTCTAGATTAAAGCCAAGTGCAAAGATAGGACAGAAAGGATAAATGAAAAAAGTAGTACTTTCCTATATAACTCTAATTTGAAACTTACATGGATATAGTATACTCTGTCCTAAATCCCTAACCCTTGCATATAAACACCGTGTGCTGAAACACTATCTTTTGTTTGTATTTGTAAAAGGCAGGGGAAATATTCTAAAATGTTACTGACATTTGAATTCTAGATACATTTTTCTATAACAATGATTTGCCTATGCTGCTTTATAAATGATGGTTTTGACACCATATGTACCTCAGGCTGGCTATTTTTTCTATCCCCTTGGTTACTGTTTTTGATATATTTTGGAGGTTTAGTAAATTCCTCTTGGAGGTTAGCTTTTTCTTTCCAACTAATATGTTCTTCTTCAACTGGTGAGATTTGACTTTCTGGGACTAGAATCTGTTGGAGAATAAGGAAAAATTGTTTAAAAGTGCAAACCATAGGAAGTCCTCAAAAATGACTGGATGTCTTCATAAAGCACTCATTCATCTCACACTCATAAAGGTTAGTTCTTTTTGTCTTATATCTATGTACTATTACAATTTTCAATCCTACAAAGTGACCCAACAAAAAGCATCCACTTTTTCAAATGTTAACAGATATAAAAGAGGCTTTGGCATTAGTGGCAGAACATATATTTCTGATTTTTAAAGTTACCAAGACTGGTATTAATGAATAACAATCTACCTTCTGTACTGAAATAAATTATTATTAATAACATGTTTACAAAGTCACATATACCTTGTTGGGGCACTGAGAGAATTTATTTATTCTCCAAGACAAACTTATAACTGTGCTATTATTATTTAGGGTTAAACTTAGACCAGTGATAGAAATCAAGTAAGTGAGACACATACCTGTGATCCGCTTGCATCAAAAAGAATATGCACAGATGTTTTGGCAACAGATATACCTTGTTTTCTGGTAAATTCCTAAAATTAAATTAATTCAACAGGGTGTCATTTTCTCCCAGTTCTTTCCGTTTTTAATGCAATATTTCCTATACCTGCTTCTTTCCAAATCACCAAATTATCTTAAATCAATTTTAAATACATACAAATACTCTTCTCAGGATACTTCAAGACTCCCTAACTATAGTCTTAGCCTACAATTTTGGTAAAGGTTCCTCACAAGCATATTATCTGCTATTTTTCACCATAAATCTTTTCCATGTTATAGACTGAATGTGTCAGTTCACACATTGAAACCTAGTCCCCAAGAATGGTATTAGGAGGGCAGGCCTTTGGGTCATGCTGAGGTCATAAGGGCATAACCTTTATGAATGGGATTACTGCCCTTATAAAAGAGACCTCAGAGAACTCCCTCACCATGTAAGGACACAGTGAAAAGACTGCCATTGATAAACCAGAAAATGGACTCTCCCCCTACACTGAATCTGCTGGCACCCTGATCTGACTTCTGGCCTCCAGAACTATGAGAAATAAATGTTTCTTATTTAAGACACCAAACCACAGTATTTTTGTTACAGTAGCCTGAACAAACTAAGACAGGCATCACCCAAACTTGTCAACTGCACATATCCCTAAATATAACATGAATTGTTATCTTGATTCCTAAACAAATCCGACTCATTATGTTTTCCACAATCCTGGAAAACATCTTATCTAAATTACATTAATTTCAAAGGCCATTTCAAGGTCCAACTCCATAGCCTTTCCTTCAGATCTGACTCTTAATGAGCATTCTCTTTCTTCAAATTCTATGCATCATTTTCTATATGCCACTTACTTCTTCTGAGACATATTCTGTAATTCTCACAATGTTTAGTATCTTAAAAACAAGGCTTTGTCTCATTTCATTTTTTAAACCCCTGGCAGGAATTCATCATTAAATGTTTTGAGTAGCTGCTGCTAATTTTGTCATCTGAGATTCATTCTAATAGATATCTGAAAGGGTACAGCTGATAATATGATGGTTATTCCACAATACAATTTAAAGAACTAAAAATCTGTATGTTATTTAAGAATTGTAGAGGAAAAAAAAAATCACTGAAACTTACAGTCCCAAGTTCCCAGAATTATGAAAATATTTAAAAGTTTAACTTACCTTATATTTATTTCCACCAAAAATTTTTTGTGCCACATTAGTGATTTCTAATGATGCATCAAAATACAAAAGCAATTGTTTCCCTTCTCTTTTACTAATTTTTACTATATTTTTCAGAATTACTGTCAGTAGCTTCTTCGATTCTCTCACTGTACAGAAATAAATCACACTGATTAGTTCATATTCATTTCTATGATACCACTCTATAGGTATATTATAAATAAGAAAAGCATGCAGCATACCAATTAAAATGAACTGAAACAAAATTAACTTTTAGGATTTAACAGTATTGAGTCAATTCTGGTACTACTTATGGAAACAAAAATTGTCCATGGAGTCTTTTATATATTCCTGTAAATTGAACAAAGGGTCTAACAACACCCTGTGGAGCTGCTACTTCACCATTCCCCTAGTCTGCAACTGTAGATATTCTTTTTCTCTAGAACCATTGCTTTCATTCCAATCCCAAAGAAGGGCAATGCCAAAGAATGTTCAAACTACCGCACAATTGCACTCATTTCACATGCTAGCAAGGTAATGCTCAAAATCCTGCAAACTAGGCTTCAACAGTACATAAACCGAGAACTTTCAAATGTCCAGCTGGATTTAGAAAAGGCAGAGGAACCAGAGATCAAATTGCCAACATCCTCTGGATCATAGGAAAAGCAAGAGAATTCCAGAAAAACATTTACTTCTACTTCATTGACTATGCTATAACCTTTGACTGTGTGGATCACAACAAACTGTCGAAAATTCTTAAAGAGATGGGAATATCAGACCACCTTTATCTGCTTCCTGAGAAATCCATATGCAGGTCAAGAAGCAACAGTTAGAACCAGACATGGAACTGACTGGTTCCAAATAGGAAAAGGAGTATGTCAAGGCTGTATGTTGTCACCCTGCTTATTTAACTTACATGCAGAGTATATTATGCGAAATGCTGGGCTGGATGAAGCACAAGCTGGAATCAAGATTGCTGGGAGAAATACCAATAACCTCAGATATGCAGATGACACCACCCTTCTGGCAGAAAGTGAAAAGGAACTAAAGAAAGAGCCTTTTGATGAAGGTGAAAGCAGAGTGAAAAAGCTGGCTTAAAACTCATTCAAAAAACTAAGATCACGGCATCCAATCCCATCACTTCATGATAAACAGATGGGGAAACAATGGCAACAGTGACAGACTATTTTCTTGGGTGCCAAAATCAATGCTGACAGTGACTGCAGCCATGAAATTAAAAGATATTTGCTCCTTGGGAAAAAAAAAAAAAACCATGACCAACCTAGACAGCATATTAAAAAGCAGAGACATCAGTTTGCTGACAAAGGTTTTTACAGTCAAAGATATGGTTTTTCCAGTAGTCATGTACACATGTAAGAGCTGGACCATAAAGAAGGCTGAGTACCTAAGAACTGATAATTTAGAACTGTAATGTTGGAGAAGACTCTTGAGAGTCCCTTGGACTGCAAGGGGATCCAACCAGTCAATCTTAAAGGAAATCAACCCTGAATATTCTTTGGAAGGACCAATGCTGAAGCTCTAATACCTTGGCCACCTGATGTGAAGAGCTAATTCATTGGCAAAGACCCTGATGCTGGGAAAGACTGAAGGCAAGAGAAAGGGGTGACAGAAGATGAGATGGTTGGATAGCATCACCAACTCAATGGACATGACGTTGAGTAAGCTGTGGGAGATGGTGAAATACAGGGAAACTTGGTGTGTTGCAGTCCATGGGGTCACAAAGAGTCAGATGTGACTGAGCAACTGAACTGAATTGAACTGACTGCTTGATATCTAGAATCCATCTGTGCCAGTTATGTAGAAACTCAGATCGTGCTTATTCCATATAGGTAGACAACATCACCACTTTGTTATAAATGACAGTAAAACATACAAATGAATAGTCAGATGAACAGAGAGTGCGCAAGGTCTTCAAGAGTCCTGAGCACAAGCCATACTTTCCTTGTACGTGTGCCACAAAGGGTTAGTTTAAGGATTGAAGCATGTATGTTGGTGTTTTGGTGCAATAGAGTCATGCCTGACTCTCTTGCAACGCTATGGATGGTAGCCCGTCAGGCTCCTCTGTCCATGGGATTTCTTAGGCAAGAGGACTGGCATGAGTTGCCATTTCCTTCTCCAGGGGATCTTCCTGACACAGGGATCGAACCTGTGTCTCCTACATTGGCAGGTGGATTCTTCACTGAGCCACCAAGGAAGCAGGAAACATCAGTCAGTTCAGTTCAGTCGCTCAGTCGTGTCCGACTCTTTGCGACCCCAAAGACCAAAAAAATAAAGTTGGACACTGTTTCCCCATCTATTTCCCATGAAGTGATGGGACTAGATGCCATGATCTTCGTTTTCTGAATATTGAGCTTTAAGCCAACTTTTTCGCTCTCCTCTTTCACTTTTATCTTTTTAGTTCTTCTTCACTTTCTGCCATAAGGGTGATGTCATCTGCATATCTGAGGTTATTGGTATTTCTTCCAGCAATCTTGATTCCAGCTTGTGCTTCTTCCAGCCCAGCATTTCTCATGATGTACTCTGCATAGAAGTTAAATAAGCAGAGTGACAATATACAGCCTTGACGTACTCCTTTTCCTATTTGGAACCAGTCTGTTGTTCCATGTCCAGTTCTAACTGTTGCTTCCTGACCTGCATATAGGTTTCTCAAGAGGCAGGTCAGGTGCTCTGGTATTCCCATCTCTTTCAGAATTTTCCAGAGTTTATTGTGATCCACACAGTCAAAGGCTTTGGCATAGTCAATAAAGCAGAAATAGATGTATGGACAATGCTCCTCTGTCCATGAGATTTTCCAGGCAAGAGTAGTGGAGTGGGTTGCCATTTCCTTCTCCAGAGAATCTTCCCAACCCAGGGATCAAACCTGGGTCTCCCGCATTGTAAGCAGATGCTTTACCATCTGAGGAAACATGGACAAAAGCAAAAGTGATAAGTCACTGAGTCGTGTCCCACTCTTTGCGACCCCATGGACTGTAGCTTACCAGGCTCCTCTGTCCATGGAATTCTCTAGGCCAGAATATTGGAATGGGTAGCCATTCCCTTCTCCAGGGGATCTTGCTGACCCAGGGATTGAACCCAGGTCTCCTGGATTGCAGATAGATTTTTTACTGTCTGAGCTACCAGGGAGGTCTGCGGAAGTGTATATAATGATATTAATAATAAGAGTTAATTGTCATCTTGACATCTGAAATTTCAGTGGAAATGCTGGTGGAGTGGGATGTAAAACAGGATATAGAAAAAAACAGAAATGAAAAGCAAGAGAAGGAAAGATTTAGTAAAAACTATTTTCTCAAAATTGGCTATGAATGGAGAAGTAATGAGACAGAAAAGACGACACAGGATTCAAGTAGACTTTTTTAAAATAAAAATTTATTTATTTTAATTGGAGGTTAATTACTTTACAATATTGTATTGGTTTTCAAGTAGACTTTTTAAGATACAGTGACGAACGTACCATAAAAAAATATGATGTTAAAACTACAGGAGAAGACATTATGTTAAGTGAAATAAGCCAGTCACAAAAAGACATACTGTATGATTCTGCTTAAAATAGTCAATTTCATAAAAACAAAAAGTAGAACGGTGGTTACAGAGACTGAAATGGGAAAGGAGAACTGTTTAATGGCTATAGAGTTTAACTGCTCAAGATAAGAAGAGTTCTGAAGATTTGTTTCACAATAATGTGAATGTACTTAACATTACTGAACTATACACTTATAAATGCTTAAGATGGTAAATTTTATGTTGTGTGATTTTTACCACAATTGAAAAAATAAGAGAAATTGGCTGAGGATGTATATGGAAACTTTCTAAACTAGTTTGGAAAGTTTTTTGTAATCTAAAACTATTCTAAAACAGAATTTATCTTTAAAAAAGACCTAAATCAAACTTTCAGAGATGAAAACTATAATGCCTTTTTATAAACATTATACAGAGTAGGATTAGACAGTTAGACACTGCAGAAAGATATTAATTAGCACAATAAAACACCGCAAATTTTTCCTAAATGGAAAAGAGAGTAGAAATAAAAGCCTGGGGTTTAGAGGGAGAACCCAAAGTATCAGTAAGCTGAGGGAGAACTTCACGTAGTTTAGTCTGTGTGTAGTCAGAATCTTCAAAGGAGAGGAGAAAAAGGAGCAGAAAAAAATAATGTGAAGAGCAATGGATAAAAACTTTAGAAGCAAGAAAGCTCAATGAACTCAGAGAATGAACAATGTGAAGAAAATTACACTAAAACACTATAATCGGATGTTTATAACTACTAATAAAGAGAAAATCTTAAAAGCAGCCAGGGGAAAAAAGACTTTTAACAAAAAAGAACAAACATGAGAATGACAGACCTCTCATCAGAAACAATGCAAGCCAAGACACAGGAGAATAACATCTTTAAAGTAAACTGAAACAAAAACAATAGGCAATCTAGAATTCTGTACAAGTATCAGAAATACTTCTCAGGACTTTCCTGGTGGCCCAGTGGTTAAGAATCTACCTGCAACCTCACAGGCGAACTCTATCAAACATTTAGAGAAGAGCTAACATCTATCCTGCTCAAACTGAAAAACTTTCAGAGGGAGGAAAAAACTCCCAAATTCATTCTGTGAAGCTACTATCACCCTGATACCAAAACCAGATAAAGTTATCACAAAAAATGCAAATTACAGGCCAATATCACTGATCAACACAGATGCAAAAATCCTCAAATTTCTACCAAACAGAATTCAACAACACATTAAATCCAACAACACATTAAATCCAACAATACACTGTGATCAAGTGGAGTTGATCCCAGGGATACAAGGATTCTTCAATAAACAAATCAATTACCATATTAACAAATGAAAAGATAAAAATCATATGATCATCTCAATAGAAACATAGAAAGTTTCTGACACCCATTTGTGATAAAAAAGAAAAACCAACTCTCCAGAAAATCAGCATAGAAGGAACCTACCTCAATATAATAAAGGCCATTTACAACCCACAGCAAACATTATTCTCAATGGTGAAAAACTGAAAGCCATTTCCTCTAAGATCAGGAACAAGACAAAGGTGCCCAGTCTCACCACTATTATTCAATATAGCTTTGGAAGTCCCAGTCACAGCAATCAGAGAAGAAAAATAAATAGAAGGAATCTAGATTGGAAAAGAAGTAAAAGTCTGTTTATAGATGACATACTATACAAAGAAAACCCTAAAAATGCCACCAAAAATTACTAGAGATAATCAATGAATTTAGTAAAGTTGCAAGATATAAAATAGATACATAGAAATCCCTTGCATCCCTATACACTAACAGTGAAAATCAGAGACCGAAATTAAGGAAACAGACCCATTCACCATTGCAACAAATAATAAAATACCTAGGAATAAACCTACTTAAAGAGACAAAAGGCCTGTATACAGAAAACTATAAGACACCGATGAAAGAAATCAAAGACAACACAGATGGAGAGATATACTATGTCCTTGGATTGGAAGAATCAATACTGTCAAAATGAATACACTATCCAAAGCAATCTACAGATTCAGTGCAATCCCTATCGAATTACCTATGGCATTTTTCACAGAACTAAAACAAAAAAATCCACAATTTGTATTGAAATATAAAAGACCCCAAAGAGATGGAGCTAGATTAATCAAAATCAACCTCCCTGACTTCAGACTATACTACAAAGATACAGTCATCAAGACAATATGGTATTGGCACAAAAACAGAAATACAGACAAACGGAAAAAGACAAAGCCCAGAAGTAAACTCATACACATGTGGGCACCTCATTTTGACAGAGGAAGCAAGAATATACAATGGAGAAAGACAGTTTCTTCAATAAGTGGTGATGGGAAAACTGGACAGTTACATGTAAAAGAATGAAATTAGAACACTTTCTAGCATCATTGTTCTTGTTTAGTTGCTAAGTCATGTCTGACTCTCTAGCGATTCCATGGGACTGCAGCCTACCAGGCTCCTCTGTCCGTGGGATTTCACAAGTGAAATGGATTAAAGACTTAAATGCAAATCCAGAAACTATTAAACTTTTAGAGGAAAACACAGGCAGTACAATCACTGACATAAATCACAGCAAGATTCTCTGACACCCCTCCTAGATTAATGGAAATAAAGCCAAAAATAAACAAATGGGACCTAATAAAATTTAAAAAGCTTTTGCACAGCAAAGGACACTGTAAACAAAATGAAAAGACAACTCTCATATGGAGACAATAATTGCAAAAGCAGCAACTGACAAAGGATTAATCTCCAAAATATATAAGCAGCACATACAGCTCAATATCAGAAAAGCAAACAACCCAATCTAACAACGGGCAGAAGACTTAAACAGATATTTGTCCAAAGAATACATACGGACAACCAATAAACACATGAAAAGATGTTTAATATTGCTCATTATTAGAGAAATGCAAATCAAAACTACAATGAGGTTATCACCTCACACCAGTCAGGATGGCCATCATCAAAAAATTTACAAACAATAAATGCTGGACTGTTGGTGGTGGGAATGTAAACTGATATAGCCATTACAGAGAACATTATGAGGATTGCTTAAATAACTAGAAATAAATCTACCATGAAAAAGTGAAAGTGTTAGTTGCTCACCCACATCCAACTCTTTTCAACCCCATAGACTATAGCCGGCTAGGCTGCCTTGTCCATGGAATTCTCCAGGTAAGAATACTGGAGTGGGTAGTCATTCCCTTCTCCAGGGGATCTTCTTGACTTACAGATCGAACCCAGGTCTCCAGCACTGCAGGCAGATTCTTTACCATTTGACCCACCTGGGAAGCCTGTATGATCCAGCAATCCCACTCCTGGGCATATACTCTGAGAAAAATCAGAATTCTGAGACACATGTACCTCAATGTTTACTGCAGCAAGGACATGGAAGCAACCTAGATATCCATTGACAGATGACGGATAAAGAAGCTGTGGTTACATATATATAATGGAATATTACTCAGTCATAAAAAGGAATGAATTTGAGTCAGTTATAGTGAGGTGAATGAACCTAGAGTCTGTTATACAGAGTGAAGTCAGAGAGAGTCAAACATATATTGTATATTAATATATACCTATGGAATCTAGAATAAAAGGTACTGATGAACCTGTCTTTATGGAAGGAATGGAGACAAAGATGGAGAGAATGGACTTATGAACACAGCAGGGGAAGGTGAGAGTAGGATGAACTGAGAAAGTACCATTGACATATATACACTATTATGTGTAAAATAGTTAGTGGGAAGTTGCTGTATAACACAGGGAGCCCAGCCTCGTGCTCTGTGATTACCTAGAGGGGTAGGGTAGCGGGAGGGGAGGGAGGGTCAAGAATGAGGAAATACATGTAATTATGACTGATTCACGTTGTTTTACTTGGTAGAAACCAACACTACATTGTAATTATCTTTCAATTAAAAAAAAAAATCTTAGAAAACAAAAAAGGACTTGCCTTTCAAATAGGGGACATAGGTTTGATTCCTGGTCTGGGAAGATTCCACATGCTATTGGGCAACTAAGCCTGTGTGCTGCAACTACTGAAGCCCTCATGGTCTAGAGCCCCTGTTATGCAAGAGAAGAAGCCACCGCAATGAGAAGCCCGCACACTGCAACTAGAGAAAGCCTGTATGCAGCAATGAAGACCCAGTGCAGCCAAAAATAATTTAAAAATTAACTACAAATAAAAGTTTAACCATGATAAATTGTAAAAATAAAATAAAAACAAATTTTTCAAAATATAAACAACAATTTTCTGACATTAAAAAAAGCTTATTTGCAGTACAAGAAATATTAGAGAAGTTACTCAGGCAGAAGGAAAATAATACCAGATAGAAATCTGCATATATTATAAATGAATGCTGAACACTGGAAATGGTAATTATAATGCACTATTTAAACTATTTTAAAAATCTCAGGATTGGGAACTCATGTACACCCGTGGCTGATTCATGTCAGTTCAGTTCAGTTCAGTCGCTCAGTCGTGTCCGACTCTTTGCGACCCCATGAATCGCAGCACGAGATGTGTATAA
>SJYT01041868.1:57005-97887 GCA_006410635.1 Cephalophus harveyi
CCCACCCCCAGCCCCAGCCCCAGCCCTGGCTGCGCCACTGCGGCCGTTTTCTCAACGGCTCCGCCTCAACGGTTAGGAGGCCCGCTTGCTAGTGCCGCCGCCCCCGGAGGCCCGGCGGACGCCGCAACTCTCCCCTAACGCGCCCCACCGTCAAGGAAAAAGCCTTCCCGGGCACCCAGCTCAATCTGTCCGTTGGAAGAGGTCTCCGCGAGGATCTCCTAGATTCGCTGCAGCCCGGCTTCGAGTCCCCGAACCTCCGTTATCGCCTCGGCGCCTCAGGCGGCCAAGGGAGGGCGGGAAGCGCCCGTCCAATCGGCTTCGCGTGCGGTTTGGCACCACGTCCAATCAGCGCTGCCGCCGGACAGGTCCCGCCCCTCGCACCCGCACAGGCACCTCCTAAGGCCGGAAAGGGAGCGCCGAGGTGGGCGCGGCTCGGGGCTTCAGGTAAGTGGGAGGCCGCGCGCAGGCCAGACCCCGACCCCTGACCCCCCTCGCCCAGCGGCCTCGCCGCGAGAGGAGGCGCCAGCGTCCTTCCTCTGCTCTCTCTTCCCTCCCGCGGTGTGGACGCGCTGGAGGGGTCGACCGGGCCTGCCCTGCCCGCAGGACGTGAACCTGAAGGGCCAGAAGCGCCAGCGGCCCAAGGAGATCCTCGGGCTCCCCACAGCCACCCGGGAAGGCTGGACCGGACCGCAGAGACACTAGGGCCCTAGACGAACCTGCGGGGACGCGTGGTTAAGTTCCCTGAAAGAGGCCCACGTTGCGGGCCAGCAGAGGGCAGCAGAACCACTCCTGATCAGCCTCCGCTGACCACCGCGCTCCGCCCCGCTCCCCAGGCCACGCCCACCTCGTCCCCGGCCGTGTCCCAAGCCCAGGCCCTGCTCAGGTTTCCTAGAAGCCGGTTCTGTGAATGAGTGCTCTCACTAGCTTGAATCCCAGACCCCTAAGGGACAGAGCACTGAGGCCGTCTTGGCTTGGCACTGAGCGAATGAAGTGTTTTCCCAGGGATTTTAGAATGTTTCAATTTAAAGTATCAGTTTAAATGATAAAAGCAATGGATGATTGTGGTGTAAATTAGGGAATTCAAAAATTAAGCAGACAAGCAGGTCAAAAATTAAAAAGTGACTCCTCACCTTGCCACTTTTTAGAAGAAAAAACGTTGAGCCCTTTTTATTGTTCAGAAAATCCAAGGATTATGTCGTAAACGTCACTACCACATGCAAGAAAATATCATTGATTTTATTTAATTTCATTTGATTTGTTTTAAAATAGGTCTTTATGTTAGATGGAAAACCTTATCAGTCATAATCCGAATGGACGTTCAATTAAATTTAACAAACTCTTACTGGGAGAGTTTTCTCACATGGCAGAGAGAAGGTGGGCTTTGCAGTGGGTTTGAATGCTAATCTTGCTACTTACCAGCGGTGGAGCTTTAGGTGAATTACTTAAATCTCTCTGAGCTTCATTCTTTTCAGCTGAGAAATGGGTCTATTATCTACCAGGTGAGTTGGTGATGGACAGGGAGGCCTGCCATGCTGCGATTCACGGGGTCGGAAAGAGTCAGACACGACTCAGTGGCTGAAGTGAACTGACCTAACAGGTAGTGCAGTTTTCAAGATTAAGTGGCATCAAATACTTACAGCACCTAGCATTGTAGGCCAGCAAATAAGAGAGGACATAAGTTGGTTTCCTTTCCCTGTGTTCAAAGCTCTGTAATTGAGTGGCGGGGGGCCGGTGTGTCAAGAGACACAGTAGTTATTCCTACTACATGGGCTTCAATAAGCACTAAGATGAAGTATGTGTTTTCCTAGAGCTTTCTTCCTATGTAATACTGACCTGGCATAAACGGATGCATCTGTTTCTCAAAGACACAACTGTGCTGCTGAAGCTCAGGTGCCATCATAAAATGCATTTATTTATATTGGCAAGATACTAAACATGACAGCATTCTAGGAAGGATAAGACATGTGAAATGTCTTAATCAACACATTTCTAAAGTCTTGTTTCACACTAATCAGGCCACAAGAAAAACACACCAACCAACAACTTGTGCACATATACTTTTAATAGTGAGGCTTAGGTGAAGTCATCTTAAATGGCATGTATTAAAATACGTTTGCAGAGACAACCCAACAACTGCACAGGTCACAACAAAACTTGAATATCTAGGCTATGTCACTGTGTTTTCAGGCCTGCAAATCTTAAGCTGTCCCAAAGCTTCTTTATTAACTAGGCAGGTATATTTAAGCTTTAAAGTTTTTAAATGTTGATCTTTTTTCAAAGGCACAGGGAGGTTCTCTTAATATTGAAGATATAACATTTACTACATATTCTGTGACCAGACTTTTTTGGCAAATGACCTTTACACAGATTATAAGATTCTCCACATGCCTTTACATAGCAATATATTTGTCAGCTCTTGCTCATATGTGAACACCCTGGACAACTGCTTTTTACACTGGGCTAGGATCCAGGGCATAGTGGCCAAGGCCCTCACGGGTTTACTGACCTAACTGGACAGTTTGTTAAACAGCAGGAAATGCGACCAGGCTTCTTTGCCTCTTGCATGTCAATGGAGTACACAGTGCTAATAGCCAGTGATTGTTCAATTCAGTCACAATGTTTTAAATCAGAGTTCCATATTCTTAGACCAGAAGGTACCAAAGAAAGCCATCCTCGTTGCTGGAATTTTTACAAACACTGAAGTTGCCATTATAAGAAAAGAAATTGGTTAAAAGGCAAAATGCATCCTTTGCATATTTATTTGACAAACGGTAACAAGCATTCAAATATTTAAGAGTTAATTCACTGGTGACAGCTATCACAAGATTTATCACATTGGCTTCAGCTCTTGGAAACCAGCTTCCCAAGTTGGAGACCACGTCCACCTTAGCTGGGTTTTCACACCTCTGTGCTAGCACCTGCTGTCAGACCACCACTCAGCACCAAGAGAAATAGCCCCTCGCTGAGAATTTTAAGTAGTTGTGGCACTGTGCAGGAGACAATGGCCTTGACTTCTTGGTTGGAAAGTTAAAAAAAAAAAAAGCATTTAACATTTTAAAATTGGAAAACAAGTCCAGACAAGGCTACAAAGTTATCTATCTGAAGGCACAAAGATTAAAGTTGGCAGGTAGTTGATAAAACAAGGCATATACAAATACAGCTTAAAACAACTAAAATGTATAAATATTTGTGTATTGTTTTCCCTCCAGTCTGGTTGTTGCTGAAAATACCTGCTAGTTCCACTTGATAATGTGACTTATGAATGATGACTGCTGGAATCCTGGACACTTAAGACATCAAGAGAGTCACCATAATCGTCAAAAAGGTAATTGCAAAGGGCATTGTTGCCCACATTCCACAGTTTCCTGAAAACTAAAATAACTTAAGGCAGAATTTCTTTAAATACTTAGGTAGCTCAAACCTAAACAGAGTGGCCTGATAAAGTGCAGATACACAATTATCAAACATGTAAAATAAAATACATAAAGTGCAAAGAAACACCGCAGAAGGGGCTGTTTTGCTAACTAAAAGTTCTAAATATTTTCCTTCTTGGCAGTTGCTGATGGAGGAGACAGCCTAATGGGGCAGCCTGAACTCCCAGGAATGATTGTGTGATGACCGAAGAGGCATCAATTTCTTGCCTATTAATAGTTTCCTGGCTGTTAGAAGCCTACAGACATTGGCATGCAAATGTGACTTCAGGTTTTCCTTGTCCCAGGGCAGGAATGCTTCAAGGGACCATGATGGGGGTCACAGCATATACATTCTGTTTACAGCGGGCACAAACACACAAGAATGACTTTTTTTTTTTTTTTAAGCTTATTGAATTCAGAATGTTCCCAAGAAGGCACCGGCAAAGGGTCAAAGGTTTCAACATCGCAGTGATTACAAATAAAAGCTATATTCACAGAGACGCGATCAGGACACATGCAAAAGCCACAGGCTTTCCCAGCTGCAGGGCGCAGGACTTTCCAAAACCACCTGCCTGGGCCTTCTTCATAGGGCCAACTCACTTGTGCATCTACTCACCCAGCACCCCACCCAGCACATGACACAGCCCGGCCTTCTGGCATCGGAGGCCACGGTTTAGACCAAGTGACCCAGACATTTCAAGTAAAAGACAGCATAGGCGGGCCACAGCGAGCACACCTTGCAGCTGCGGGAAGCAAGGTCCGACGGCCCCGGCTTGGGGATGGGGTGTGAGGCAGGGCCACCTCCCAGACGCGCGAGCCCCGCCAGGAAGCTCAGATAAAGTGGATCCAGCTCTCCTCGCACTCCCCGCGCGGCATGTGCAGTGCGTGGTTGCGGCACGTGAGACTGTAGTCGCGGCCGTCGTTGTTGTCCCAGTGCTCGGCTCCGGCCACACGGTAGCGCAGCGCGAAGTGCACGCGGGAGCCGAGCTCCAGCAGGAAGGGTGGCACCGGGAAGCCGAAGGCGAAGACGTCCTCGGAGCCCCCGGAGCCTGCCGGCCCGCGCCACCGCGCTGCCACCTCGTGCGCGCTGCGCCAGTCCGAGAAGGTGTAGCGCACCTCCACCTGCTTCTCGAAGGCCACGTTGCGCACGCGCACCGTGCCGCTGATGCCCAGGTCCGAGCAGGTGACGCGCTCCAGGCACACGAGCTGGCGCCCCAGGCGCTCGCCAAAGTCCGGGGCCTCGACGGGCGGCGGGAAGTCGGGCACCAGGCACTGCAGAGTGAACTCCAGGTCCTGGCTGCTGCAGCACAGGTCCGAGTTGATGGCGAGTCGCGACAGCACGTGCAGTGGCACGGACGGGTCTTCGCCCGCATTGAACACCTTGACCTGCGCCAGCTCCAGGCCCAGCGCGTCAGCGAAGCGCACGCGGTGCTGCCGGCTGCAGCCGGGTCGGCACGCAGCACCCGGAGCGCCCGCGCCCGTCTGGCGGCGCTCTGGCGAGCTGGGTAGCGAGCGCGCCCGCCGCAGGATAATGGGCCGTAGGCGAGGGTCGCAGCCGGACGCCGCGGGCGGCGGCGGCGGCGCGCTGCCCGGACTCCCCGGGGGCCGGCAGGGCCGCGGCTCCCGGGCCACGCCGCCGTCCAGGTCAGAGAGGCAGCTGAGGCTCCGCGGGGCGGGCTTCCGGAACCCAACAGTGGCGGGGAGGACCGCCGAGCCCCGGCCTCTGGACATGGCCCGGCCGACCGTCGAGAGATGGGGAGGCGGAACCGAAGAGCGGCCTCCCTCCCGACCCTGAGTCCGCTCCTTCGGTGTCCCGGGACGTGCTCAGCGACCCTGGGGAGGGTCCGCTGGAACCGCCTCCTGCAGAGGACGCGGTGGGCCGGCTGCGCGCTTCCCTCGTCCGCCACCTGGTCCCTCGAGTCCTCCCCCTGGTTTTCCGCTTTGGGCAGGGAAAAAAAAAAAAAGGTGGTTTCCAGGACGAACCCTTCCTCGCGCGGACGCTCCTCGAGGCCGCAGCGGAGCGCGGGGTGGCGGCGGCCTTGGGCTTCCTCCGGGTGCGGGGAAGGCGGTGTCCGCCCAGCGGCCCCGCCCAGCGGCCCCTTCCCGGCCGCGCTTTACTCACCCGGCCGCGACTTGTCGGAGCAACTTCCCGGCGAGCCTCCGCCCCGCCCCTCGTGACGCGGCCGGCGCGGACTCCCGCCGCCCAGCGCAGCCGTCTGCCTCCCGCCCGGCCCCGCGTCACGTGTCCTCCGCGGCCGCGAAACAGGTCTGGTCAGTGTCTGTCTGCGTGCGTCCGGCCAGCCGGCGCGCCGATCGGTCCCAGATCGGCGTCTGCTCGCGCGGAGGACCCGGAGCATGCACGCTGCGGTCACCGGATTTCTGGGCTAATGCGGGCGGGGGAGGGGCGCACCACTCGGCCTGCCCAGGAGCCGGTGCCCGGCTCATTTTAAGCCTCGAGGGTAGCCAGTTCTCTGGACGTTTGCGCTGCAACACGGACCCTAGGCCAGACCGTGGGAGCCTGGCTGCGTAGACGAGAAGCGTCCTGTCCCCGCATCACCCACAATGCTTTGCCGCGGGGGCCGCTGGCCCTGTCCCTGGGGGGTGGGGAGGGGGCGGCGCTGCTGCTACTGCTGTCTCCAGAGAGGCTCCAAACCGGAGAGGAAGATATGAGAACAAGGGTTAAGACCCTGTGACAAATGATAAGGCTGCCTTTAAGCAGCCTCTGGCGCTTGGGACACATTTTTGTAGGCAGAATCCGGCCTTTTAGCTTTGTTCTCGAACCTTCAGGGAAACCAGAGCTTGCTTTCTGCATCCTTAGGGACCCTGCAGACTGTCACCTCTTCTCTCTCAGTAACTTTGTCCAGAAAACAGCACAGCCCAGGATGTAAAGCTTGCCAGGTGAAATGAAGTGGAGAAGATGGGAGTGCACTTTCTAGAGAGTTCTAGAGTGTTCCTGTACAATCCAGAGGGACAAGGCAGCAGGAAAACCAGACTAATGAAGGGGGTTGGTGAAGAACGTTTTCTACATCTGAAAGGAATCGAGCAGTTGTTTATGGTCTCATTCATTCATTGTAAGGGCCCACGTGTGATTTTCCTTCTCATCATATGTTCACAGACCAAAATGGCATACTTGCTTATTTTGAAAAAGAACAGAGCAGAGTTTTAGGAGGGAAATAAAAATTTATAATCCCAACTCTTCCATTTTTTCAGAGGCAGGGGATTTTATGGAAGAAAGAAGATTCACATCCAAATGGGGCACTTTTAGTAGGCCACTCAAGAGGGGAGAAGCAGCAGCCTTGGGTGGTACCAATCAACAAAATGTCACAGAGAGAGAACACTGCGTGATATGTATTACACTGATAAATTTTTCATGGACTGATGTGATAGTGAAGGCAGGAGGCCTGAAAGGAGGCCTTTCCAATAGAGTTCAAGCTCCATGGGAGTAGGATAGGTATCTAACCCTGCTGTTTTCTAGGCACTCTATTTGTGGAAGGAAGGAATGGACGGACACGGGAAATTTGGAGTAACAGCCAAACTTAATTAGTCCCACAGAAGTCCTCAACAAATGATTTCCAAGGAGATTTTGCGTGTATGTGCATGCGTGTGTGTGTGTGTATGGGGGGAGAGATGAAATCCATTTATAGTAGTGTGATCTTGTATCTAATACCCACTGTGAAAAACAAGCAAAATAGATTAAACCATAAATAGAAGGCAATATTCCCCCATTCAAACTTTTTATACAATTTGAATATTTAAGAACAAAAAAGTGAAAAGCAACATGATAAGGGTGATAGGGTGTTTGCAGTTGGTACTTACCGACACTGTTCTGTTGCTTCTAGTTCCGGTGGTAAGGCACCCTGCCCAAATATTAGAGGAGGAAAGAAGTCACTTCCCCTGCTGTCAGCATCTTCCAACAGATTGAGCAAGAATATTTCAAGCACTACAGAAAAGGTGATGTAAACTTAAGTAAAATCTCATTTAGATTTGTTCTGGTTTTTCACGTTTCGTGTGTGTTTGTGTTTAGGGTGTTTATTAACTATATGTCTTTCTTTTTAGACAGTCTGTCCAACCCTAAATGATGATCAGCCATGTGACTTTTTCAAGAAAGGGAATAGGGTGAATGAATCTTATCAGAAAACCAGGTAAATAGTTTTTCATGTAATTTATCTTGCAAAGGGAGCATGTTCTCCAGATTGATACATGTGGTTGGGAGAAAAATATGTCTGTAGACAGTATATACACTACATTTCTTGTCTGACAGAAATGGTTTTAAACATTACTAGTTGGTAAAAATTCTAGGAGGTCATAATTCTTGCACTGTTAGCAGAATCCACAATTTTGGGTAATCATCTTTCTATGTTTGTTTCCTTTTCTATAAAAAGGATACTAGTAATAACTTCTATGGATGCACATAGACAGCTAGAGGTAAAGGGAAGTTTTAACAATGTCGGTTATAAGTTCTAAATCATGGCAATTACTTTATCCATTTCTTCATTTTTTTCAACATTGACTGAGCACATGTTATGCTGATGGCAATGATTTAACCTCCTCCATGTTTATTAAGAGGTGGCACATTTTCAAGTAATCGCTTATTGTGGTGGAGACCTCCAGCAAATGAACCTCTGAGGTTTCCACAAAGCATGTTTACCATCCTTTTTTTTTTTTTTTTAAACCACAGCAGACTGATGTTGCTGAGAAGTATTATTCATCTTGGTAAAGTGCACTGTTGTTGGTAAATAAGTTGAAAAGAAAATATTTTCACCTCTGATATGAGATGCTGCCTCAGAAATAAATTAGAAGAAGCGTCAGTTGCCGTGCTAGTAAAGTGTACAATATTCACGAGATCTGCCTCCCCACCATTCAAAGGGCAGTATTAACAAGGCCCTACTGCAGAGCATGGGGAGCTGTGTTCAAAAATATCTCAGGATAAACCATAGTGGAAAAGAATATTTAAAAAAAAAAATGTGTATGTATGTATAATTGAATCACCTTGTTGTGCACCAAAAACTAACACAGCAGTGAAAATCAACTATACTTCAATTTTTAAAAAATGATAAAATTTTTTAAAAAGTAGCATTTAAGCCTTTTAAAAAATTTATATTGTGTTATAAGGCATTGTGTGATTTTATTCCTATCCCTCTAAACACTGTTTTCCCTAGTGTGTTTTCTATTTGAAGATATCCTGACACTTAGATAAGCTTTTGGCTTAAGGTGTAGGTTGTATATGCTACAGTTTTCCTTAGGATATTTGCTGGCTCAGAGTTACCACCAACCAGTGATTAAGTTCTATAAAATGTGTATTTTACATCCAGTCTACATTTAATTTAAACTAGGTATATAAAAGAAAGGTGTGGATTTTGTTTGTGTTATTAAACACTGCTCATCATTAACAACAGACTGAGTGTTCTGCAAGAGATATTTTTCAAAGTACACACAATGGGTTTAAGATGATAATATAAGTACTTTATGAAATGTTAGTGTTTTTCTTAAAAGCTAATATTTGATGTAAAATGAATCCATGCAATTACTTCTGGCACCTGCTTTATATTAATATTATTTCCTAAATAGAGTAGCAAGTGGAAAACTGTCCTGTAATTTGCAAGTTTAGAAGCCTCACATTTTCTAACCCGTTGTCATAGCTGAAGTGTACAACTAGAGGCCTCTTTTGATTACTTTCTTAAATCATCAGAAGGCCAGTTTGTGTCACATGGACTAAGAATTGCAATTTTATTTCTCACAGCAATATGAATGCAGGCCCATCTCGGACTAAAGTACAACATCCCAAGAATTCCAGAAAAAGACAGAGTAAACCCCAAGTCCCCCACATTTCTTCCCACCTGAGAAGCAGTCTCAGAGGAGGTGTCCCCCAACTGACTGAGGATAAGCTGAAGGAAAGTATTTCCCCAGAAGGAAACCCTGAAAGGAGTCCCCTCGGCCCCAGATATCGGGGGCTCTCAGGGAACAAGCTGTTTCTGGACTTTCAGTCCATGAAAATCATCAAAGAAGATGCCGAGGAGGAGGACAGTGCCAGTGACCTCTCTGATTCAGAAAGGATCGCCATCCCCCCATCCCCCCTCACGCCTCCTGATCTTCACCTTCGAGCGGAAGAGATTGACCCGGTTCACTTCAATCTGCACCCAGGGCAGGGCCCCACCTGGCCTGAATACTGTTACCCCGACTTCCTCCCGCCCCCGTGCAACTCCTGGGACCTGCGGGACATGGCCATGCTCCTGCACTCCGAGCACAGGACAGAGGCCGTGCCCAAAACCGGGGGGCTCCTGGGCAAGTACGTCACCAGGCTTGTCCAGCTCGAGTGGCTGCAGATCCAGACCATCCAGTGTGAGAAAGGCAAGGTGGCCAAAGGGAGGCCGCCCACTGCCCCTGGGACCTCGGGGGCCCTGAAGAGCCCTGGGAGGAGCAAGCTGATGCCCAGCGCTCTGTCCAGGTCTCAGCAGGAAGGGCCTCTGAAGTCAGGCCTTTCACGAAAGAAAGACATGCTCTGCAAGGAAGTCCATCCATTCTGTTACACTGGTGAGACTTCCCCCAGACCTCTTGATGTGCTGAGCAGTAGCCGATTATGTTCTCAGAAGCAAACCCTGGAGGTACAGACAGAGAAGAAGAAAAAGAAATCCAACAAGAGCTCCAGGCTACAGCCCTGGGACTTATCCGGTGGAGATGGTGGTCCCAAGATCGAGAGCAATGGGAACCTCCGCGCACCCCGGCCGCCAGCCGTGGTCCTGGATCCCGCGGACGGCTGTAGGGCCTCCCGGGCACCAGCACACACAGGTCTTAAGAAGAAGGGAAACGTGAGTAACTGTGCTCATGCCACGATATCCAGCGAGAAAAAGCCCAAAACAAATGGAGGAAAGCAAAATACATACAAATTCAAGAAATAACTGAGATGATGAGTTGCAAGAACCTGCAGATGACTCAGTATTAAAGCTCTTCCAAAAGTTCCCCTCCAGTGAACTGTAAGAGACTTCGGGTTTAGTGACCTTGAAGGGGTGGACAGTTCTTTAGTCCACCCACCCTCACCTCCACCCTTGCCACACAGGGTTGTTTTCAAAAAAAGAAGTCTTTAGGTAATCATACTTTGTGTTGACGGTCTTAGGCAAACTTGAGGTAAACATCAGCCAAAGTCTATGCCACAGAAAGAAAGAAAAACCACTGCTCTCTAGCGGGACTTGAGTGAACTCCACTTCTGAAATCTCAGCCACAGCATATGTGAGCTAGTGGGTATGGCTTCAAACAGTAGAGAATCCTGAGTATCTGAGACAGGGCTCTCTGCGCCCTGGCCCTAAAGGATTCAAACAGAAGTTCTGGCTGTTTCACCCCAGGGGAAGCTTGGGCCTTTCCTCAACAGCATCTATTTTGAGCAAAGTCATTTATCACTAAGTTTCCTGCTCTTGGGAGAGAGTGGAATCTAGGGCTTTCATGCGCTTTCCCTAACAAGGGTTTTGTTTTGTTTTTAAGAAGGCCTTTTAGAGGTAGTATGAAGTCAATTTTTTGTATTCTGTCAGCATGCAGACTTCATCCCAGTGGGTCTAAGTGTGGTTGTTGGCAAGTGGTGGGAGGAAGAATGAAATGTTGATACCTGGAATTCCTGGCGGGTGGTGTCTCTGAAGGGAGGCCACAGGTAAACCACCTTTTAGAGTTTGCAAACGCAGGGCCTGTAATCAGACAGATACACACGGAACCACTTTGAGTGGAACCCTTATTACATTCCTGATTTGGGACCTGGCCCCTCTCTGTTGTAAAATGATAATCTGTCTTCATTTGCAAGAGCAGGGCTTTATAATCTTGCTTTATAATCTTGGGGGGGTGGGGAGCATGACTAGTTACTGAATGAATGTCTTCACATCCTTACATGGCCCTGTGGCTTCCTGAGCTTCCTAAATGCTTCTTATTTAACTGCTGTTAAGTCACAAAGATAGAAGGCAAGAGGAGAAGGGGACGACAGAGAATGAGATGGTTGAATGGCATCACTGACTCGATGGACATGAGCTTGAGCAAGCTCCAGGAGTTGGTGATAGACAGGGAAGCCTGGTGTGCTGCAGTCCATGGGGTCGAAAAGAGTCGGACACGACTGAGCAACTGAACTGAACTGAAGTCACATCTACTTGTCCCTGTGGTTGTGTGAGGAGATTGCTCTTGATGTTATTGTAAAAATCTTTAAAACCTTTGGTGGACAATTCTTGATGTATAGTATGTTTTAATGACTATAGCTGATTTTATTCCTTCAAATGATTCTTCTATTTTTCTTTATATATATGTTTCTGTTTTTCATCTTTGGGGCAAATGAAAAACTTGGCACATTTCATTTGAAAATATTTACCAACTTGGCAGACTTTTCACCCAGCAATTCAGTGTCATCCAAGTCACTGTTTAAGTTACCATAAAGACAGGATGTATTTATACATAATTAAGATAATAGGCCAAAATTGAATATTAAGATGCCATATGAAAATCTGATCTTAATCATATTAAACAACAAAAATGTTGATGGTAGTCCTTTTCTTTTAAGACTTTATTTCCAGATTCCCTCTTATATTCTTTCTTCCTCACACTGCCCTACTGGAGAAAGCACTGGTTACGTTAAGATCTTAGGCCTTTTTATAAACGAACAAAAGATGTATATCTGGCCAGTATCAGTTCCATGGTTCACAATTATACTGTAACATTTGTACTCAGTGTAAGTATGGTATTTTGAAAACGTAGTGTTATTCATAACTTTTCCTTCCTGTGGTTCCTGAGCATTCCCCCACATGTCCTTCAATGGCCCTGCTTCTGTGAGCACTGATAAGCAAGTCCTGTCTACACCCCACTCATAATTTCTTTTTCTGCTAGATGTTCATTCTACTCTGAAGTTTCAGGGCCAATAAATCTCTGTAAGCATGTTACACACACATATATGATCCTGATATTAATCCTAATAGAAACAGGGTTTCTGCTGAGCAGCTGCCTCTCGCAGTAGCACACGTGTGCAGGAGATCTGGACAGTGACATGGTTCACCTTTCCTGGCCTCCTGTATGTCTGAGCTGATTAAGAAATGTAACCCTCGGATGTTACATTTGTTCTTTGCTCTTTCTTTGACTTGGTTGCTTAATTCGGAAGTATATATAATGTCACATATTAGGACAGTTTGAAAAGCCTGAAATAGTGGCTTTGCTTGTTTACTTTTTTGCCTCTGGTTGGTAATTGTGATTGGCTCAGAGCTCCTAAGGAATATAGGTTCATTACAGAGCAGAAGCACACTTCTATGATTTCTGATGCGCACATCTTAATGCACTAAATGCTGCAAATAAATGTCATCTTGCCACTTGAGCAGACCACATTACAGAGTTGAGTCATGAACTCATTCAGTCCATCAGATCGAAGCCATGGAATCTTGTGACATGAGTCACTGTATTCCTAAGTAGTGCCTGTCATTTCTGTGCAGTTGTTTACATACATGTTGCATTTAAATCAATTAAAGTAACCAATAAAATGGTAGCAAAAAACTCCAAAGTTTAGAAAAAGTGCTAAGAACTGTTGCAGGTTTGGAATCAGGGGGAAAAGTTGTAAAAACTACAAAAGTGAACTACAAAAATATATCAATATTAGCTACAATTGTTTAGGTTGGGACTATTTCTCTTTAATGACTAAACTGACTGAAAGTTTGTAACTTAACTGGGATAGCATGGGGTTGGCAACCTATGACAAAAAAATGGGAGGAGAGGATATCACTGGTGTGTAGTGGTTCTTGGGCCTATGTGGTTAGTTTCCAGAGAGAAGAATTTCTACCATTTATGTTTAAATATCCCCATTTCCTCTTTCCTTTGTGCTCATTTACAAGAGTAGTAAAAGAAAAATATAAATTTCTTGGTACTGTATTTCAAGGTAATAAAGAAGCAGTGAGGTGAGGTGAGGTGAGGTGAAGTCGCTCAGTCGTGTCCGACTCTTTGCGACCCCGTGGACTGTAACCTACTAGGCTTCTCCGCCCATGGGATTCTCCAGGCAAGAATACTGGAGTGGATTGCCATTTCCTTCTCCAGGGGATCTTCCCGACCCAGGGATCGAACCCGGGTCTCCCGCATCAGTATTTATTATTTATTCATGAACATGTACTGAGCACCATTCAAAATGCAGCATGTTTGTTATTTGCTATGTAATTATTGTATGCTTGGTTTTGTATATAATAATACACATAGGTTTTTGTGAATCTGGGCTTTTTCCTTCCTTGAGATCAATTGAACATCGGGAAAACACTATGTGGATTTTTCTGGTATGGTTTTGATTTGCTTTTTATGCAGTTCTCGTTCAGAGTTTGTCTTTGTTCTCCATGATTAGTTCAAAAATCTGCTGAGGGGGAAGTTCTGTCCCAATTACTTTCTTAATTCTGAGCAGCAGACATGACAGCAGGACTAGATGCATCTGAGGAAGATTCCTGGCTGCACCTTTCCTGAGCCCCTCCTCTTATTATCCCCAAGGGTGGTGAGGGACGCAGATGGAAAGTCAATAAAATTAATATGTTAGAAATAAATTGCATTTTAACGTACATGTCCAGAAATGAGCCCTGTGTCTTTCGAGGGAGTCCCCAGGTTAGGAAACAGCAATTGTGAGCAGCTACTGCTGTGAGCATTCTGAAAACCTTTTAGTTCCTCTTTCTAAATTCACTGTGACAATGAGGTGCCCTCTTTTGAGTCTGCCAAACAGTGGCAGTTTAAAAAGAATAATTTGGGGGGTGTTAAAAAACAAGTTCACTGAGTAAATTTAAATCCTGTTGGCTTTATCCTGTGATTAATGAATTGACAGCATCCAGCCTAGCAGACGGAAAGGAGCTGTGAGGGAGGGACTGTACAAAATGGAACAATTTACAAGCAGAAGGGACCGGACAAGAAAGTTATACCAGCAAAGAGCAGATTGGTTGTGGCAAGGTCACCTTCCTTCAGAGGCCAGGATGGCAAAGGGCAACCAGGCAGATGACTTGCCTGACTAGGCTATTCCTGACGGACTGGTTTACGGTTCCTTTTCAGGAGAGCCGAAATGGTAAGTCTCAGTTGGCTGACTGGGGCTTAGCATAAGCGACTCATTTGGGGCCTGCTGTCTCGTTTTTAACAGGGGGTTTACAAATAACTGTTTGATAGTTTGAACCATGCTGGAGGTTTCACATCATTAGTTTGTACATAAAATGGTAATTATTTTTGGATGTGGCAATTTTCTTATCCACAAGGTGGCGACTAATCCTTTTCAGGCAGCATTGAATTGATTCTGTGATGCTTTCTGATCAAATGAAAGATTTTTATTGTGATCCAGAAGACATGGGGAGGGAGGAGGAGTGTTCAATTTCAGAAACAATCTTTTCTTTCAAAGATTTAAGAACTCATCTGAGCAAAAATCAATGTGTATTGGGCAGTACCAAAGGCTTAGAGGTTAGGAGCACTTCCCAGACAGGACCTGAAGACAAAGAAAAGATGCAAAACAAGGAAACCATTTGATTGGCTGTGGCTTAAGTGGTTGCACCATTTGGGAAACCCTGACTGGCTGTTTGTGATTGGGTTGTTTTTCTTACTCTTGAGGCTTTTACAGGAAATACTCCACTTGTGGGTTTGGATTCATTTGGTAGGCAAGGAAAGGGTAAAAACCACTTCAGTCCAGAAGCCTCCTTGCATCATTACTTTGACATCATAAAACACTGTTTATAGAACAATGCTCAATGAAGGAACATAAATCATTCGTTTTATAAAAATCTTCATAGAGACTCAACAGATCCAATTCATACATCTCTGTTCTCAATAATTTGATGTTTAAGAGATTAACTGAGGTAATTCTGGAAAATATATTTGGAATTAAAAAAATGGAATAGTCATATATATCATTGTCCCAGCTTGTAGGACTGGAGAAGGCAATGGCACCCCACTCCAGTAATCTTGCCTGGAAAACCCCATGGGCAGAGGAGCCTGGTAGGCTGCAGTCCATGGGGTCGCGAAGAGTCAGACACGACTGAGCGACTTCACTTTCGCTTTTTACTTTCCTGCACTGGAGAAAGAAATGGCAACCCACTCCAGTGTTCTTGCCTGGAGAATCCCAGGGACGGGGGAGCCTGGTAGGCTGCCGTCTATGGGGTCGCACAGAGTCGGACACGACTGAAGCGACTTAGCAGCAGCAGCTGCAGCTTGTAGGATATTTTAGAGAAAACTAATTCAGAAAGTGAAGATCATGGCATCTGGTCCCATCACTTCATGGGAAATAGATGGGGAAACAGTGGAAACAGTGTCAGACTTTATTTTTGGGGGCTCCAAAATCACTGCAGATGGTGACTGCAGCCATGAAATTAAAAGACGCTTATTCCTTGAAAGAAAAGTTATGACCAACCTAGATAGCATATTGAAAAGCAGAGATATTACTTTGCCAACAAATGTCCGTCTAGTCAAGGCTATGGTTTTTCCAGTGGTCATGTATGGATGTGAGAGTTGGACTGTGAAGAAAGCTGAGCACTGAAGAATTGATGCTTTTGAACTGTGGTGTTGGAGAAGATTTCCTCAGAGTCCGTTGGACTGCAAGGAGATCCAACCAGTCCATTCTAAAGGAGATCAGCCCTGGGATTTCTTTGGAAGGAATGATGCTAAAGCTGAAGCTCCAGTACTTTGGCCACCTCATGCAAAGAGCTGACTTATTGGAAAAGACTCTGATGCTGGGAGGGATTTGGGGCAGGAAAAAAAGGGGACAACAGAGGATGAGATGGCTGGATTGCATCACCAACTCGATGGAGTTTGAGTGAACTCCGGGAGTTGGTGATGGACAGGGAGGCCTGGCGTGCTGCGATTCACGGGGTCAAAAGTCGGACACAACTGTGTGACTGAACTGAACTGAATGGTGATATTTAACTTTTGATTCCATTCAGCTCGCACTATTCTATGCCTGTTCCTCATATTCTGAGCCCACTTCAGACCCACTGAATCTGAAGGAGTTCAGAACACACCACATATGCCAAAATTGCTCTGGCATAGGGACCATTTTGAGTTAAAGGCATTTGAAAGACAGCAAATATGAGAAAAACACTCTTATCTTCCTTCTTTTCTTTAAAGGCAAGAGATGAAATTCCTCTAAGATGTGTTCCCTATATCAGGAGGAAAGCAACATATTTATCATCAGGGATGAGAAGTTGAGGCCAAGAGAATTCGACACAAACTTTATTTGTTCAAACGATACTCATCATCTCATCTCCCCCCCGTTTCATCACTTTTCCACTTTGTTCAACCTAATATGAGAGCAAGGAAGTGTTGCCAGTTCTCTGGGTCTTCATTCTTTATGAAGTCTCGTGTGTCATGTATTAATATTAAATAAACGGGTGTGCTTTTCTTCTGCTGAGCTGTCTCTTGTCAGTGCAGCTGTCAGGTCCAGTCAAAAAAAACTGTAAGAAGGTGAAGGAGGGCAGAATCTGCCATCCCCAAATATGCCTCATTGGTGTGAGGATTGTTTTCTAGGCTGGTTATTTTTAAGAAACAGCAGATACTGGAGAGGCTCTGAAAACTGAGAAGTTACCTTTTAGTAAAGACATTTAGATTTGTAAGGGAAATCTCCATTTGTAAGGGTGTCTTCCTGTCTGTACCTGGAAGAGGAGGATGAACTAAATCTAGAAATTTCAGAAATTCCTATTCATCTTATCAACTCTGATCATATTAAAGTGAAAGTGAAGTCGCTCAGTCGTGTCCGACTCTTTGCTACCCCGTAGACTGTAGTCTACCACACTTCTCCATCCACGGGATTTTCCAGGCAAGGGTACTGGAGTGGGTTGCCATTTCCTTCTCCAGAGGATCTTCCTGACCCAGGGATTAGAACCCAGGTCTTCCGCATTATAGGCAGACGCTTAACCATCTGAGCCACCAGGGAAGGATTGTATTAAGGCAGGAGTTAAATCTGCTTAACAATATACTCTCATTTTCTGTGCTTTTCCTGACAACCTTCTGTCACTCGCTCCCCCAAACCCAAACGTCCTTTTTCCTCTTGGGCCGGGGATGTTATTTCTGGTAGTTCGGTCTTTTCTGGGAGTTCCTCAATTTTCCTGAGTCTCTCCCACATGTACAGGGGACACACAGGTTACTAAACTTTTGTTGGTTTTTCTCTTGTTAATCTGTCTTTTATTACAGGGGATCTCAGCCAACACACTAGAAGAGCAGGGGAAACATGATCTTTCCATCCCGATGAGGGTAAAGGTAAATGTTGACCTCCAGAATCAGAGGCTATGTTTTAAGATCTTTGGAGGTTAAAGTCTGAGAAGTCCACCTTTACAGCACTTTAAGTCTACGAGGTTGAACTGGCTGCTCACACCATTCCACCTGCCAGACTAGTCCCCTCTTGTGCTCTGGCCACAGAGTCTTCTGCTTTTTTGCCTCTCTCTGCTTTCTCGAGGGTTTAAAGGCACCTAGCTGGCTCTTTACCTCAAAAATAGGTCTCTTATCAGTCATTAAAGAAGAAGGAAATTTTGCTGTTTGCAACCACATGGATGGACCTGAAGGGCATTGTGCTAAGGGAAATAAGTCAAACGGAGAAAGAGAAATACTGTATGATTTCAGTTATATGTGGAATCTAATATAACCAACTCATGACTATAACAACAAAAAAAAGAAGCAGACTCACAGATACAGAGAGCAATCTAGTGCTTACCAGTGGGGAAAGGGGCAGTATAGGGGTGGAGGATTAAGAGGTACAAACTGTTATGTATCAAACAAACTACAAGGATATATGTACAGCATACGGACTGCAGCCCAGGATCTTCTGCCCACGGAATTTTCCAGGCAAGAATACTGGAGTGGGCTGCCATTGTCTTCTCCAGGCCATCTTTTTGACTCAGGGATGGAGCCCAAGTCTCTTACGTCTCCTGCATTGTCAGGATTCTTTACCACTAGTGTTATCTGGGGAAGCATTTAGGGAATATAGCCAGTATTTTACAATAACTGCAAATGGAATAAAATCTTTAGAAACTGTGAATCATCTGTAACTTACTTGTATTGCACATCAATTATACTTCAATAAAAAATACAGTAGGGCACAAATCTGAAGCTTTATGGCTCTGATGTCCACAGGCGAATATGGAGTGGAGGTTTTTCAGAACATGTCCACCTTGAGTATGCTTTTCATACATCCACATTCTTCTGTTTTTAAACTTCAGGTGTGGAGAACTCACCCTGCCTTCAGCTGATTTTTTTTTTTTTTTACCCACATACTTCATTCAATACTCCAGCCAAGTCTGGAAGGGTCATCACTGCCTTTGGAAGGGTCACCAAGTTTTTCCTCTAATCTCTCTAGAGATGTTCACCTTAATAAAGTAAAGGGAAAGAAAAGCCTTGGTTTTTTTCCTGTGTTGTTCCAATTTTCTCAATACTGCAATAAAATGCGTTTTGCTAATAGGTCTTCTGCAATATAAAGAAATGAGGGCTTCCCTGCTGGGTCAGATGGTAAAGAATCTGCCTGCAATGCAGGAGACCTGGGTTTGATCCCTGGGTGGGGAAGATCCCCTGGAGAAAGGAATGGCAACACTCCAGTATTCTTGCCTGGAGAATCCCATGGACAGAGGACCCTGATGGGCTGCAATTTGTGGGGTCACAAAGAGTTGGACACAACTAAGTGACTAACACACACACACAATGATTAAATGAATGATCCACCAAATTTAATTGAAATACATTCTAATTTTAAAAGAAGCATATATTTTTACCTCAAGAGGATGATTTTGATGTGGGAAGACAAAGTAAACAGCCTCAAATCTTTCTTTTTATCTCCCTTCTCCTTCCCACCAAAAGCACAGAAAAATCCACATACATAAACAACTCAAGAAAGAGCTTGGTAACTCCACTATCAATATTATTAGTATTAGACTATACTTGCAAAAAGTGAAAAACACTCCAATCTGTTGTATTTGGCAGCATTTCCCTCCCCTATTGCTCATCTACAATGATTAGTTGAACAAATAGGGATAAGAAATTAAAACCTTTCAAAGAAAATTTCCCAACCAGTTCTTGGGGGAGTACTTGGAGTACTGAAACATAAGGAACCACTTCTGATCAACCCGAGTGACTTGAGTCACTGAAAATAGATCCAGAAATACAAATGATGGATTATTTTATTCCGATGTGAAATCTAACAAACATTAGGTGTGTTGGCTCATACTCGTGTTAGACACTGGGCTACAAGTAGATGCACAATATTGATGTTGGGGTAAAACGACACAATAATAACTTGGATTTGTTACTGCTGGAGTCAAAATCACTTAATGATTTTCCTCCAACACTGTATTATAAAAAATATTGAACGTAGGGAAAAGTTGAAAGAACCGTGCCGGGAACACCCACAAGCTTCGTACCCAGGTCCCAGGTCCTGTCTGTTCATCCTCAGCCCGTCAGTCCTCTTCTGGGAGCCTGGCTACCCCCAGTTTCCGTGTCTCTGGTCTCTCTCTGGAGCCTCCATGTAGTCGCTGTTTTACGTGTTGTTGAAAGGGGATCATTCCTCAAGATAGGGAGTGATCTGGGCTTGTGTGAACCACCTCCTTATTTCTCTAAGCACAGCTCTTCCTTGGGTTGTTTTGTTCCTTGGAGGCTGTTCTCAGAAGTTAAGCTTTTTGCATCACTGTGAAGAAATGGACTATCCCCTCTTGTCTCCAGCTCCCACCAACACAGGAGGGCGTGGCTGGGGTGGTCCCCCTCGGACACCTCCCCTCCCTCCCTCTTCTCTGTCCAGGTAGTCACTGAGGTTGGCTCCCCTCTGTAGAGAGGGCATCTAAATGTCTCCGCGCCTGGGGGGGTATCCTTCACCTGCCCGCAGCAGCATCCCTCTGGGGAGGCAGGAAGAAGGCTGGTAACGGATCATTTCCTGTCTTCCGTGTAGACTTGACCCACAGGAGAAACTGTCTCCTCGCCATGCCAGATGGAGGAAGGGATGGGCACTTTTGCGCTATCTTTCTCTGAGTCCTGCTATCCTCCACCACAAGGCCCTCATCTCAGCTGGGCACAGGGCCACTGACCAAGCAGAAGTCGGAGTTGGGGAGGTGGGGACCCTCCTATGAGACCAGTCATTCTCAGGAAGCTCCCGTCACATTCACTGGAGAAATCCACACAGGATTATTTTTCCACCCCTCCATCCCTCCACCCGCCTCTACCCCAGACTCCCACCCCTCCTCACGGCCCTCTCCACTTTCTGAAGTGGAAAGAAAGCATCTCATGTGACTGCAGCAGGGAGGGTGGGACCAGCCCTCCGTGGAATTGAGGCCCAAGGAGGCCAGCTGACTCCGCCGCTGACTCCTGCCCGGTGGGCGGGGCTGGACCAAGAGGCTGGGCTGCAGTGCACGCCAGGGGTGAGAGGTCGGTCCTGCCATTCAAGGGACAGCAGAGGGGTCTGGTCCTGACTCTTGGTGTCTCTTTAGAATGTCATGAATTGACTGCTTCTTTACTTTCAGTGAAGGGCTCTACTCACCACTTTCTGGGCAAGTAGAAACCTCCCAGACAACAGGCTTTTCCTGAAAAGATGGAAAATGAACCTGATTCGGTTGTCGTGACTGTCAGCTCTGAAAATGCAACTCACTACATACCTGTGCCTGGCATTTTCAGGAACCTGAAGGACAAAGATAATTCAAGACAAAATTAATCCTTGCTTAGAAGCAGTCATGATGCATTTATATTATTAAAAAATTTATATTATACTGAGAACTTGAAGTGGGTTGGGCTCCCCTCGATGCCCAAGGTGAGAATGTAGAGTAGAATGTAGAATGTAGAAAATTAATTCTCATCCTGACCTTCCTTTTAATCAAGTGACTTTGATCTCACCATCACTTTCTTCGTTTAGGCTTTCATTGAGCTGCGAGCTGCCACCTTGTGGCCATAAGCAATTACTGCACTTCTAAGAACACGGGAACACCGACGTCTTCTTTGGAATCGTGGATACACAAAACAGAAAGAGAAACGACTTCTTGAAGCTCCGACTCACCAAAGATGTGAGGCAGGTGAAGCCTAGAGTCACCAGCTGAATAAGTTACACAGCCTGAGAAGGACTGTCTTGTGGGAAACTGGCTTCTTGTTCAGTTTTAAATGTTTGAGAGTGTTGAAATTTTGGCTGTTTTTAATATATTAAAATACCAATTTTTTACAACTTAAAGCAAATATAAAAGTGGAACCCTTTGCTCACATTCCCTGGCCCCTCTCTGGCTCTCTGCAGGCCAACAAAGTTTATTTTTTCTTTTTAATTTTTATTTATCTTTCAATTGGAGGAAAATTGCTTTACAAGGTTGTGTTGGTTTCTGCCTTTTTAAAAGTTTTTTTTAACTGGAGGGAAATTGCTTTATACACTGTCTTTCTTGATCAATATTATCAGCCCTAGTATTAGGGGTGTACAACATGCATCTCTCACAAACATTCCACATGGCTTAGCTTATTTACCTGATCTGTAAGTTCTGAATTCATGACTCTAACAAGTTTTTCAACTGACTTCAGTTCAGTTGCTCAGTTGTGTCCAACTCTTTGCGACCCCATGAACTGCAGCACGCCAGGCCTCCCTGTCCATCACCAACTCCCGGAGTTTACCCAAACTCATGTCCGTTGAGTCGGTGATGCCAACCAACCATGTCACCCTCTGTCATTCCCTTCTCCTCCTGCCCTCAATTTTTCCCAGCATCAGGGTCTTTTCAAATGAGTCAGCCCTTTGCATCAGGTGGCCAATAGATTTACATGGAATAAAAATATCCATCTAGAAAGTAAATGCAAGGTTTATTTATTCAAAGTTGTAAATTTTTGATAGTTATTATTCTGCTTCTTTTTAAAAAATAATTATTTCTTTATTTTAATTGGAGGATGGATAATTACAATATTGTGATGGGTTTTGCCATACATCAGTATGAATTGGCCATAGGTATACATGTGTCCTGAACACTCCTCCCACCCTCCTCCCCACCCTATGTACAGGAAATATAGAAAGGTTTTAAAATTGCATTAGTTACTCCTTTTAGTAACAAACAACTTGGATTCAGATTATAAAGAATTCAAATTAAAAAGTGCAGCAACCTGTCACAGAGCCATGAAAATACGATAAGATAAGGTAAAGATTATCTTTTATTTCACCTCTGGAAGAACTGTTTAGTGTTTTCAACAAGGTGATGTGATCACAGGTAATACATTAAGGTAATGAGGACTAATGAGTGTCAGATCTTGTTTTCCACTTGGTCATTGCAGCCTGAAGTTTTGGTATGTTAGAACCTCAACTTGTCTTTTTTCAGAATCCTAATGTAAAGACCTGAGCCACAGTCAGCTCCCGGCCTTGTTTTTGTTGACTGTATAGAGCTTCTCCATCTTTGGCTGCATAGAATATAATCAATCTGATTTCGGTGTTGACCATCTGGTGATGTCCACGTGTAGAGTCTTCTCTTGTGTTGTTGGAAGAGGGTGTTTGCTATGACCAGTGCATTTTCTTGGCAAAACTCTATTAGTCTTTGCCCTGCTTCATTCCGCATTCCAAGGCCAAATTTGCCTGTTACTCCAGGTGTTTCTTGACTTCCTACTTTAGCATTCCAGTCCCCTATAATGAAAAGGACATCTTTTTTGGGTGTTAGTTCTAACAGATCGTGTAGGTCTTCATAAAACCGTTCCACTTCAGCTTCTTCAGCATTACTGGTTGGGGCATAGACTTGGATAACTGTGATATTGAATGGTTTTCCTTGGAGACGAACAGAGATCATTCTGTCATTTTTGAGATTGCATCCAAGTACTGCATTTCGGACTCTTTTGTTGACCATGATAACTCCAGTACTTTGGCCACCTCATGCGAAGAGTTGACTCATTGGAAAAGACTCTGATGCTGGGAGGGATTGGGGGCAGGAGGAGAAGGGGACGACCGAGGATGAGATGGCTGGATGGCATCACTGACTCGATGGATGTGAGTCTGAGTGAACTCCGAGAGATGGTGATGAACAGGGAGGCCTGGCGTGCTGCGATTCATGGGGTCGCAAAGAGTCGGACACGACTGAGCGACTGAACTGAACTGAATGTAAAGACCCCAGGTTGGTACAGGTACCCTCCCACAGGGAGCCTGTTTCCCATCCCTCCTCCCTCTTTCTTTCATCTCAGAATCAAAAAGGCAGGTTCATCTAAATGTAAAGGAGATTTTGGTGAAGTCTAAAACCCCAGAGCCTCAAGAAATGATTGGGATAAAGATGGTTAATGCTTGGAAAGTAAAATTATACTTTTCCCTTTTTTTTCCCTCCCTTAATAAAGTTATCCTTTTTGGGAGTCCTTTTCCAGTTCTTTGATTTCAAGCAATAGAGCCTATAAGGAAATGAGCATTAAAATACTCTGCTACAAGGAAGAGATCAGTAGGCATTCCACTGATTTTGGAAACAAAAACAAAGAAACCAAACCCTTACTTCCCCATTGACACTGGCTTCACCCTCTGACTGAGCCCTGGTCTCCTGGGGTCAGATTCCTGGCACGATTCCTGCACAGATTCCTGTGCGTGTCGCTGGGGCAGTTTTATTTCCCCCACTCCCTTCCTGAGAATTCTGCCTGTAGTTAATGAGGCCAAAGGCTAAGCCTCAGCCCCCCACCCCACCCCTGATAAATACAAGAATGCTCGGGAGCAGGGAGGGAAGGAGTTGAGAGAGTGTCTGTGACAAGGTGACCAGACGGTGATAGAAGAGAGCCTGCTGGGAAGGACAGGCCCGCAGCCGGGAGGACTCGCCCTGCCCGCAGGCTGTGGGTGCGCACCAGGCGGCATGCGCCGCAGGGTTCACGCCGCACTGCTGCTGCTTCCCGCGCTGTTGATGCTGGTGAGCAGGGACTGGTACCCACAACGTGGGGTTTACCTGCCGGGGGCCGGGAGCTGACCGCACAGCTCCAGCTGGCTCTGCCTGTTCGAGGATGGGGGAACGGGCTGAGTGTGATGCCCTGCAGCTGGGGGCGGGGGGTGGGAGCTTTAGTACTTTCTTTAGGGAAAGAAGAGGGGTTCCAGAATTAACACCAAGGAGGGGTTTGGCAGAGTAGTGGGAACAGGCTAAGACTGGTTTATATAGGATACACACGTTTAGATTTGTATCAACGCATTTCCTAAGGACATTTCTTTTCACTTTATGTAAGACTGAAAAAATCTCAATTGTGTATGTCGAAGAGGGTTTGAGCAAACCCATGGTGGTGGGAGGGCTAAATCCCCCTACCTCCCCACCCCTCGCCCCCCACCATTTGCCATGGCTCAACCCGGAGACAAACAACAGAATCAAGATGGAAACGTCTGGGCTTGTTGCTTGTACTTACCGTGGACGGAGTTTAGGCTGCATCTGCCTGTGGGGCAAGGCCGCTTAGCCCACTCTCCTTAGAGAGGGAGAGTCATGGGGCTCTGGCACTGCTCCTGGGTTCTCCCTCATAAACCCGGCCAGGGCAGAGGCAGGAGACCCTGCAGTGGGTGGGGGTCAGGATGGTGGGTCTGCACTGCATCGTAACCCAGCTTGGCACCTGGGCTGTTGCTTGGCCTCGGTCCTCACCTTGGTTCAAGCTTGACTCTTCTCAGATGCTGCGGGAGTCCCAGTGCCCAGAGGCCACTCACCCCTGGATTCAGCAGAGCTGATGTGGGGATGCGGTCTGGGCATCTGGGTTTTCAAGGCTCTTCCTTCATCTCGTTAAGCTTCACTGCCTCCACCTGACAACGGAGCTACTGCAGGCACTTACTTGACCTGGTGGCTGTGGGAGTCAATGAGGAAATGCAGAGGATCTTCTCTTGCTCTTTTCCACACCCTTCACTCAGTGCCTGGGCTACTATTGTTGGTGGGACACTTGCTCTGGGCCAGGTGCTTTCACAAGTGCTGGGTATTACGGTAAACAGAAGAGGAAACAAAAAGTCCCTGGTCGTCTGGCCAACTCTGCTTCTGAAATTCTATACCCTGTTCGCCACCCTTTGTTTAATGTTCAGAAATTTTTTTTGGCTACTTTAAAAATAATTTTAATTGGAGTATAGTTGCTTTGCAATGTTGCTACTTTCTGCTGTATGGCAAAGAGAAAGAGCTAAATGTATACATTTTTGGGGGCATTTCATTTCCGTTCAGGTCACCACTGAGCACCGAGCGGAGTTCTCTGTGCCACCCAGTGGGTTCTCATTAATTATCTATTTTATACACAGTAGTGTGTGGATGTCAACCCCAGACTCCCAATTCATCCCACCTCACACTTCTCCCCTTGGTGTCTGTACATTTGTTCACTATGTCTCTGTCTCTATCTCTGCTTTGCAAATAGGTTCATCTGTACCATTTTTCTAGATTCCACACCCATGCATAATATATGATATTTGTTTTTCTCTTTCTGCCCACTCCTAGAGGAATTCTGTTTCAGTAGCCCGCATTAGCCTGGATTTGGATATGTCACAAATCAATCCTTGTTCCCATCTTTCTCTTAGTCTTGCTCTTACCCCTAACTGGACTCATTAGAAAACAGAGTTGTCTTTTTCTCATTTCTGCGTGTTAGCACAGAGCCCAGGCAGGTTAATCCATGACTGAGGGTGTGGTGGGTGGGGTGGGCAGTGGGCAGCAGGACTGGACTGTGGGTAGCCATTCAGTGTTTGGTAGAAGCAACTATATATAGATTCCGGGGATCAAGGCCGAGGGAGATAATGGGATACATAACTGTTCTGTGGTTTTGAGCAATCTGCACTCTGGACCCTCAACTGGAGAAGACCTTTGTGTCTAAGAGATGCCCTTTTTTTTTGCTGAATTGGCTATAACTAACCTATTCCTTTCAGTCCCTACCTTCTCCCACCTACACTGACTTTTAACCATTGATGACATGCAAATAAGGCACCCACTACCCCTCCCTTGACCTCCAGATTTAAAACTGGTACCCATTCTGCTGAAGAGCTGCAGTATCTACAACAGCGTTCTCCCCAAATCTCCACCTTCACGTTGTCATCCTGACATGAAGCAAAGAACAAAGTTGCGACTCTGCTGCGGGTCTTTGTTCCGAATCCCACGACAAGCCGCAGAAGCAGGGTCCTATCCCCCTCTCTGCCATTTCCAGCCCTGAGAGCTTGCACACCCTCGGCTTTGGGCTGGGGCAGCTTCTAGGACCTGAGAGGAGGGAGGGTTTGAGAATGAAGTTAGTCAACAATGTCTGTTATGGTTGGTAGGTTGTTGTTGCTATTTAATCTGGGAAATTCTGAGTTGAGTTATTGTTAAAAAGTATGTTAGCATGTATGATCGGCCCGATTAATTCACTCAAACCCCTCATTCAAGAACAAGAGTCAGTGGACTGCAGGACATGAGGAATTGTGTGGTCAGAGGTGATGCTGAGCCCTCAGCAGAGACTGGGTGGCCAGGCTCTGTCCTAAGAATCCTGGGAACCCTGTTTGCTGCTGCCCCATGCTGAATCTGCACTTGTAAAGGATCAGCCAAGCTTCTGTATGCAGAGACTGTTTGGACCGCATACTTGTCTCCAACAGCTGCCATAACAAAGGACAAACTGGTGGCTTAAAGCAAGTTAAATGTACAGCATGACGGCTCTAGTTCATAAGACCATATGCATATATAAAATTCATTAACAGAGTAGAATGTAGAAGTTCTTATCACAAGAAAAAATATCTGTTACTATAAATGGTGACAGATATTAAGTCGACTTGTTGTGATGTGGCTCAGATGGTAAAGCATCTGCCTGCAAAGCAGCAGACCTGGGTTTCATCCCTGGGTGGGGAAGATCGCCTGGAGAAGGGAATGGCCACCCACTCCAGTATTCTTGCCTGGAGAATCCCACAGACAGAGGAGCCCAGTGGGATACAGTCCATGCGGTGTCAAAGAATCAGACATGACTGAGTGACTAACGCTTTCACTACTTTTCAATGTGATGATTATTTCGAAATACATACAAATATGGATTGAATCATTGTACTGTTCCCATGAAAGGAATATAATGGTGTATGTCAATTATACCTCAGTAAAAAAGTTGTTCTTGAATTCATATTTTGCTATCAACAGTGAAATATTTGCAGGAAACAATTATTTCCATATTGCCTTCTTAGTTCTTTAGGATCTTCTATAAACACAAAGCCTTTATTTACTCAGATAACTTCTTCCCTGTGGCAGCCACGGCTACTCAGCCAGGCCAGCACAATGCCCGTGACATTCCCTCAAGTCCGCAGCATCTTTCAAGTGATAGGCAGGTTGGATCTTGCAATGACTGCCCACCTGCCACACTCCCATGAAACAGTCAGGTGGACACTGCAGCTGGAGACACGCTTTGAGAACATTTTTCTCCCCCACTGAATTATAGGAAGCATTATGGAAATCATTTGAATGGCATCCTCTTTGGACAAACAGCCTAAAATTGTCAAGGATGGGAAATATAATAAGCATACTTACAAGATCATTTTGGCAAATGTAACCGTTTTCCAGTCTCTCTGCCTTACCCAGACGAGATGATGCAAGTTAATTCTAAGCTGTGCACCAGAGGAGAAACAATACATGTGTACATTCAGGATGTGAAATTTCAGGCATCTCTGGGTGAAGAAATACACTATCTCAGGCCTCTTTTCCAGCTCTCCAGCCACTCCCACGTGACTGTCGGCTGTGCCCTTATGTGTCATCCTAGGAAAATGAACCTAGAGCTTTCTGATTGAAAGGGCCTTAAAGATACCTTGCCTCACACCCTCACTCACGGAAGGGGAAACTGAGGCCAGAGAGGATACAAAACCTTAAGGTATTCTTTGTTCATGACCTGGGCCACCTGGAAATACACCTGTTTTAGAAATGGGATGAATTTTTTCATGCTGCCCCAGGACTGCAATTTTCTCCTTGTTAAAACTACATACCTGGTTGCGTTAGTTGCTCAGTCGTGTCTGACTCTTTGTGATCCCATGGATTATAGCCCGCCAGGCTCCTCTGTCCATAGACTGAGGCAAGAATACTGGAATGCGTAGCCATTCCCTTCTCCAGGGGATCTTCCTGACACAGGGAAGGAGCCCAGGTCTCCCACACTGCAGACAGATTGTTTACCATCTGAGCCACCAGGGAAGCTTCACACACCTGGTTAGACCCTTCATTTAAAATTAGTTACATTAATCAAGAAGCAGTTATATGAATAAATTAATATTTGATATTTTGGAATGGAAGAAGTTAAAAAAAAAAACTTTGCCTTTAGGAAAAAAAGACAGAAATAGAGTCTGTGGCAGGAAACAAATATTACGGTTACATTTGATGTTAACAAAACCAGATGATGCAATAACATCCCCCACCCACCAGGAGGGTGGCCAACCACAAGAAGTGAAGATCTGAAGGATATTTCTTCATGCTTTATGACACCGTTATCTAATACACAGTCCTTTATGCTGTGGCAAGCTCTTGGCTAAGGTTAGATCTTTACAGGTGGGGGCAGGGACATGACCACAGTGAAGGATGTTTGGCAGGATCTAGGTGGGCTGGTGATGGCTCACCCTGTCCCCGGGAGATTTTAGGTATAAATCCTCGAGTGCTACTGTGCTGTGCTGTGCTAAGTCACTCCAGTTGTGTCTGACTCCTTTTGACCCTATGGGCTGTAGCCCGCCAGGCTCCTCTGTCCGTGGGACTCTCCAGGCAAGAATACTGGAGTGGGTTGCCAGGCCCTCCTCCAGGGGATCTTCCTGATCCAGGGATCGAACCTGCATCTCTTATGTCTCCTGTATTGGCAGGCAGGTTTTTTACAACCTGCGAAGCCTCATAAATCCTAGAGTAGCAGTTATCAAGCCTCTTACTCTCAGGATGCCTTTCCACTTGTAAACTTTAGGCAGAACCCAAGGAGTTGTTGTTTATGTGGTTATATCTACTGGTGCTCCCCATAATAGAAATTAAGACTGATTTTTTTTTTTTTTTTTTTTTTTACACTATACAGCTTGTGGGATTCTAGTTCCCTGCCCAGGGATCAAACCCAGGCCTCCTGCAGTAGAAGCACAGAGTCCTAATCACTGGACCACCAGGGAATTTCCAAGACTGGGAAATTTTAAATGTACTTCTCAATTCATTAAAGATACTGATTAAAATAGACAACTAACAAGTACCTACTGCATAGCACAGGGAAAATATTCAATATCTCATAAAAATCTATAATGGAAGAGAATGTAAAAAAGAATATGTATATATATGTATGTATATGTATGACTAAGTCATTTTACTGTGCACCTGAAACTGATGCATTGTAAATCAATTATATTTCAAAAATTTTTTAATGAAAATAAATTTTTAAAAAGGAGTTTGGAATTAGCAGATAGAAGCTACTATATATAAAATATTAACAGATAAAAACTTACTGTCTAACACAGGGAACTATGTTCAACATCCTAATAAACCATAATGGAAAAGAATATGAAAAAGAATATATATGTATATATATAACTGAATCACTTTGCTATACAGCAAAAACACAAATTTGTAAAGAGATAATGATAAATCCATTACGAACTAATATAAACCAAACATCTATGAAAAATTAATGTATTTTCCACATTTCCATTCAGTGTGAAGAATGGTACAATTTCATATTTTTGCAAATCTCTTGGCTGTCTGGCTTAAAAGCAGACACCTGGACTCTCCTGTCTGATTCTGAACTCAGTCTGTTGTAAATGCTGTTTGCTTCAAGTATATGAAGCAATTCTTGCCTCACATAGGTATGTATATGGAAAGGGAGGAATATTTTTATAGCCTGGAACTGTGGGTACTCTTTTTGATGTCATGCCAGATTTTGACAGGTAGTCCATTTTTAACAGTCACTTGCCATGTGGAGCCTGAAAGCATGTTAATAACTTTCATTACTCTGTTCAATTAAAACCGGTGGAATCTCTTGAATTTTGAATAACTCCCACCTGTGTGTTATTTTGGACTGTGATATCTTAATCACCAGGAAACTCTTTGCTCACTGAGCTATGAAGTTCTTCCACATGTTGACATATTTCATTCTAAAAAATCAAAAAGTCACATTCATTAATCTGTCCACCATTATCAGCAGAAAAATCTTTATGTGCTGGGAAGCTGTCAAGCTCAAGTTTTCCAAAGTTCTATTTTTTTGCTTGAAAGCTTAAAATTTATCATCAGCAACATGACACCGTCCATTGTTTTTCTTGAAGTGATGGGCTGCTTTGTTGCCTTTATGTCTAATTAAAAGAGGAGCAACCTGTGAAAGTCAGAAGTTGAGTATACGGTCCTGGCCCGAGGGTTGCCCACACTCTTTTCTCCCTTAGGGAGCTGGAGGAAGCAGACTTGCGGTCTCCCAGTGTGTGGGTGCAGGCCAGCGCAGGGGACACCGTCGCTACCACCACTTCGAGGTTTCGCCACATCACCATCCACTTGGTCATGATTTCCTTCCTGTAGTTCCTGTGATCAACTCACGGTCTAATTCAGTAGTTTTTTAGGAGCGCATCTTCTGAATAAAAATGAATGCAGCTAGATACCAGCTATACTCATACTGGGTTGGTCAAAATGTTCGTTCAGGTTGTTCCATTAACATCTTATGGACGTGAGCGAACTTTTTGGCCAACCAAAATAATAAACATATGCTAACAGTAAAACTGGAAAAAGTCGGTTTTCATTCTAGTCCTAAAGAAGGGCAGTGTCAGAGTGTTCAAACTACTGCACAATTGTACTCAGTTCGCATGCTGGCAAAGTAATGCTCAAAATCCTCCAAGCCAGACTTCAATAGTATGTAAACCAAGACCTTCCAGATGTTCAAGCTGGATTTAGAAAAGGCAGAGGAACCAGAGATCAAATTGCCAACACCTGTTGGATCATACAAAAAGCAAGAGAGTTCCAGAAAGACATCTAATTCTGCTTCATTGACTACACTAAAGCCTTTGACTGTGTGGATCACAACAAACTGGAAAATTCTGAAAGAGATGGGAATACCAGACCACTTGACCTGCCTTCTGAGAAACCTGTATGTAGGTCAAGAAGCAACAGTTAGAACCCGACATGGAACAATGGACTGGTTCCAAACTGGGAAAGGAGTACATCAAGGCTGTATATTGTCACCCTGCTTATTTAACTTATATGCAGAGTGTATCATGCGAAATGCCTGGCTGGATGAAGCACAAGCTGGAATCAAGATTGCTGGGAGAAATATCAATAATTTAAGATATGCAGATGACACTACCCTGATGGCAGAAAGTGAAGAGGAACTAAAGAGCCTCTTAAGAGAGTGAAAGAGGATAGTGAAAAAGCTGGCTTAAAACTCACCATTCAAAAAAAAGATCATGGCATCTGGCCACATTACTTCATGGCAAAAAGATGGGGAAACAATAGAAATAATGACAGACTTTATTTTCTTGGGTTCCAAAATCACTGCAGACAGTGACTGCAACCATGAAATTAAAAGACGCTTGCTCCTTAGAAGAAAATCTATGACAAACCTAGATAGCGTATTACAAAGCAGAGATATTACTTTGCTGACAAAGGTCTGTATAGTCCAAACTATAGTTTTGCTAGTAGTCATGTTATAGATGTGAAAGCTGTACCATAAAGAAGACTGAACGTTGAGGAATTAATGCTTTTGAACTGTAGTGCTGGATAAGACTCTTGAGAGTCCCTTGGACTGCAAAGAGATCAAACCAGTCAATCCTAAAGGAAATCAATCCTGAATATTCATTAGAAGGACTGATGCTGAAGCTGAGCTCCAATAGTTAGGCCACCTGATGCAAAGAGCTGACTCACTGGAAAAGACCGTGATGCTGGGAAAGATGGAAGGCAGGAGGAAAAGGGGACAACAAAGGATAAGATGGTTGGATGGTATTGCTGACTCAATGGACATGAGTTTGGGCAGGCTCTGAGAGATGGTGGGGGATAGGGAACCCTAGTGCGCTGCAGTCCATGGGGTTGCAAGGAGTCGGACTCAACTGAGCAACTGAAGAACAACAGTAAAATATATGTAAAACAAATAAAACCCCACTGTTCAATGCTATCTATATTCCTTTGCCCAACAAATTTCTGACCCTCATGTTTGGGTCTAAGTCTCAGTCTCTGTCATGAGGGAGATGAGTAGACAGAGAGGCATTGAAGACCCCACAGCACTGAATGGAGGCTTTCTCAACCAAGGGTTTCAGAAACAGGGAGAGAAGAATGTGTGTTAGTCACTCAGTCATGTCCGCCTCTTGCAACCCCATGACCTGTTGCCTGCCGGGCTCCTCTGTCCATGGGATTCTCCAGGCAAGAATACTGGAGTGGGTTGCCATTCCCTTCTCCAGGGGATCTTCTCCACCCAGGGATCTAAGCCAAATCTCCTGCATTGCAGATTCTTTACTGTCTGAGCCACAAGGGAAACCCAGAGAGAGGAATAGAGAGGGGGTAATTTTCTTATTGATCCCACAACTCTCTGCATGTCGACTTTAGACGTCAGCACACACTAGACAATGATCTTTAGCGTTGTCTCCATAGCCCCTGAAACATCTCAGGAGCCACATATGAATGTGAAATCCCTGGGCGTCACATGGCCCACAGTTTAGTACTGACTCTGTAGTTGTAAAGAGAATGGGCACTTGGGATTTTTAGGCATTGGAGGTTGTTGTGAGGATGAGAAAGGGAAGGCATGTCAATCACTGTGCCCCACACCCAGCCCCTCACCAACATCCTCTCCCTCATCACAGTCTCTGTGATCCCCAGGGAGACAGCCAGCTTCTACGGCGATCCAAGAGAAGATGGGTTATTACCACCTTGGAGCTGGAGGAGGAAGACCCGGGACCCTTCCCCAAATTTGTGGGTGAGGTAAGGCAGCTGCTCTTGGGAAAGGCCCATCACCCTGTCCAATTCAACACATCCCTGTTGGCAGGAGGCTAAGACGACAGGCAGAGAAGTGGTAGGAGGCATGGATGTCATGGGAGGGGAGGACCCCTATGAGATTCTTCCAGTAAGGATGGACATTTATGCTGTTTCCCATTCTTCACTATTACAAACCAAACCACTGTTGTATTCCTTGTTCCTGCATCTTTCCCTACCTGTTTATTTCTTTAGGATAAATTCTCAAAACTATAATTTAAAACTGCCTTTAAATATTAGCCTAGATATTTGATAAGTACTCTCACCCTGTTTGTTTCCCCTCTCCGTTTTTTCCCTTCTAGCTGTTCAATAATATGTCTGCTAACATGGAAATAATATATTTAATCAGAGGACCTGGTGTGGATGAATATCCAGAGATTGGTTTGTTTTCTATAGAAGATAACGTGAATGGGAAAATATATGTTCACCGCTCTGTTGATCGAGAGAAAACACCATTTTTTAAGGTACCTAAAATGTGATGCATTCTAAACTTGGGCTTCTCTGGTGGCTTAGATGGGAAAGAATTTGCCTGCAATGCAAGAGACCCTGGTTCGATCCCTGGCTCGGAAAGATCCTCTGGAGAAGGAAATGGCAACCCACTCCAGTGTTTTTGCCTGGAGAAACCTGTGAACAGAGGAGCCTGGTGGACTATAGTCCATAGGGTCACAAGGAGTCGAACATGACTGATGACTAAGCACACAAGCTAGGATTTACTGCAAAGATTGTGCAGGAATATTGTATTTGGCAAGCATTCTGTAAGCTGGCTGTGTGCCAGGCTCTGGGAGCTTGACATCTTATAAACTGTGACGTGCTTTAGAAATGTGCCTGGGACCTAGAGATTAATTTTGTAATCTCTTCGAGTTCTGGACTTTGGCTTTGTTGTAATTTCTGTAATCTGTGGATCGATGCAGGTTTCCCTTCTAACAGCTGATATGCTGATATGATCAGGATATTTGAAAGTGTTTAGGTATAGAGCTATGGAATGTTTATAAAATGGGCTGATTTAGTTTTTGGTGAGTCACAGATGACATCTATGGAGAGAGGCTGCAAATGGACTCCATGGATTGCGTAGTAACCTGATGAAGGAGGAATTATAGCCCTGGCGATGGTTTGTTCCTATGAGTCTAGGTGTTCTTTATGACTTATCACCCCAGTAATGTGGTTTGGGCTTCCCAGGTGGTATAGGATCCACCTGCCAATGCAGAGGCCTCAGGAAATGTGGGTTTGATCCCTAAACTGGGAAGATCCCCTGGAGGAGGAAATGGCAACCCACTCCAGCATGCTTACCTGGGAAATCCCATGAACAGAGTAGCCTGGCAGACCGTCTCTGGGGTCACAAAGAGTGGGACATGACTGGGCAACTGCACACATACCGTGGTCTGCCATGAGGCTGAAATTCAAGTTCAGAATTGCAAGGGAAACTTGAAATAAAAATGCCCACAACCACATGGTAGTACCTTGTGCTACCAGCCAAAGCTTACAGGGCTTCTTAGAAGTCTGCAGCCCGTGTTCTGCTTTGAATTCTGCTGGAACCTGGGCTCTGTTCTCGGGCCTGCTTGCCTAAGCATTTCCTCCTTCAAGGGGGGAGATGTTTTTAATATTGGCAAGAAGTAATTTGTGAAGCTTTTCTCCACTGGTTTAGAAAATTCATACACATGATAAGCTATATACCCTTAACACATTAGTGGTCTTGGACTCTGTAATTTTTAAACAGGCAGAAATTCTCTGAAACTTCAAAAGGACATGCAAAGATGACGGTCTAGGTCTTCTCTCTCCATATAATCCTTCAAACCCCTCCAAAAAATGTGCAGTTTTTGACAAAAAGAGGGAATATAGAGACTTCCCTGATGGTCCAGTGGTTTAGAATTCACCTACCAATGCAGGAATCCCAGGTTCAATCCCTGGTCCAGAAGATCCCACATGCCACAGGGAAACTAAGCCCGTGTACTACAAACACAGAGCCCCTGCTCTAGAGTATGGGAGCTGGAACCACTGAAGCCTCTGAGCCTAGAGCCTGTGCTCTGCAACAAGAGAAGCCTCCACAATGAGGAACCCACATACCACAACTAGAGAAAGCCTGTATGCAGCAGTGAAGACCCAGCTCAGCCAAAAATAAAATTGATAAATAATTAAAATAAGATGGAATATAAGGTCGTAAGGGGGACCCTGGGACAGCACTTCTCTATCTTTACTGAGCAAACAGGTCACCTAGGAATCTGGCTAAAATGCAGGTTCTATTTCAGTGGGTGGAGCAGGCCTGAGCTCCTGCATCTCTCACAAGCTCCCAGGTGATGCTGCTGCTGGTCCCCAGGCCTCTGCAGGTTGACTGTGGAGGAGCTAGGACACAACAGTTAACAGGCATAAGCTGTGCAAGGATGGAACAAAACATGTAGTGCTTGGGGCAGTTTCATTTTGGTTATTGTTGTTTGATTGCTTTTAACATCTTTAATAATGTACTAAGGTTGGCATTTGGGATTCCCAGGTAGCAAAGGATACTGGGTCAATCCCTGGGTCAGGGAGGAGGGAATGGCAACCCACTCCAGTATTCTTGCCTGGGAAATCCCATGCATAGAAGAGCCTGGTGGGCTATAGTCCATGGGGTTGCTAAGAGTTGGATATGACTGAGCATCTGAGCACCGTGCTGAATTGGGTTAGGTCTTAAGTCTAGTAACCAGCATCCTTGTAAGGGGAGGGAGATTTGGACACAGAGAGAAAGAAAAGGAGGCCATGGGAAGCTGGAGAGAGAAACTGAAGTGATGGGTCTATAGGCCAGGAAAACACCAAGGATCGCTGACACCATGGGAAGTAAGAAGAGGGGCCTGGAGTGGACCATTCTGCAGAGCCCCAGGAAGGAACCCACCCTATAGACACCCCAGTTTTGGTGCTGGCCTCCGGAACTGTAGGAGAATACATTTTCGTTGTAGGCACCCAGCTTGATGCAAAAGTCATAGGGGACTAACCCAGGGGGTTAGCTACTAGTTAGCAAGATGTGAGACAGATGCTGAATTGGGTTAGGTCTTAAGTCTAGTAACCAGCATCCTTGTAAGGGGAGGGAGATTTGGACACAGAGAGAAAGAAAAGGAGGCCATGGGAAGCTGGAGAGAGAAACTGAAGTGATGGGTCTATAGGCCAGGAAAACACCAAGGATCGCTGACACCATGGGAAGTAAGAAGAGGGGCCTGGAGTGGACCATTCTGCAGAGCCCCAGGAAGGAACCCACCCTATAGACACCCCAGTTTTGGTGCTGGCCTCCGGAACTGTAGGAGAATACATTTTCGTTGTAGGCACCCAGCTTGATGCAAAAGTCATAGGGGACTAACCCAGGGGGTTAGCTACTAGTTAGCAAGATGTGAGACAGACTGCTGAGGATTATCAGCCCTGAAGGTGGGACAAGCAGAGTGTCATAGGCACACTACCCAAACTGAGTGCTCTAGCTTAACCACCGGCTTCTCTAAGAATGCTTACTACTGCTTTTTGACTGTCCTTAAGGACAGGATGTTATTAAAAATTCAGTGAGTCTAATGTATTGGCAAGAAGACAGCTCTAGCAGCACTGCTTGATTCTTGCAGATAGCAAAGGAGACCCTGCTGCTGCTGCTGCTAAGTCGCTTCAGTCGTGTCCGACTCTGTGCGACCCCATAGACGGCAGCCCACCAGGCTCCCCCATCCCTGGGATTCTCCAGGCAAGAACACTGGAGTGGGTTGCCATTTCCTTCTCCAATGCATGAAAGTGAAAAGTTAAAATGAAGTTGCTCAGTCGTGTCCGACTCTTAGCGACCCCATAGACTGCAGCCCACCAGGCTCCTCCATCCATGGGATTTTCCAGGCAAGAGTACTGGAGTGGGTGCCATTGCCTTCTCCAAAGGAGACACTAAAGCTGGCCAAAACTTGTGTTCCGAAGGTGACAGGGTGGCGGGAGGAGCTAATTTCTGGTTAATCCCATAAAAAACCTACAGGAAAGCAGTAGCAGGGGCTTCCCTGGTGGCTCAGTGGTGAAGAATCTGCCTGCCAATGCAGGAGACCTGGGTTTGATTCCTGGTCTGGAAAGACTCCACTTGCCCCAGAGCAATTAAGCCCGTGCACCTCAAATACTGAGCTTGCGCTCTAAAGCTCTGCAACGTAGAAGCTACTGCAATGTGAGGCCAGCGTGCACCACAGCTAGAGAGTAGCCCCCACTCACTGAAACCGGACTAAAGCCCGTGCAGCAAGAAAGACCAAGAACAACCAAAAATAAATAAGTAAATAAAAAATTTTAAAAAAGAAAGCAGCAGCACCAACTGAGAATTGCTGGAAGATTTAAGACCGAGAGAGGGAAAAAGTCTTTTTTCTGTGTAGAGATCTTTTCTATTCATATCAAAATATGCTCTATTTCATAGGGTACAAGTACACTCAAGAAAGTCACCTTTTTACATTCCTCATAATAATTATTTGTGGCTCTTTATCCCAACATAGTTATCTTCACCTATTTCTAAGCTATGCATAGATGTGAGTTTGTATTGTGTGTTTGGCATTTAAGATGTTTCTTTCTATAGGATAAAGGATCTTGTACATGTAATTTCATATAGCTATCACATCAATGCCCTGTGGTGTGTTTACCCAAGGATATAAATCTGAAGGCTGTAACAAAAGTCTGAAAACCCTTTAAAAGTGTGGAGAATATCCATGACATTTCCTTTCCCCATTGTGATTCTGAGTCCCTGGGAATTCTTAGCATCTTGCCAAAAACAAATAGCACTTATGCCTCTCAGGCATCTTTCAGAACTAAAGGTCTCAGATGTAGCTTTAGGATAATAAATGTAACATAGAATAATAGACATAAAACAAACATGTGGCTCTTGTTTTTAAGTGGGAGGATTCTAGTTGGCACAGACTTAGAGCCAGAAGTCAGGGTGATTAAGGAGCAGAGCTTTGCCAGCACGGTCATAAATTATGGAGGAGCATGTGGAAAGAGTGCTGGAGAAAGCCAGTTAGCTTGCACAGAAATTTAAAAATGTATGTTGGAGTCCCCAAAGCAGACAAGTTCAGGACTAGCAACCTCGCAGCATCCTTTGTCTCATAGAGGGAGAGGAGAGAGCTGAACGAAAGTGGACGTGGGGCCTGGGACAGCATCTTAGGACGCTGAGCGGGCCCACCATGGTGGCTGCTGATCAGTGAGCAGCGGGTCTGCTGGGGAAAAGGCCTGAGGAGGTGCAAACAGTGAAGTAGATCAGGCCATGTGGGCTACGAGGAAAAGCGGAGGGTGGGGCAGATGGCTGCCTGAAGCTCTTAGGGTCCTAAGACGGCTGTCTGGTGAAGCAGCCTGCTCTGGACTCTGGGGCCATAGAGGGAAGAGGCGAAGTACCCGCTGGTGGCACCATCAAGTCGATCCCACACCTAACTGCACTTGAATCTGGGCTGCTCGGCCTCCAAGCTCTGAGCCTGACAGTCATGGACCGTCTCAAATAATTCAGAGCAGGTGGACTTCCCTGGTGGTCCCGTGGCTAAGACTCAGTACTCCCAGTGCAGAGGGCCTGGGTTCAATCCCGGGTCAGGGAACAAGAGCCCACATACTGCAACTAAGAGTTCATGAAGATCTCCCTGCCACAAGAAGACCCAGGATTTTGTGTGCCACAACTAAGATTCCCTGCGGCCAAATAAATAAATATATTTTTAAAATGTTGCAGAGGAGGAATACAAGGGAGCCTCCCTCCAGGACTTATGAAAGAAGAAAGGAGCTGATTTATGTGAGGGCTCAGCCAGGACCTGGGCAAGTCCACCTTCCCTTGAGAAGAAACTCATTGGAGTTTCTTCTCTGGCAATAAACCCCATACTTACTCATCGTCCCTGAGCAGGGCTCTGCATCACCAGAGGCCCCTTGAGAGGAGAAACCAGCATTCCCACCATAAAAGGTCATTTGCTTGAGAGCTCCTTGGTGCTCCTTCTGACTCTCTGCGGACTCCCCGAAAGCTTTTCAGTCTTCAACAAATAAAATCACTATTTTTTTTTTCCTAAAGCAATGAGAGATTCAGTAGCAAGTCAGAATAGACCTACTTTATATATATGTATATATATATGATTGCCTATGCTAAAGCTGAAACTCCAGTACTTTGGCCATCTCATGTGAAGAGATGACTCATTGGAAAAGACTTTGATGCTGGGAGGGATTGGGGGCAGGAGGAGAAGGGGACGACAGAGGATGAGATGGCTGGATGGTATCACTGACCCAATGGACGCGAGTCTGAGTGAACTCCGGGAGTTGGTGATGGACAGGGAGGCCTGGCATGCTGCGATTCGTGGGGTCACAAAGAGTCAGACATGACTGAGCGACTGAACTGAACTGATGCCTTATTTTGCAAGCAGGGGCCCTTTTTTAAAATTAATAGACTTTATTTCTTAGAACCATTTTAGGGTTACAGAAAAATAGATAGAAAGTACAGAATTCCTATGGGCTTCCCCAGTGACTCAGTGGTAAAGAATCTACCTCCTGGAGATGTGAGTTTGACCCCTAGGTCAGGAAGATCCCCTGGAGGAGGGTATGGCAACCCACTCCAGTATCTTGCCTGGAGAATGCCATGGACAAAGGACCCTGGCTGGTTATAGTCCATGGGGTCGCAAAGAGTCAGACATGACTGAAGGGACATAGCACGCATGCATGCACAGAGTTCCTATATACCTCCTCACTTTCCCACTCATCCCACAGTTTCCTCTATTATTAATATTTTGCATTACTATAGGATATTTGTTATAATTGATGAACCAAGGTCATACATAATCATTAACTGAAGACCATAGTTTACATGTGGATTCACTCTTTGTGCTGTGCATTCTCTGGGTTTTGGCAATGTATAGTGACATGTACCCACCCTTCTGGCATCATAGTTTCGCTGCCCTAAGGTTCCCCTGTGCTCCGTCTATTCATTCCTTCCTCTCCTCGGAGCCCTTGGCAACTGCTGATCCTGTTACTGTCTGCATAGTTTTGCCTTTTCCAGAATATCATAGGGTTGGAGTGGTACAGTCTGTCACTTGTTCAAGATTGTCTTCTTTCTCTTGGCAATATGCACTGAAGCTTCCTCCATGTCTTTTCATTGCTGAAAAATATTCCATTGTGGAATACTATGGATGTACTGCTCTTTGTTTATCCGTTCACCTGCTGAAGGCCATCTTGGTTGCTTCCACATTTTGATGATTATGAATAAAACTGAACATCCATGTTCAGGATGTAACATGACTGTTGGATTGTGTGGTAAGAGTATGTTTAGTTTTGTAAGAAATTGCCAAACTGTCTTCCAAAGTAGCTACACCGTTTGCATTCCCACAAGTAGTGAATGAGACTTTCCTGTTGCTTATCGTACTTTTTAGGTGTAAAACTAATAAAGGCTTCTTATGGAATTTAAAACTCCATAAGAATTTACTTACTTATTTATGCTAATGGTAGAGTCATTAAAAACCTCTCCTCACTCCCAAATTTCTTCTCTGATCTGATTCCACAGAGGTGACCACCTTGCATCTATGTCCTTTGTATTGCCTAATGTCAACATAAAGTGAGTGAAGTCGCTCAGTCGTGTCTGACTCTTTGAGACCCATGGACCCCATGGAGCCTATCAGGCTCCTCCATCCATGGGATTCTCCAGGCAAGAATACTGGAATGGGTTGCCATTTCCTTCTCCAGGGGATCTTCCCGACCCAGGGATCAAACCCGGGTCTCCTGCATTGCAGGCAGACGCTTTACTGT
>SJYT01041868.1:98359-181488 GCA_006410635.1 Cephalophus harveyi
GTGGTGTCATCTGCATATCTGAGGTTATTGATATTTCTCCCGGCAATCTTGATTCCAGCTTGTGCTTCTTCCAGTCCAGCATTTCTCATGATGTGCTCTGCATATAAGTTAAATAAGTAGGGTGACAATATATAGCCTTGATGTACCCCTTTTTCTATTTGGAACCAGTCTGTTGTTGTCTTCAAGAGTTGGCACCAATTGCCTCATTGGTGCTGAGGCAATCTCATGGACCATCCTCCCGAATGAACCGTTTGAGGACGATGCTCTCTAAGTGTCCTCAGGAGTGGACTTAAGAACGTTGCTTTTGTTTATATGTTTTTATATTTAATATTTTGTGTGTCCTTACAGCTTCACATGGGGCTTCCCAGGTGGTGCTAGTGGTAAAGAACCTGCTTGCCAGTGCAGGAGATGCAAGAGATGTGGGTTTGATCTCTGGTTCAAGAAGATCCCCTGGAGTAGGAAATGGCAACCTACTCCAGTATTCTTGCCTGGAGAATCCCATGGACAGAGGAGCCTGGTGGGCTACAGCCCATAGGGTCGCAGAAAGTCAGACTTGACTAAAGGACTTAGCACGCATGCACGCACAACTTCACATAATCATTTGCAAAAAATATGGTAACAACAGGGTGTTATTGACTTTCAAGGAGACAGAAGGACCCAAGGATTCCCACTGGCACCTCAGCTTTCATTGCACACATGCATGTATGCATGAATGCATGCACACCAGTTTTAGCATCTGCTCAGAGCAGAATGATGGGAGGAGCTCTACAGCGGGGGTCATGTAAAGACACTTGTCCTCTCAAGATGCTTCCATTCACTTACATCTTCAGCAGTTCCAGAGAACGCCCTTTCCAGCAAGCAGTCATTAGTCAGTGCTGGGATGGGTTATTTTCAATAAACAGAATCAAGGCTCCCGTGGTTCAGGCTGCCTTTTTGTTGGTTTCCACATGTAACAGCTGTTTTGTGTAAGTGGGTGATGATGCAGTTCCTGAATCTCTAATAGATGTGATTTGGCTGAGGCAGAATGATGGACCTGGCCCATGAGCTTTCTGCTTTTGACAGTGATTCTGTTATGGGGCACAAATCAGGGACGTACACAAGACCTTGTGAGATCATGACCCCTCAGATCAATGGCGCCTTCACCATGTTTGTTCCTTTGTCAGTGGCAAATGTGTGGCTTATTTTCTTTCTGCCTTTTCATTCCATAAATACTTCTCCAATCTGATTCACTGTGAGTTGAGTTTTGCAAGACTCCGAAGTCTCCAGGAATGCTACCAAAGCAGAAACTTTTACACCACCACACTGTCAGAAAGGCTTCTGGTTGCTTCTTCACACCGAAGCCTTTGATGTGAAGAATAAAAGAACTGCACGTTTATTTCACTAAACATTTTGTGTAAGCAGAATATAATTCAGGCAAAAGTGTCTTGGTAACATGCTTTCAACAGGGAATTTGAGACCTAGAAGTTATAGTACAGGCAAATCTCAAAAATCCCTATTGCCAAACACAAAAATGGTTGCGTGTCTGTAAACAATCATTTTGCAAGCTTTTAGTGAGCTGCTAGCTTCTACAGAATCAAAGCACAAAGAGAAAGTCTGAGCTTGATATTTGAATGATGAGAGGAAAATGCATTTTGATTTGTTGTGTTTTAACTACCATTTAGTTCAAAATATTTTCTGATTTCCATTGTGATTTTTTCTTTGATCTGTACATTATTTAGAAATGCTTTGCTTAACTTCCGAACACTTGGGGTTGTAAATTATCTTTCTTAATGATTTCTAGCTTATTATTCTCTATGTGTGTATGTGTGTGTGTGTGTGTGTTTGGTTGCTCAGTCGTGTTGGACTCTTTGAGACTCTTTGGATGGTAGCCCACCAGGTCCTCTGTCCATGGGATTTTTCAGGCAAGAATACTGGAGTGGGCTGCCGCATCCTCTTCCAGGGCATCTTCCCAACCCAGGGACTGAACCCTCATCTCCTGTGTCCCCTGCATTGCAGGCAGATTCTTTACCCACTGAGCCATCAAGGAAGCCCATAGGTGGCCTAGCTTATTTATTTATTGGTTGTGGGGCTTGTGGGGATTGAACTTGGGCCCACGGCAGTGAAAGCACTAAGTCCTAAGCACTAGAGCTGCAGGGAATCCCTAGTCCTAGTTGCTTTTAAATGTTCCCTCTCCCCAAAGCTTAAGTGCTTTCTCTCTGCAATGTTTCACCAATATGTAGTAGTGTGCTTACTTTTCATTACAAGACATATAGTATATAGGAACTGAGGCTCATAACAACTTGCCTATGTTGATACAAGTGGAGAAATTGAGATTTGAACCTACTATTAATAATAATAATGGATGAAGTGTTTTTTCAAGTCAGCTTATTGATCTGTCCTACAAACACTTGTTGAGTGCCCAGTCTACACTCAGTCCCTGGGGTCGCAGGGTGAATGAGAGCCTGTGACCCCTGCCTTCAGGAACTTTCAGTCTATGGAGGACACTGATGCAGGACACACAGTATTACTGACTGGGATGGGATTCATGCCATCAAATCAATGGTTCTGCAACAGTAATATGGTTTCTCTGCTTCTTAGGTTTATTTTGATGTTGCCAATCGCTTAACAGGACACATCGTGGATAAATCCTTGATTATCAACATCAGGATCAACGATGTGAATGATCATGCTCCCGAGTTCACTGAGAAGGAATTTAACATCAGTGTGAAGGAGGACCATGCCATAGGTGTGCAAGGTGGGGATGAGGGGGTCCCTTTCTTTTCTGTGCTGTGAAGGTTTTCCAGCTTCTGTACTGACAGGGAGCCTCAGTCCTAGCTGTCTTCAGGGAAGCCTCTCACTGTTCACATCCCAAAGGTCACAGGCCCTGGATGACAGCAAAATGCCATGAGGTCTCCACGCCTCATTTTGTATCAGCAGCAAAATGATGTGGAAATTGTCAGTTGGAAAAGCTAATCCGTAAATATCAACCTAAAATAAATGAACAGAGGAAGAAGAAGCAGAGGTGGGTGGTGGGATCCTGTGTATCTCTGCGAAGTTCTCATCTGTAAACATCTGTAAAATGGCAGCAAGATGGCATCTAAAAATTCTGAGCTAGGATTCTCGAGTCTTGAAACCCGAACCATCCTCACTGAAATGTGCATCTATTTGAATAACAAAAAGCATTATTTATTTTGCAAAACAGTCTCTAGGAAAGTTGGAAAATTCCAAGAAACAAAAAGACTAAAATAGGAAGATCTTTAACGCTACCAATTAGAGATAAGTACCGTTAATGTTCTAGTTTATATTCTTTCAATATTTTTCTTTGCACTTTACATATGTGTGTGTGTATACAGACATGGTATGTTACATTTATATGTGTGTATATATTCACAGATTTATACACATAATTACAAATGTGTATTTGTATATCTACATATTTTTTTCATCTTTATCATAGTACAAAATGTATATGTGTTTATATTCAGTTCAGTTCAGTTCAGTCGCTCAGTCGTGTCTGACTCTTTGCGACCCCATGAATCGCATCACGCCAGGCCTCCCTGTTCATTACCATCTCTCGGAGTTCACTCAGACTCACATCCATCGAGTCAGTGATGCCATCCAGCCATCTCATCCTCAGTCGTCCCCTTCTCCTCCTGCCCCCAATCCCTCCCAGCATCAGAGTCTTTTCCAATGAGTCAAGGTGACAATATACAGCCTTGACGCACTCCTTTTCCTATTTGGAACCAGTCTGTTGTTCCATGTCCAGTCCTAACTGTTGCTTCCTGACCTGCATACAGATTTCTCAAGAGGCAGGTTAGGTGGTCTGGTATTCCCATCTCTTTCAGAATTTTCCACAGTTTATTGTGATCCACACAGTCAAAGGCTTTGGCATAGTCGATAAAGCAGAAGTAGATGTTTTTCTGGAACTCTCTTGCTTTTTCCATGATCCAGCGGATGTTGGCAATTTGATCTCTGGTTCCTCTGCCTTTTCTAAAGCCAGCTTGAACATCAGGGAGTTCACGGTTCACGTATTGCTGAAGCCTGGCTTGGAGGATTTTGAGCATTACTTTACTAGCATGTGAGATGAGTGCAATTGTGCGGTAATTGGAGCATTCTTTTGCATTGCCTTTCTTTGGAATTGGAATGAAAACTGACCTTTTCCAGTCCTGTGGCCACTGCTGAGTTTTCCAAATTTGCTGGCATATTGAGTGTAGCACTTTCACAGCATCATCTTTCAGGATTTGAAACAGCTCAACTGGAATTCCATCACCTCCACTAGCTTTGTTCGTAGTGATGCTTTCTAAAGCCCACTTGACTTCACATTCCAAGATGTCTGGCTCTAGATTAGTGATCACATCATCATGATTACCTGGGTCGTGAAGATCTTTTTTGTACAGTTCTTCCGTGTATTCTTGCCACCTCTTCTTAATATCTTCTGCTTCTGTTAGGTCCATACCATTTCTGTCCTTTATCGAGCCCATCCTTGCATGAAATGTTCCCTTGGTATCTCTAATTTTCTTGAAGAGATCTCTAGTCTTTCCCATTCTGTTATTTTCCTCTATACATATGTTTGTATTACATATGTATAAATATATGACCTGAAGAAGGACATGGCCACCCATTCCAGGATTCTTGCCTGGGGAATCCCATGGACAGAAGCCTGGTGGACTATGGTTCATGGGGTCACAAAGAGTCGAACACAACTGAGTGACTAACACACACACAAATATATGAGCATGACTTTTTATGTGTGCATATTTAAGAATTTTCTCTTTAAAAATGCAATTTTACTGTTTATAACCTAACAGTATTCTCCTAGAGCATCTTGTGTGTCATATTTTATTTTATGGATGTGCTTTAAGATTTTTAACCAATCTTCTTTTGTTGCACATTTACATCTCATTGTCACATTTTGTTATTTTTACAAAACATGCTTCAGTGAACATATCTGAGCTAAAAGCGTGTGCCATTCAAGCATTGCCTACTTAGCACAAATTCAGACAGGTAGAATTGCTGCTCCAAACCACACACACAACTTTTGTGTTGCAATTTATCCATAGCCCAGCAGCATATGACAGGGCTTAGTGTATTGTTCATCTTTAATTACCAAGTGCTTGAACATGTGATAACTTTCCTGGCCATTTCTAGCTCCGTTGTCAGTTGCTTGTTTCTTTTCTTTGTCCACTTCTGTTAGCGTCATTGTCATTTTTTCTTCTTGATTTCAACCTCCTCCTTTGACATTAAGAATGTCGATGTCTCTGTTGGCCAACATGTATTCCAAATATATTTTCCTGGTTTATCGTTTCCTTCCTTTTATTTATAGTGTTTTTGCCACACACTTAAAAATCGATCTATTGATTTTGTCCTTTAAGCCTCCGAATTTGCAGTCATGATTAGAAAGTCCTTCTTGACCTTATGAGGATTTAAATATTCCTCTTCACTTTGCTAGTATGTCTATAGCTTGACCTTTATATTTACATACTCAATCCTTTTTGGTGTAAGCCCCAGTGCCATTCAGCAAAGACTCATTCTTCTACTGGTTGGATAGGCTGCTGTTGGCCAATAGTAACAATTTTAAAAATTCTTTCCAGGTCAACCTGTTTTTCAGATGTTAGCAGTGGATCTGGATCAAGAAAATACTCCAAACTCTCAAGTGCTTTACTTCCTTGTTTCTCAAACACCGGTACTGAGAGAGAGTGGTTTCCGGATTGACCGTGTTAGTGGAGAAGTGCAACTGTCAGGATGCTTAGATTATGAGGTTATGTGCACTTTATTGCTTTGGAAAAATAAAATGGGTTCTCCCTCTCTGAGCCCCAGACTTAGGGTTTGCATTTGTAGTGAGAAACCCTCTGTGGCTAGACTGGCTACTGAAATTGCTAAAATCGAACATTTCTGTATTAGATTTCCTTTTCCTGTGTTTGAAGGGTTTCACCTACCTTTTCTTCCTTATGTAGATGGCGCCTCGGTTTACACTACTCATTGGAGCGAGGGATTATGGCAACCCGCCGCTCTCATCCACAGCCACTGTCCATGTAAACGTGCAAGACAGCAATAACCACATGCCCAGGTTCACCCAGGACCACGTAAGTCCCCACACAAACAGTCTCCGTGCCCCAGGCTCTGTTTGCTGAGGGAATTCCTCCATCACCCAAGATACGGGCAATCTCCAAAATAACTTCAGCTTAGAATCAAGAAGTCAACTGCATTGATAGGGAACCAGTTAATAGCATCATGTGAGCCTACATCTGTTACTATTTTGGGCCAGAACGGTGTTCAGAGTGTTGACAGGAATCCCTAGGTTTTCCCTGGTTGGAGCTGCTGCGTTTTCCATCCTGCGGGTGAGAAGGTCGAGGCTCAGGGAGGACAGAGGATCCAGGCTCCGTCCACTTCAGGGCCTCTCACTTTCCACACTGCTGATGTTTTGGAGATGGAGGAAGGGCACAGGGAGGGTGGGGAGGGGCTGCCCAGCGACCTGTACCATGTTGGACAATAGCATCCTTGACCTCTGCCCACTGGAGGCCAGTAGCATCCCAAGTCGTGACAACCAGAAATGTCTGCCACCATACCCAGTTGTCCCAAGCCTGACCCACGGTGTTCGGAGCTTGGAAACAAGAAGACGGGCAGGCAGACTCGGGCCAGGCCTTCCCCAGCTCACCTGGTTTATATATTGGGCTCCACACAAGATTTCACAGGCTGCTAGGTCCTCAGGCTTAAAGAAGGTGCTGGCACTCACTGTCCCAATCAGTTTGGGAATACCGAAGCACTTAAAATGCAGAAGATTGCTAAGAGAGGAAATAAAAACCAATCATGATCTGCTTTTAGTTTCTTAATTTTTCACTCTTCCATATGAATTTTTAAGAGGAAAACGTCCATTGTATTTCTGTCTTTCTTCTGACCCCTCTCAGGGAGGTCTTTTCTGATGACCCGGTTAAATTCCCAACCTGACCCCCCAACATACATACACTCAGCTCTCAGCTCCTTGGGGATGGGATTTTTGCTGTTTTGTTCACAGCATCTAAACCAGAATCTGGTACACAACAGTCTTTGTTGAATAAACAAATGCTACAAACACTTATTTTTTGTAAATGTCATTTAAAAAAATTAACTGTATAAACAGAAGTTTAAATATTTCCAATGAAAGCACCTTACTTAACAGTATGTAATAACTGAAACATATTTATTATATCTGAGTCTTGTTTCAAAATCCTTCCCCGACTTAGTAAAAAGCTGTACTCTTGAAAGTAGGGCTGGGAAAAAATATACATTGTTATTTTGATGTGCTGGAGAAATTATCTTGTCACCAAAAGTATTGAATAAGGAGCTATTTTAAAGATCTATTATGTATTAGAAAGATTATCACCTTAATTAAAATACATAAGAGCTCTATCTTAGTAGAGTTAGATTTTTGTAGGCAGCATAAAATAAGGTGTGTACTGTTATTCTAAAAGTGGTGCCTCGCTTTGGATAGAATGGCACTTTTATTTTATTTATTTATTTTTTTGGCTTAAACAACAGAATTTATTTCTCACAGTTCTGGAGGTTAGTTACGCAGCTCTTCAGTTATTTGGGCATCCAGTCACAGGGATGAGATAATATGTTGTTGACACATTTTCTGCTATAACAGACAGACTTCCAGACCCTTAGTGGTCAAGTTCAATCATAGGAGAAGCATCCAAGTTGTTGTCTCTCTACGTTTTCTTTCTTCTTCTCTGTTCTCTTTTCTGACTGTATTTCTTTTTCTCCACGACAATGACGATCATCTCTCTCAGTATAACATTCAGATTTCAGAAGGCTGGGCCAGCCAGGGTGTGTTACGTCTCAGGGTTCAAGATGGTGATTCACCATCTACAGCAGCGTGGAGAGTGAAGTTCAACATAACGAATGGCAACGAAGAGGGACATTTTGACATTTCGACGGATCCTGAGACCAATGAAGGGATTTTAAATGTTATCAAGGTAAATGCATCCGAGCAGGTGGCTGTAGATACTGAGGCCCTTTCTGTAGGACTCCTGACAATGAAGTAGGTGCCAACAGATGATCCATGTGTTCTGAGCACACGGCCTGCTGGGTCACAAGTCACCATGGCCAGTGAGGAACGCAGGGCTGCGTGGATCCTCAGCTCTCTGCCTTCATGGCTCCTCCCATCAAAATCATATCAGTATTCAAGATTATTTTTGATATGACCAGTTACTTCAACATTAAATTCTTTGGGTCTGTTTTAGACAAAATTTAGTAGGTTTAACATGTTTCTTTCTCCTGGTGTGATAAAATCATTGACGACATTTTCTCAAACCCCATGAGTGCATTTTTCTTCTGGGTTTGAAAGAAGTTAGAACATTTGCACAGACCCGTAAAAATACTGTGGGCTCCTGACACTATGCCTGCTGTGCCTAGTAGAGAGTTGGCCCTGCAATAAAGTATTTTTATCTTGTTTAATGATGAGGAAACTGAAGCCCAGAGAGGCTGGATTGTTTTCATGAAGTCACGTGACTGGAGCGGGGGTTCCGACTGGAGCAGTCTGATTCCAGTGCCTTTAGTCTTAATTGCTCTCGGTAGACCCTAGAATGACCAGTGCCTCTGGTGTAGTGCAAGTGAGGCAGCCTGGGGTCAGCTGCAAAGGCAGGCCTGAATGAATATATCTGGAGTGGGGCCGATTCTGCTTGTCAGTGTAACAAGCTCCCAGATGATGCCGAGGGGCCATACCACGCTGTGAATAGCAGGGCTCTGTGGGTTTTCCATGCTAAATGCCTGGGGCTGGATTTCCCAAATATTCCTAGTCTTTCAACCCTTTTAAGTCACTGACCACTTTGTCCCCTGAATAGCTATGATCATTAATATCCATATTTCCCTAAGCGCCACTGGGTTTTTGCAGGAGAGTTGTCACATTAATGTTTCATTAGGTTATGGTTTTTGTTGCATTTTTCATTACTCTCTGACTGATGGTGGCTCTTTTCAACCAGGAGGAGGGAGGGGAAAAAAAAAGAGAACTCTATAAATGATTTGAAAATGGGCTGACAACTGTCTTTTGATCATTATCAAAGACAACGTAAATAATAAATGAAGCACAGAAACCACAGGCGCTGGGTTGGCAGTGACAACTCATGCTGAGAGGCTCCCTCTGGCTGGCAGAACCGCGGGGACTAATGAAACCTTCTCTCTGGGGCGGCAGCCTTTGGACCATGAGACTCGGCCAGCGTGGAGCCTGGTTGTGGCCGTGGAGAACGAAGAGCCGCTGTTCTCCTGCGAGGGGGGGCAGCTGCAGAGGCCCCGGCAGGCCTCGGCCAGCGCCACCGTGAGTGTGCGGGTGACCAATGCCAACGACCCGCCCACCTTCCACCCGGGGACCTTCATCGTCAGTGAGGTCGATGGCGCAGGGCCAGGGACTCAGCTGGGAATGTTCAACGCTACAGATCCAGATCGAACGGCCGGCCAGATAAGGTGGGGAGACTGGAGTGGGAAGGGCGGGAGTTCATGCAGAATTAGCCACGAGCTGGAGAGGGTTCCTGTTCGAAACTGGCTCCTTCTATGTACTCCAGAGGACAACTCCATCCCAGTTGTGAAAATGCCATAAGTCACCCACCCAAGAACTCTCCTAGCCCAGGTTCAATGCCGTTTTCCTTCTGTAGTGTCCTTTGACTCTCGTGGGAGGAATTCACTTGTTCGTTTCCTTTGCATAGAGCACAAAATTATTTTACAGTCTTTTTCCTGTATTAAAATAATTTGCTATGTATTTCTAGTCCCTCTTTACCAAATGTTGTAAACTGGCAGCCTTGTGGCTTCTGGCCAGCAGAAGTGTTTTCAGTTGTGGCAAAATGTACGTAGAGTTTACCATGATCACTGTTTTCAAGTGTGTGGTTCAGGGACATTGAGCACATTTATACTGTATGTCACATTGCACCTTCCCACCACCCATCTGCAAAATCTCTCCTCCGTCTCTTCATTTCCCCAAATTAAAACTCTGCGCCCAGTAAACAATAAACCCCCCATTCTCCTCCACCTCTAGGACCCTGCACAACCATTTTACTTTCTGTCTCTAAGTACTTCATATAAATGGGATCACACAGACTTTCCTTTTGTGACTGGCATATTTCACTTAGCATACATAGTGTCTTCAAGTTTCATTCATGCTCTAGCATGTGCCAGAATTTCCTTCCTTTTAAAGCTGAATAATATTTCCACTGTGTGTATATACCACGTTTTGTTTATCCATTCATCTGTTGATGGATACTTGGATTGCTTAGTGTTTTGTTTTTTAAAAATGAAGTTGCCACAATCCCCAGGAAGGTGGCAGAGTGGAAAGCGCCAGGAATTGGTCTCCCCATCTGGACAATGATGGTGCTGGCAGAATTTGTCTGATGGACTGAATTTGGAACTCAGGAATCTGTGGAAGGATTGCAACTTCCAGGGAAGACAGTGCAAACCATGGTTCACTGCGGTTCATCTCGGCTCTTAGCTCAGTACCTCCCTCACATCCAGCCCCATGCAAGGCAGCTGTGCCTCTATCCCTGGAACTGGTTATACAGCTTGTGGGAGCCGGGGTGGGCGAAAAATTAACAGACATTAATTCCCCTCTCATCAGTAATTAATTTAGACATATAAAGATTAAACTCTCCAATTAAAAGACAGAGCTTGGCAGAATGGATAAAACCCACTCTAGTACCCTTGCATGGAAAATCCGATGGACAGAGAAGCCTGGTAGGCTACATCCATGGGGTTGCAAAGAGTCGGACACGACTGAGCGACTTCACTTTCATTTTCTTTTCTTTTCTCTTCAAGAGGCTTTCTTGATATCCAAAGACACAAATGGAAAACCTAACACCATATACAGGAATTAACTCAAGGGTTTCCCTGCTGGATCAATGGTAAAGAATCTGCCTGCCAATGCAGGAGACATGGGATCGATTCCTGATCTGGAATGATTCCACATGCAGTGGAGCAACTAAGCCCATGCATCCCAACTATTGAACCTGTGTTCTAGAGGTGGATGCCACTGTTGAAGCCCTCGTGCACCAGAGCTTCTGCTCAGCGACAAAAGAAGCCACTGCAATGAGAAGTCTGTGCACCACAACTAGAAAGTAGCCCCTGCTCGCCGCAATTAACAGAAAAGCCTGAGCAGCAACAGAGACTCAGCACAGCCAAAAATAAATAAAATTATTTTTAAAATTAACTCAAAATGGATCAAGTAAGTAATTGTAAGACCTAAAATAATACAACTATTAGAAGAAAACCTAGGACAAAACTTCACAACACTGGATGTGGCGATCATTTCTTGGAAATGACACAATGGCACAGATAAGAAAAGAAAAGATAGTCAAATCGGACTTCATGAAAACCGAAACGTTTCTTTGCATCAGAAGACACTATCCACAGAGTACAAAGGCAGAATGGGAGAAAATACTGGCAAGTCATACATCTGATAAGGGATTAATATCCAGAAAATATAGAGAACTTCGAAAACTCAACAAGAGCGACACCACCACCCTGATCCAAAAACGGACAAAAAAACTGGACATTTCTCTAAAGAAGATACAAGTGGCAAACAAGCACATGAAAGATGCTCAACATCACTAATCACGAGGGGAATGCAAATCAAACCTGCAGTGAGATACCACTTCACACTCATCAAAAAACCCCAGAAGACAGGCTCTAGGTTCACCAGATTTGAACCACCTCAGTTCAACTGCTAATTCACACTGTTGTACAGCAGAAGACAACACAACATTGTAAAGCAATTATCCTCCAATTAAAAAGAAAAAACACAAAAAATGGAAAACAAGTGTTGGGGAGAATGTGGAGAAATTGGTATCCTCGGGCACTGCTGGTGGGAATATAAGGTGATACAGCCTCTGAGAAAAACAGTAGGGGATTTCCTCAAAAAATTAAAAATAGAATTACCATATGATCCAGCAATTCCACTTCTGGGTACATGCCCAATAGAACTGAAAACAGGGCCTCAAAGAGATGCTTGTACACCCATGTTGATAGCCGCATGAATCACAATAGCTAAAATGTGGAAGCAACCCAGGGAGCCATTGATGATGAACGGGAAAACAAAATGTGGTCCATACATGCAATGGAATATTATTCAGCCTTAAAAATGAACAGAATTCTGCACTATGCTCCAACATGGACGAACCCTAAGGGCATCGTGCTAAGTGAAATGTACTAGTCACAAAAAGACAAATTCTGTACAATTCCACTTATAGGAGGTACTTAGAGTAGTCAAAACTCATAAAGAAATAAAATATAATGGTGATTTCTAGGGGCTGGCAGGAGGGGAAATGGAGAATTATTGTTTGGTAGGCATAGAGTTCAATTTTACAAGAATGAAAAGAGCTGTGGAGATGGATGGTGGTGATGGTTGCATAGCAGTGTGATGTATTAATATTTAATCCCACTGAAATGCAATTTAAAATGGTGAAGGTGGTAAACTGTATGTTATGTGCATTTTACTGCAATAAAAAGAAAGAGATAATAAAGCTGCTAGCATTTAAAAATCAAGACTATGCTAACAACCTGAATTATCTGAATGTTCTTGAAACAGAGGAAGATTTGGCATTACTGAGTCTGTGTCCAATGGGGTCATGATCATTGGGGGCACGGGGAGAGATCCCTTTGACCTCTTGCTCATCAGTTGACATCAATCCTTATCCGACCAGCTTTGCTCATTTCTTGCACCTGCTCGGGACACCCCTGTGTGCACTAGAGTTTGAGATTCTTCCTTAGAGCAATGCTTCTCGACTTAACCATTGAGAAAGACCAGATTTGCTTTTTAAAATTTCCAGTTCACTGTGGAATAATAATTTTATATAATATTTAAAAATAAATTACAAAAGAAAATGATCATGTGCTTGGGGGGTCACAGTAATGCCACTGACTATAAAAATTTCCTGACGCTTGCTTCTCAGTTTTCTTATCTCCTTGGGGGCAGCTAACCTGGAGTTCTAGACCACCACAGGTCTATGCAGGCAAGTGCTGAGTTAAAGAGGCCCAACTGCAGCATCAATCAGAGTCACTTGGAAAGCCTGTTAAATGCCCTTTGCTGGGTCTCACCCTTGGGGTCTCTGATTTTGAGATCTGGGGTTGGGACTGAGATTTCCATTTCTAACAAGTTCCAAGATGATGCCGATGCTCCTAGTCCCTGCCTGGACCTCATCTGGGGGATACCCACAGAGACCCCAAGCTGATTCAGGGCTGTATTCCTATCCCTAGAGTATGGCTGGTCCCTTTGTAAACCCTGACTTGACAAATATCAGACAGGGAGAGTTACTGACCTTTTCCAGGGCCTTTAAGTGATGAGGAAGAGAAGGCAAACGAAACCCCTGTCTTCAGCTGTTTTGGGGTAGCGACATCTTTTCTGTTTGCTGTGGGTCCAGGCCTTTCCTTCTGTGGGTCTCTCAGCAGGTAGGTTGGGTTCCAATGGTCCCACTTGGTTCCGATGGCTGCCATCTGACTCTGACAGATCTTGGTGAATTCTGGAAGGCCAGGTGTGCTCGCTCATTAAAATGGTTACCAGGTGCACACAGATGAAGCAGGATGTAGACAACCACGTCGCCTGGCTGTATTACCCACGTGTGAATCCTCTAGGCTCCAGGGGTAATATAGTCTTGTGTTTCTGTTGCACGAGCGGGCTTGGCTTAACATGAAGCCACCAGCTCCTGCAGGCAACTGAAGACTGGCTCTGTTCCAGGATGAAATGTTTTCCCCAAGGTGGACAGAGTCATGTGCAGCCTGACAAGGACAGGACACCTGGTGTTCAGTGAATATTACTCTGACACTCTGGCCGGGTCTCAGGTCTCTGGGCCTTCATCAGAGCCAGGAACACTCCTAACAGAGGTTCTTACAATTTCCCAGATTCACAATGGGAATTGTGTCTGCCGTGTTATATTTGGACTTGTCTCTTGATGTAACTTTTTAATTTTAAAAATTACATGTGTTTTCTTCTGCAAGATACAAACTGGCTTATGATCCCGCAAACTGGGTCAGCATAGATGAGCGCTCTGGGGTGGTCATCACCGTGAAGCCGGTTGACCGTGAATCTCCTCATGTCAATGACAGCATTTACGTAATCATCGCTCATGCTGTTGATGATGGTAAGCACTGACCCAGAATTGTCAGAGGGGGCTATGTTTTCTTGCTCCTAAGGGAAAATGACACAGGTGAGTGTCTTTCAGCACAACTGGGAACGATATAAACCTTTTTATCATTGTGCATCTATACTGATGATTATTTTTGATGATAATTCTTGAAATGGCAAATTAGGGGGCTGTGCCATAGAAAGAGGGGCAGTGTTCATTCAGAAGAGACGATGAGCCTGATAAGGACACAGCTACCACCACAGCATCTTTTTCATCTGTTCATAAGACAACTCTCTAGCTCTTTGTCAAAGCCAATTGCATATGATAAACATGAGCAGTTTCCCTGCACTTGGACCACCTTATAAGCTCAGAAAAATGTGACTGGGCAGGACAAATTTGTCATCAACCAGGATCGGTGATTTTTATCAGCATGTTTTAACACTTTTCTCTATAATCTCTCTCAAGGCTGTATTTCTAAACCTACCAAAGCAGAAAGCTAGAAAAATAAAATATATCAAGTAATTTTAATGATTGTATTTAAGAAAATCTGTAAATTAGAGTTGTAATAAGAGTTATCTTATGAACCCAAATTCCCAAGCATACATGGTTGTATATCCCATTTGCATAATTAACAGTTGTATAATCAATGTTGCTTAGGGAGCTATTAAATCTGTGTTCCTAATTGGTTTTAGGTGAGGGTTCCATAATTCTGTTATGGATGCTTTAATGAATGGCACTGTTTTTTCAGCGGAATAGTTTAAAAAAAATACATTTTTATTTTGAGGTCATTGTAGACTCACATGCAGTTTTTAGAAATAAGGTAGTGGGATCCCAAGTACCTGTTGCCCAGTGTCCTCCAGGGGTGACACCTTGCAAAACTCTAGTGCAGGATCCAGACCAGGATCACAGTGTGGACCCAGTATAGTAGCTGCTGCTAAGTCACTTCAGTCGTGTCCGACTCTGTGCGACCCCATAGACGGCAGCCCACCATGCTCCACCGTCCCTGGGATTCTCCAGGCAAGAACACTGGAGTGGGTTGCCATTTCCGAGGTCTCCAGAACTACATCACATCCATCCCCCACTGCTGCCGCCCCCCGCCCCCACTCCTGCTTTAACAACTTCCATGGCCGATATTATCATCTACTCGATAATTGCCCCTCATTCAACAAGTGTTTTATTAACTTATCCTACCCAGATTTTCAAAAGAGCAGGAAAACGGATCCAGCCCTTGCAATAAAGCTTATTGAAAGGGAATTGGCTTCAGTGTCTCCGCTGAGTGGTTCTTTTCTGCAGAGGCCAGGAGCGCTTATTCGTAGGCGTCTGTGTGCTTGGGCAGCCTCTGGAATTATTCCGCAGTCCTGCTGGACCCTTTTCTCCCCACCCAGGTGTCCCTCCGCAGACGGGAACGGGGACCATGCTGCTCTTCCTGTCAGATGTCAACGACAACGCTCCCGTGCTCCGCCCGAGCTCTCAGCACCTGGAGATCTGTCAGTCTGCGGGAGACAAACCCCTCCTCATCGAGGCGGAGGACAGCGACCTAGAGCCCTACTCCAGCCCGTTCACCTTCAAACTGGACAGCACGTGGGGAGACACAGAAGACATGTGGAGACTGGGGGAAAACAGGGGTGCGTATCACACTGGCCAGAGAGGAAGAATGGAAAAGGACAGAAACCTGACTCACATACACTCAGGCCAAGGGGAATGTGCTAGCTTATGTCACCAAGAAAGGGGCAGGTAAGCCTGTGTCCCAGCAGACCTGGGTGCCCAGAGGCCGTCCTGCAGGCGGTGGCTCTCGACCTGGGCTCTGTGGTCCCTTCATCTGCAGGCAGGCTCTCCTTTGGAGACAGCAGCGTGGCGGCCGGGAGTCCCTGGGACTCTTTCTGGTGCCTGGCAGGAAGGTGTACATCATTACAAGCCTTGAGCCACCTGCCCTGCTCAATCCTGGGTGGGGGTTGGGAGGGCAGATGTACTGGATGGCTGGTTCTGAGCCCATACCTGGACCTGGCTGGGATCTGGGCTTAGCCCCTCCTGATCCACACGGGTGAAGACTTCAGACTTCATCCACACAGGTGCCCCTGAAGAAAAGCTGGGGTGCTGTTTCCATAGGCATGAGTAGACAGTTTGCAGTGAGTCCTGAGCCCTTCTAGAGAGTCATCAACTTGAGAGTGGTCTTGGGAACCACTTTACATGCAGCTGGTGTCCATGGGAGAGAGTGGTCATGGCCACCTCAAACTTCCTACAGAGCCTGGCACAAGGGAGGCATTAAGAAATAACCCCCGAGCAGCTGAGCGAATGAACACATCAACGCAGCTAAGTCCCCCTCCCTCTGCAGGTTATTCAGTGGAACTTCTAATGCAGAGAAGCCTTCCACTTGGTGACTACTCTGTGCCGCTTCTCATCGAAGACAAACAGGGACTTTCCCAGAAGCAGACTGTCCACGTGAGGGTCTGCTCCTGTCCCGATGGATTCACCTGTGCGGAGCCCCTCGTCGCGAGAGCTGGGGTCCTGCAGGGCGCCCTGGCCCCTCTCTGTGTAGCGTTCATGGCTCTGGCAGGTCAGCATAGACAGGAGCTGTCCTGGGAATGTGGCTCCTCTCCCCGGGCTGTAAGCCAAGGGCATAGAGTCCACGGGCGTGGGGAGCGCAGATGGCCAAGGTCAGCGGGGTGCCTTTGAGAATGACCCCCAGGCTCATGGGAGACCCAGGCTCGGATGGGAGGTTTCCACCTGGTCAGACAGGCTGCCTGCCTGGCAAAGGGGGCTTCCACTCAGTAGCAGACTTTACAGCAATGGAACCTAGAGACAGACACTGTCTAAGGACAGCGGTCCACTGTCTGTGGATTCCTGCCAAGCAGGAGACGCGGGTTCAATCCCTGGGTTGGGAAGATCCCCTGGAGAAGGAAATGGCAACCCACTCCAGTATTCTTGCCTGAGAAATCCCATGGGCAGAGGAACCTGGCGGGCTATAGTCCATGGGGTCGCAAAAAGTCAGACATGACTGAGCAACAGAGCAGAGATGATTTTAATAGCTGAGGACAGCAATGTACACAAGCTCCCAGGCTTGGCAAAGGCTAACAAGGAAGCTCAATTTTCAAGGAGACAGTAGAATATTGCTGGTCACATAGTATTACTCAGTCAGTCCCACAAATCAGATCTCTCACCTACTGTGCCCCAGGCTGTGCTAAGCGCTGAGGCTGCAAAGATTGATGAAGGTTCAGCTTGCCCCCATGAGCCCCCAGCCGAGTTATATGCCAGCAGCGCAGGCTCCTGTGGGAGGGAACCTCTGATCGGCCAGAGCTCCGGCATCTCCTCTCCCCCTTGTCTCGTCACAGCCGCTCTGCTCCTCCTGCTGCGATGCCGCCTTGTGTCCGAAGCCAAGAGGCGGGGTCGCTCTGTGCCACGGGATGAGGGGATCCAGACCCTGATCGCGTGGAACGAGGAGAGCAGAGCCGAACCTCTCCAGGTAGTGGAGCTAGACTGTGACTCATGAGGACCATGCGGTAGGCCCTCCATACTGCTCTCATTCACCGCCCCCTCATGTCATCATCTCGTCACACTTGTCTAGGGTGCTGGCTCTCAACTGGGGGCGATTCTGACCCCCATCCCCACCCCAGGGGACATCTGGCAGTGTCTAGAGGCGTGTTGGTGGTTACAACTCAACTGTGTGTGCAGAGTTGGCTGGGGGAGTGGGGGCGGGTGATGCTGTTGTGTCTGGTAGGTAGAACCAACTGGGGGACATGTCAGGCCATTCTGCTGTGCTCAGGACAGCCTCCACGACAGAGAAGTCACCTGCCCGAGTGTTAGCAGTGCTGAGGCTGAGAAACTTTATTTAGGGCAAATGACATTTTTCAGGTGAGTTTCTCTAGTATTACTAACAGCAGCTGCTGATTATGTCCTTGTAGCTGTTGGTAAATAAGGCTGCCCCACTGTTTCCACACTTCCCTGTTATTCCATCTTATGTGAATAGAATACACCAGCCTGCATCCACACACTGGGCACACTGCACACTCTTGAGAAGATTCCCTTCATCTAGACACCATCACTGATTCCACCCGCCTTGTCCTTGTCTGCCACCGGACATGCCCCCTGATCAAAAGGGTCTGCAGGACAGCATGGGGTCCTCCCCTCTCTGTGGGGAAGCCAGTGAGCCCTTAGAAAAGAAATCCAGGCCTTTCCTGGTGGTCCAGTGGTCAAGAATCTGCCTGCCAGTGCAGGAGAAGAGACACTGGTTCGATCCCTGGTCTGGGAAGATCCCACGTGCTGCAGAGCAACTGAGCCCGTGGGCCACGACTACTGAGCATGTGCCCTAGAGCCTGTGCTCCGCAACAAGGGAAGCCACCACAGTGAGAATCCCAAGCACTGAGACGAAGAGCAGTCCCCACCCGGAGCAACTAGAGAAAGCCCTCGCAGCAGCAAAGATCCGCCACAGCTGAAATAATAAATAAATCTTTTTAAAAGAGAAGAAATCCAGCACTTTTCAACTTCTGAGTCCCTCAGTGAGTATTTGTTGAGTGAGAAATGGATAAGGCTCCACACAGCACTGCCCACCGTGGTGACCCCAAGAGCCATCATTGAGGCTTAGAAGAGGGCAAGGACCAGTTTTGAGATGCTGAGGCTGATTGAAACAAGGTTTTCTCTTTGGTTGCTTGGTTTTTGTTGTTGCCGTCACTTCACCTGAACTGCTAAACAACAAGAAACTTCACTTCCTGACCAGTGATTACAACGTGTCCGCTTGTCAGGGTTGCCCTCCTGCTTCACAGCGCAGGCTGTGTTTTCCAGGGTCAGGATGCTGTCTTTGATGCCAGAGGGGAGACATTACTCCCTGTTCTCTGTGTTTAATGCCGCTATCTGTAATTTCAGCCCCAGTCATATTTCTTTCCCTCTGTCCCACAGGGAAGGTCATACCTCAGGGATCACATGGCAGCCCTGTCCATCAGCCCAGCCGAGGCAGGCACCAAGCTGGGAGCTAAGGTGAGTGTGGCTCGTTTGCTGCTTGTGTTGAAACAAGAGGCGTGACTTTGATGACCATTTGATGCGAGGGGGACACTGTGGCTGCTCCCCCACCCACATCCTGGGATGTCCCCCTACAGGCCCACGCCATACCTGCTTTCACCCCACCCCCACCTGTAAAGCCCCTGCAATTCTGCTCAACCTCACATGCCTTTGCTCCCAGCTCAAGTGTTGGATGGCTCAGGGCCACACTCCAGTCCGTCCAGCGCTAACTTCATGGCTTTAAACATTATTTTCCTTTAAATGGACTTGTGTCCAAAAGAAGTACATTTCTTTAAACATGAAATTTTATATTTCAATTATAAGCAGAAAACAAGTTTTACTTGTATAAAGAGCAGGTGAGTGAAACTCAGACACCATAGAAATAGAACCCTGTAATTCTAGGTAGAAAATGTGGAAAGAGAGAGAGAACCAGGACAGGCTGGCACCTGATGGACACTTCCTCCTTGATGTCATTAGGAGCATGGAAGAGGAATTAGACAGGGACTGATTTTTCTCACCACGCAGTTCAGTGTCATTTGAAACCCTGTTCCCAGTCTAGCTAAACTTTCTCTTCTCTAAGCGGATGAAGACTCCACTTTGGAAAAGACCAAGTTGACCCAGAGCTGCTGTCATTTATTGTGCAGGCACCTGGCTGGGAGAGCAGGGCCAGGTCCAGAGGGCATCTGCCCACCACTCCATGTTCCCAGGGGGAGGGGGCACAGAGACTCCTGGGGAGGGCTGGCAGGGGCCTCTCTTCCTTGACTGGTCTATAAGCTTCTGGAGGCCAGAGCTCCTGGTAGGCACAGTAAGAACTCTGGTCCACTAATCATGCCCTGGGGTTTGCACTCTGCAAGTATAATCCCACTGCATCTTTACCAAACCCCTGCCGGAGGGTACCTTGCTCCCCCATCTGCAGGACATCAAGGCTGCTCTTCTATTTTCTGGTGAGTCTCTAGGTTCCTTTATGATGTCCTGCAAATAGTCAGTGTACCTGTTGTGGCTGGTTTGATAGCCATTCATACACCTTCCCTCAGTGAGATTGTCACTTATGATTATCAGGTGACCTGCTATTTTAAAATCTGTGACAAGGCATGGACTTCCTTAGAACTATTACTGAGGACCTGTGCCTGTTTTTTTTTGAAATTTTATTTCATGATTGAGGGCTTATATTAAAAATAGAAACCCAAAGCAAAAATTATCCACAATCCCATCCCTAGATCTAAACAGTTTCATCTGTCTGTGTCAGCTTCTAGATCTTGTGTGCATATTCATTTGGCAGGTGTCTATAATATCATCCATAGAATGTTAGAATCTTCAAGTCATGTTGGGTCACACATACCCACTTTATTTTATTCTTTTTTCCTTGCTTCTCTTCACCTTTCCTTTTCTACTTCCATTTCCCCTCCCCCTCATCATAATGCTAATTTTTATTTGCATGTGAGTATCTGAGCAGGAAGAGGTGTAGCTTCTTTGTTTTCACCTAGAGGGAAATGCGTTACCTTTGGAGCAAACCAGCGTTTTCCCCTAGGATATAAAAGAAACACTACTTTCTCCATTGAGTACATCTGACCAAGTACACCTTGTCCTGGGAACTCCAGTGAGTTGCATGGCTTTGCTCCTGCTGCTGGGACTTCACTAGTGACAGACAGTGGGTTCCCTTCTAGAAGGTTCTGTGATTCTGGTAGAACAAACACATAGTGGTGAAAACCTTCTCATATATCTAACTATTGTGATTGTTGGTTGTTACTGAGTTGTTATTTGATAGCTCTGATCAAATATGACAGTCACAAATAAATACATTTCTCTGTGTTCATGTCTGGGTACCAGAGGTCATCTATAAGACCAAGAGCAGTGGCCTTGGCCCTAACCACCTTCCAGTTTAGTGACTCCACACCTCCTGCCAAACTGAGCCATGTCCTTATATACTCCATGTACACATTATAAAACTATAAAAAAATTATAGCTGTGCTTTTAAACATGACTTTTCAGGCTCACACAAAGTTGTAAAAATAGTTCAGAGTTCCCGTGTACCTTCTACACAGTTTTCCCCAAGATAATAGTCTGCTGCTGCTGCTGCTGCTGCTAATAAGTCGCTTCAGTCGTGTCCGACTCTGTGCGACCCCACAGACGGCAGCCCATTGGGCTCCGCCATCCCTGGGATTCTCCAGGCAAGAACACTGGAGTGGGTTGCCATTTCCTTCTCCAGTGCATGAAAGTGAAAAGTGAAAGTGAAGTCGCTCAGTCGTGTCTGACTCAGCGACCCCATGGACTGCAGCCTACCAGGCTCCTCCGTCCATGGGAGTTTCCAGGCAAGAGTACTGGAGTGGGATGCCATTGCCTTCTCCGAGATAACAGTCTACATAGTATGTTATCAAAACCAAAAAACTGACTTTGGTATGACACTATTGACCCAGGCCTCAAATACAGACCTTATTTGGACTTCACTAGTGCAGCTAGCTATTAGTTTAATAAAAAATTTACTCTTCTGACAAGAGCTAAAATGGGTTCTCAAGAGACAAAGAGTCATTGTTTTCATGACGGAAAGCTTTTAAGAAAAAATTCAAGACCTCTATAATTCATTATTTTTCTCAGGCTACATTGGAGCCAAGATAAAAATGAGTTCTTCTCTTTTGCACAAACGTGATTCCATGAATCCTTGAAAGGGCTTGTGCATTGATAGGTGTGTCGCTCTGACCGTGGAAGGAACCCAGTCAGTGCAACACGCCCCTGTGCTCAGAAGGGCCTTGTACTGGGTTAATACTCTCCTGTCACCATCTTGAAACACTTCATATCTGGCAAGGGGGTCACATTTTTTGTGCTGGGTCCTTCCAATTATGTAACCAGTCTTGGGTCTTAGGGATGAATGGGCCCCATTCACAGACTTTGAGGCCACACTCTCGGCACACCGTGAGTCTGATGTGAATTTTGTAGACCCAAGATGGGCTTGAAAATCTCATATTTTCGTGTTCCATCCCCACAAAGCAACTATAAAACTCACCCATGGATTTCTGCTAGGAATACCTACACTGCTATCATTAGATAGCTTTAGTGCAGAAACAGGAGGCCTTATGGTTTCAAGAATTTTTAGTTATGTGTTTGCATCTTTGGGTAACTTATATGAAACTAATAAACAATTCTTTTTTTTACTTTAATTAATTTTTCATTTTCTAAAATAATTTCAGGGTTGTGGCGTGTTTTTTGAGCCAAGTGTGAGAAACAAATACTCTACTCCTGTAAGTACCAATGAAGAAGTTACCATGAAAAGAGTTACCTTGCAATCCTGGCAGCCGTGGGAAGCCCTGAAAATGGGAAACTGGGAAGGGGGAAGGTGGTAAAAATACACTGACCAACATCCAAATAAGCTGAAAGCAGTGAATGTGGGAAGCAGTGAAAAAAGTGAAAGTGTTAGTCACTCGTTCCTGTCCTCTTTGCAGCCCTATGGACTGTAGCCCACCTGGCTTCTCTGTCCATGGGATTCTCCAGGCAAGAATACTGGAGTGGGTAGCCATTACCTTCTCCAGGGGGTCTTCCCAACCCAGGGACTGAACCTGGGTCTCCTGAATTGGCAGGCGAATTCTTTACGGTCTGAACCATGACTTCTAGGGAGCAGATGGAAACTGAATAAAGTACTTACCTCCAGACCTGAAAGCACCAGAGGGTTTCAGTCCCTGACAAGTTTCTTTTGCTGCTGAGAAGCTAGGAACTTGGTGAAGGCCTGAGTATTCTTTTGCTTTGATTCTTCATGGATTTATAGAAGTTTTGAACTAAGGGGACCAGAGAGGCCACCAGTCCATTTCCTCCTAAACCTTTCTAACAGCAGAATCCTTCTTTACAAATGAGATCTTACAAAGAATGTCATTATAAATAAAGTAGAAAAGAGCTGCTTTTTATTAGTACTGATTTTGAAGTGAAATGACATTTACAACATACACCTGTTACCAAAGCAACAAATAAAAATAGTGGTTCAGCTGGAAACAATAACAACAAAAAGGAAGTTGGCTATTGTGGAGGAAGTTTGCAGAGTTCTTCCTTAACACCTAATTCAATGCCTCACATTGTTGAAATCAATTCTTAACATGTCAAGAAAATTTCAATTTATGACAATAAGCGGTTTCAGATATTTTTAAGGGAGCTCAGCTTATCATATCAGATTCTCTTGATTTAGCAAACAAGCGACAAAAAGCTTCATTCAAGTTTCATAAAAGCAAATTATAACATTTTTGCTTTTATTAACATGTTGGGAGGGCTCAGTTAAAAAGATGTAAGCCCTTCTCCATTATATTGGAAAAATAACATTAAATATTATTATTAAAATAACTTTCACATAATTAGAATGAAATTCAAACACTCTCGCTGAAGTACCTTCGAGGAGTCGTGGGTCTGGGAACATGCCTGAAGCCAGGTCCTCCGTTCCGAGTGGCCGGGGGAGGGAAACTGTCCTCTTGGCCTTGACAGGGTCACGTGCGGTAAATGCAGCAAAATGAAGCAAAAGCAGCAAAAAGTGGCGTGTGGTGGAACTTAAAATCTACTCAAGCAAAAATCGACCCTGAGTTTCTCTGGAGACTGGTGGTGTGCCTTCCACCGGCCTGGAAAGGACCACAGGGTCTGACCAGCAAGCACATTGGAGGAAGGGCCTGTGTCTCTTGTATCCTCCTCTGAGAGGCCCACGGGAGCTGGAGGGCAGTGACTGAGGACACAGCATCACCAGGCAGCAGGTCTCCAGGGTTGTTGGTAGGGGTTATCCCTGCTATCTCTTTGGCTAAGAGTGTTTAGTTCAATTTGCAATGGTGATAGGATGGGTTTATGTGTATAGACAGATACGGGTACAGACAGGTGTGTGTTTGTATATCTTCATGGACATGTAAAATTATCCCAAACTTCACAGTGTTTTATACACTGTGAGTGTATCTTCTGGAGTATACAAAGTACCCCTAAATTCAGGGGTGATCAGAAGTCATTGCAGCTGTAAAAGTCACCAATGTGTTTCTGAAAGTGAAAGTGAAGTCACTCAGTCGTGTCCCACTCTTTGGGACCCCATGGACTGTGGCCTACCAGGCTCCTCCATCCATGGGACTCTCCAGGCAAGAATATTGGAGTGGGTTGCCATTTCCTTCTCCAGGGAATCTTCTCAACCCAGGAATCGAATCTGGGTCTCCCGCATTGCAGGCAGACGCTTTACCCTCTGAGCCACCAGGGAAAGCTCTCATGTCACTCTCCAATTTAAACCCACCTGACAGCTGGCCGTTGTCCTGGGATGGTCTGCAGCCCTGAGACCTGGGGTCATCTGGTCTTTCCTGCACTGTCTTCTGCCTGCAGGTCTGGGCTGCCTCCAGCCTCCTGGCCTCTGCTGGCCTTCCCTCCTCTTCCTGAGAGGCCCCAGGTGCAGGTGGCCTCTCTTGCACCTTGCACGCTCATCACTACATTCCTCTCACCTTGGGTGGAGGCCCCGCACCGGTGTGAGGCTGAGTGAGGGGCTGCTTGGCCTCACCTGCACGGGCCTGACTACACAATGCAGGTGGGGCTCTCTGGGGTCCCAGGTGGCCCCCACGTGGGGCATGCTAAGCCCACCTCCTCATGGCTCTACCCTACTCCTCAGCCATAACCTGAGACCTAGATCCATGAGAGAGAGAAGGCAGCTCGGCACCCTGTGTGCACGAGGTGCGGCTGACCTGCTGAGGCAGGAGGAGGGGGATTGGAACCTGAGATGAGCTGTGTGTTGTGGGGACAGGCAGTGAGATGAACTTCCCCATGTGGGGCAGTTAGCCTCTTGCTGATTCACATTTGTGGACCAGACCCAAACCCTGCTGGCCAGGCTCACTCGGCTTCCTTCTTCCCTGGAAGCCACGGCGTGGAGGGTCCACCAGTCCATCAGTCAAAACCGGCAGGGCTGCCCTCTCTCCCTGCACACAAGGAGGTGACATCTGGTTAAACTGCCCTTGGCCTGTTGTCCCCTCCAGGAGAGCTGAGACAGTCCTCCACCTGGTGGTAGCCCCCGTGTGCCAGCCAGCAGAGGCCAGGGAGCTGTGAGCTGACTCCGACGGGGTTAGGACTCTTTTCTTCGCTTTTCAGGTTTGGCTCGATACCGCGGTGCCCAGAGGACCCCTGGAAATGAGAGCAGGAGTGATGGCAGAGGTACTGAGTCAGGTAGGAGGCCCCCAACTCTGCAGATGCTGCATTAGAGGGTCTGGGTGCTCATCGGGGCCTCCTGGGGACCTGTTTTGTGAGACGTGCCTGGAGGCCCCTTCCTCCGGCTATTAGAGTGGATGAAGACGGGTCATGGGAAGTGAGAACCCTTCTAGTTTAGTCCCTGGTTATCATTACGTATCATCTTGCTTACCCACATTCACATCGGTGTATCTGCCCTCTCCACCCCACACAGCTGTGCCCTGTGGATGGAGCGGGTGGGGACCGGTTCTCCGTCTGACTGGGCTGAAGGAGGCTGCTTCCTGCTGAGGCCCATCCTCCTGTCCCCCAGGCAGGCAGGGAGCCTTCATTAGTGCAAACTTGGAGCTGAGCTGGGTGGTGTGAGAGGAGGGGAAAACAGCAGATTAGAAGGCCCAGTGCTTTCCCTTGTGAGCCTTCTAACTTAGTTGGGGTTTATGATGAATTATTGATCTCACAGGGCTTCTAAACTGCTGAATCAGGGCTGGAAGCTTCTGCTGTCACAGGCCTTGGGAGCTTTGAGCACAGAACCCCTGCAGATCCTGGTTTGCTGTGTGCTCACCAGTCCCATCCTTAGTTATCTACTTGGCTGCACTGAGGGGACATGATGGGACTGATGATACCCCGGTCCCAGCCCCTGGATTCACCTGTCAGCTGACTTCCCCCCACCACCCATGCCCCAAGGCACAGGGCCACACGGTGACCACAGTCCCTGCAGGTGTGTGATGTAAGGTTCCCAGGTATTGTGGTCAGCAGGTCTGGGCACCAGTAGATGCAGGGCCAGGAGATGATATTCCCACTGAATGGAGAGCTTGGAGGAGCCCCTGCGAGCCAAGCAAGGTGGACACAGCTGGCTGAGAGCCTGGGGACATGGTGTGTGTGGGGGGTCTGATTCTGAATGTCTTCAGGTCCTAGATGAGTTCATTCTCACACAAATGCTGTGAGCCAGTGATGGCTTAAAAGAGTCTTGTAAACCCATCCCCACCTCAATCTATGAAACAGGCTCAGACTTCCATTAGCAACCTTCTAGGGTATTTGAAGGTCAACAGGGGAAAGCCCTTTAACCTCACCCATCCGTCCATCCCACAAACATGTATTGAGGATGGTCATTCAAGGTAACAGCAGGCACAGGGCCAGGAGGGGAGGTCTCAGGCCTGGGTGAGGGATGAGTCTACCCTGTAAGAGGGTGGAAGGGGTGGGCGGTTTTCTTCCGTGTTCCCGTCATCCTACCCAGGGCAGGGCCACCGTCATTGTCAGTGTTCCCTCCCTGAGATCAGGAGGGGTCCCTCCCCTCAGCTTGCTGCCTTATGTGAGTCTGTAGAAAGGCCTGTGATGGGACAAGGCTCACAGGCCATGGCACTCACCTCCTCTCCCTGGTTCCCCTCCAGAAGCTCTGTGGCACCCATGACCCCGAGGGTGATCTTGGCTACCCACCTCACGTCTACGCAGAGGAGGGCGAGTGTGAGCAAGCGGACAGCCTCAGTTCTCTCACCTTCTCTGAACATGACCTACCGCCTGACTTGCTGGACTCTTTGGGGCCCAAGGCTGCTCCACTAGAAGAAATATATTCTGAGTCAGCTTTTCATTCCTAAAAAATGCATATTTTGGTGAATTGGAATAATTCACAAGGGGAAATCACTATTCTAGAATGCTTTTCTCCTTTTGTTTTTAAAACATTACGTTCTAGTTCTAACAGAATGAGGGTAAACTGAGTCTGGATTAAATGATTGGACATTCTGGGACATCTTGAACCAAAACAAAACAGCAGGTCATACTTTTTAAAAAATTTGTCAGGGATATTTTCTAGAGAAATTTGAATTTAATTGTGCAATTCCTTGCTTCCATGAGCAGCCCAACTCTGAGAATATATGAAATATAATCCACAGATTACCCCAATTATTTGAGAACAATAGGTAATGCTGGGGAAAACAACAGGTAAAACTGGAAAAAGATTTTTAAGTGCTTACTTAAATTTCTTCATTATGGTTCTGCTTCAGTTTAAGTGAAAAACAATAGGGTAATATTTTGTAGAATATTTGCAATTAGTATTTTTAGTGATTTTTAAAAATATATTAATCCTATTGCACTTTTTGAGTAAATAGATAAAATTTATTATATAAGAGAAATAATTAAAACTTTACAAGTGGTAAATATTTAAAAAAACTGACATAATTTAACTTGCATATACTATGTAATTAAAATAACTTAGGAGCCTTTGAGTGACTAAATTCTGATTAAATTCTATTTTTATACAACACCACAAACTTTAATTTTTACATGTCCATTTACCACTAGTGTAAACTGTGGGAGAGGTGATAGTGTCCTTTATGTAAAAAAAAAAAAAATGTAAACAGTAGGACATGTGCCCTGTATATACTGTTTTCTTGGCTGTGTAATATATAAGAAACTGGTTAAGCAAAATTTTAAAAGATACCAGGGCACTTTAATATATATATTAGATATCTAAAAGCCTATGGCAAATTCTAAAAAAGATTATATAACAAATGAGCATAGTCTTTTGTGCACACCCTCTTGAATTCGAGTCCAACTCTTTGTGATCCTATGAACCGTAACCCACCAGGCTCCTCTGTCCATGGGATTTCCCAGGCAAGAATACTGGCGTGGGTTTCCATGACTTCTTCCAGGGGATTGTCCTGACCCAGAGATCAAACCTGTGTCTCTTATATCTCCAGCACTGGCTGGCAAGTTCTTTATCACTAGTGCCACCTAGGAAGCCCCAAGTTTTAGCTGATGCAGAGTTAAAACTTTTCTTTCTAAAGAAGCTGTGGAAATACTGAAAGAGATCACAAGAATTAGTACATAGTTATTTCATGTGTCACCTAGTGCTTTGGGTAACTGAAAAAGAAGAAAACTGTCTCCAAAGGATTCAGTTCAGTTCAGTCGCTCAGTCGTGTCCGACTCTTTGTGACCCCATGAATCGCAGCACGCCAGGCCTCTCTGTTCATTACCATCTCTCGGAGTTCACTCAGACTCATGTCCATCGAGTCCGTGATGCCATCCAGCCATCTCATCCTCGGTCGTCCCCTTCTCCTCCTGCCCCCAATCCCTCCCAGCATCAGAGTCTTTTCCAATGAGTCAACTCTTCGCATGAGGTGGCCAAAGTACTGGAGTTTCAGCTTTAGCATCATTCCTTCCAAAGAAATCCCAGGGTTGATCTCCTTCAGAATGGACTGGTTGGATCTTCTTGCAGTCCAAGGGACTCTCAAGATTGGAAAGTCTAAAACTGACTCACAGTTGTGTAGAATAGCTGTGCTAATTCTGGAATGATTCTAAGGAGAGTCTACGATGTTTTCTGGGGAATTCAGGATTTCTTAGTCCTGTCTTAGAACAGTATACTTCTTGGATCTGAATGGTTGGTGAGGGTCAGTAGGAAGTCATTGGATGCTCCTGGATCTGAGGCAAGGGACAGAAAACTATGGCCATGGGGAACAACTGGCCCACCATCTGTTTTTGTAAATAAAGCTTTATTGGTACACAGCTGTGCTCATATGTTATTTAAGGGCCATCCATGACTACTTTGTGCTTCCATAGCAGTGCTGAGTAATCATGATGGAGATATATGGCTCACAAAGCCCAACACATTTACTTCCTGGCCTTTTAAAGAAAACAAGAACGCTGACCCCCTTGTCTAAGGCATTCTTTTTAGGAACTCCACATCTCATCTAACATTTAAATATATCCATGAAAACTGAAAAGTGAAAGTGTTAGTTGCTCAGTTGCGTCCAACTCTTTGCAACCCCATGGACTGTAATCTGCTAGGCTCCTTTGTCCATGGAATTCTCCAGGCAACAATATTGGAGTGGGCGGCCCTTTCCTTCTCCAGGGGATCTTCCCAACCCAGGGATTAAACCTGGGTCTCCTGCATTGCAGGAAGATTCTTTACCTCCTGAGCCATAAGTGAAGCCCAACTATATCTATACTCTGTGTTAAAATCAAATACATTGCCATACAACTCTGACAGATTTTAGATAAGTTTGCTTTTGGCTGTAGGTAACTTGACTCCTTTACTAATGGTTATGAAATCTTGGCAGTTGTGCCTATTAGTGCATTCTTACATTATGAGGCTCTCTCCCACTAATTGTTCTCAAAAGTAATAAAATACTCATGAAAAATTCAAGAATGTGGAATTGAACAATTAGCAAGAACAAAATGTTATATTTTGTAGATATTTAATTAGACATTTATTAATTTTGATTTTGCTGTTTTCTTTGTGTATTCTGAAGCCTGTATATATGTTTTTATAGGTCTTGAGCCTTTGGGGTATATTGTCCAGTGGAGACACTGGCCCTGTTGGCATGTTTATGAAGCCCACCTGGTATAATGCTTTGACTTTCCCCTTTAGATTCCAGTCTATATTATATATTATCACCACCCCAGTACTCTTGCCTGGAAAACCCCATGGATGGAGGAGCCTGGTAGGCTGCAGTCCATGGGGTCGCTAGGAGTAGGACACAACTGAGCGACTTCACTTTCACTTTTCGCTTTCATGCACTGGAGAAGGAAATGGCAACCCACTCCAGTATTCTTGCCTGGAGAATCCCAGGGATTGGGGAGCCCGGTGGGCTGCCATCTATGGGGTCGCACAGAGTCGGACACGACTGAAGCGACTTAGCAGCAGCAGCAGCAGCCCCAACTGACGTCTGCAGGAAACATTCTTGAATATTGGCTGGTTCTCCCCACAGATTGATTCCCAGGTCTATCTCCATGCTTTAAAAGGTTTCCATTAGAAACAGCCTCACCAGGAAGTTTTGGGGAAAAAAATGTTAGCCTCCAGTGGAATTTATGTACACTCATGAATGAAACCAAGTCTCACTAATGGCAATGAAGAAGGCAATAAAACAGAAATAGTAAATATTTTCCTAGAAAATGTGATTTTTTTAAAGAACATTAGCCTCCAAATTACTTAGCAATCCAAAGATAGCTGCCATCTCATAAGTTAAATATTTATTTTGCATTTCATCAATTTTGGGTTTCCATTTCCATTTACAGTCTCATTGGCTTTATGGAGTTTTTCATCAAGGGAGTTTGTTTTTCTTACTTTTCTAATTTACTGAGCACAGAAGCTATCTTGGTTAAAAGTTTCCCAGCTGAAACACTAACCCAGGAAACCTTATCTTATGCCCTTGTTGAGTAGGCATAGCAACAGTCCCCTGAAAGATGGCATGTGGGCAGGAGATGGCAGACCTCATGTGGTTGTTGTCTCCTCTGAAATGTGTGTGTTAGAGGCCAAATAAATCTGCCTCTGCCATCAGGAGAAGAAGGAGGAGGAGAAAGAATGCTGGAGCTATAAAGAGAGAAAAGACTGGTCCTTTCACTTTCCCAGCATGAGGTCACTGGTACTGGAATGTGACAAGAATATGCAGCTGCAGCATAATTGCTTCAGTATCTGTTACCTCTCCTTCCTCAATAAAAGACCCAGAATGTGGGGCCAGAATGGGAAAGACATTTCCCATCCTCCCTTGCAGCCAGTGTGGCCATGTGACTACATTCCAGTCAGTGGAAGGCAACTTCCAGGAAGTGTGCTGGAAAGATGTGGATGTAGACTCATCTCTTCCCTCTCTTCTCTTTCTACTGGTTGGAATGAGGAGATGATGACTGGCACAGGGGCAGCCGCTCTGGACATTGTCATTAGCTGGTGCATGGTGCACTGACAGGATAGAAGGGGTGGAGGTCTCTAACACCAGGGAGCCCTACTGGACCCATCCCAGGACCACGTTACTCTGGACTCAAATGAAGGAGAATTAAATACATTTTGTTCAAGCCACTGCTGTTTTGGATTTTCTGTCACTCAAGGCCACATGTACTTTTAAGTGTTATAAAATATAGGAGCAAGATAATCAAGCTGTAAATAGAAGAACTCAAACTTGGGGCATGGGCTTGTAGACGCATCTGGGGGCAGGGATTCAGGCAGTGGGTCTGGAGGACAGGTGACCTGTATCAAGCAGAAACAAAGCATTTACTAACAACTCTCATCTGTTGTTTTTTGGAAAGCAGCCCTTGGGCTTCCCTGGTGGCTTAGACGGTAAAGAATCTGCCAGCAATGCAGGAGAGGGGCTTAATCCCTGGCTCAGGAAGATCCTTTGGAGAAGGGAACAGCAATCCACTCCAGTATTCTTGCCTAGAGAATTCCATGGACAGAGGAGCCTGGCAGGCTACAATCCATGGGGTTACAAAAAGTCAGATATGACTGAGTTTCTAACACTTTCACTTTCCTTGTTCTGAAAAAGGATTGAGGAAGAAAGTTGTGGGAGAAATTCATACTGTAGAAATGCATTAGACTAAAGTCCCACAGGAGAGATGGACATGGGCGACCGCTGGCCAGGGCTGGAGTGACATGAAATGTAGGCAGCTGTGCTAATGGAGACGGTCTCACCTGCAGACTGCAATCTAAGTTGACTGAGAGCTGGGTAATTTGGAGCCTTGCAGGGCTGAAAAAGCAACTGCTGTGTCTCTCAAATGACATCAGTCATTGGAATGGTTTTGTGCAAAGCAGTACACTTAGTGGAAAATAAAACAAGTGCCCCGTCCCACCAATCTGTGAGCCTGGGGGCAAGAGTCTCTCTAAGGATTTTGCCTTCCTACCCAGGGCCATCATTTCAGGTGGCTTGAGGTGGGTGGTGCCATGTACCAAGGGACGGAAGGTGTCAGCTGAGAGAGAAAGCGAGCTTGGAGGCCAACGAGGAAGGTCAGATGCTCCAGGGTTATAAACTATGTCTCAACAAAGAGAGCCCACTGGAAACAAATAGATCAGAAATCTTTATGTTTTTGAAAAAGTGCTTTGCCTAAGAAACCACAGCCTGGTCTGAAAAAACCTGCAATTGTTCAACTCTAGAGCAATCCCTGAAAACAAGGAGCAAACTGTGAAAACCATGCAGGTCCCAGGAGGGGCATCCCCTGGGGTACCCATCCCAGCCCAGTGCAGGGGAGGCAGCAGCCGGGACGCAGGTGGGGCCAGGCATGGTGATGCTGCCGAGGGGTTGCCGCTGTTTCTGCTTCCCTGGGTTTGCTCCTGTGGGTGGTTCACTGGTGACTCTGTTCAGTATTTTGCTTTTTTCCATATGGCCGGATCCTCCTGTTCGTACTCATCGACCTTATGTTCGGTATGCTGAGACCAGGAAGTTATGATCTAGTTTGTAGGTTGTGAAATCATGAAGAACCTCATCCATTTCTGTAGGAGAGGATGTTGCTTTGCCTGGGATCCTGGATTGGGAGCTAGGTGCAGAAATCGGCTGGGGCCTATAGCCGGTTCCCTTGGGGGATGCAGGGGAGGGCGTTCTCTGTGTGTGAGCACAGATAGGTGGGCGCCCAAGGGTGGGTGGCAGCAGAAACTACTGGTCCCCATCCCCACTGTCCCTTCTGTCCCTCTTTCCCAAGTATGAGCGAGGGCAATGGCTTCCCTAAATGACAATGACATTTCCCAGCCCTCCTTGAACTTGATGTGACCAGGTGACCATGTTCTGGCCAAAGAACCTCACACCGCAGCAGCACATCTCAGTGGATGCTGAGATGGAAGAGAGCAGGGAGTGTCTTTCCAGCCCTCTCCCCTCCTTGCTGGTGGGAACGTGGCCGTGAAGGAAGGCTACTGGGGACCTGGGGAATGGAGGCTTCCCAGTGTGGAATGATGTGTTAGAAGAAGCCTCACCCCTCAGCTTGGAGACCACGAGGGCCTGAATCCCCTGACTTTCATGAATGAAAAATACATTTGTCTCTGTTTACTGGGGGTTTATATTCTGTCATTCACAGCCAAACTTAGTACTGATTAATGCAGGTTATATGACCTGCAAAGCAAACCAATAAATAGAAAAAACATTGACATAGCAAAATATGTGTGTCATCCTTCAGAGCAATTACCTTGTTTAGTTTTCTTCATTGAACAGGTTTTTTTTCCGTTTTGTTCAAATATTTGCACAGTGCGGGTGCCACTCCTTGTGGTGCATGACTGACTTAGTTCTGAAACTCTCCAAAATGGCTGTTGCTCCCCTGCGACAAGATTATTTTAAATATTCTTTTTTTTTTTTTTTTCTGGCCACATAGTACTTTTTGAGCTTGGAAAGTACTTTTGGAAAGTGCCAGAAGTCATTCAGGGCCTCGCTGGGTAAGCAGGTGAGGCATTAGCCTGAGTGACGGCTCTGTGGGCTGAAAGTGGGGTGAAGGGGGCTGGGGTTCAGAACCTGGGAAATGTTTGGCATCATTGTGCGGCTGGCCCAGGTGAGTGGAGAGTGCTCATTTGACATCTGTATTCCCCATATGTCTATTTAAAACCAATCAATTCTATAGCCATTGCCTTGTGAGATCCCCTGGAGAAGGGAATGACTACCTGCTTCAGTATTCTTGCCTGGAGGATCCCATGAACAGAGGAGCCTGGCGGGCTGCTGTCCATGGGGTCACAGAGGTGGACATGACTGGGTGACTAACACTGTCACTTTTTCACTTTCACTTTGAGATGTTCACAGCCAGGCTCCTAGGATTCTGAGGCTAAGTGGATTCACTTACTTGGGGAGGTGGTGTTACCAGGACACTTGTTTCAAGAAAAAGGTAATTTCCTGAGGATGCTACGTCTGCCAATCAGGAAAATCCACATAGAAATCTGAACCCTTGAAGGAACCTTTACCAGGGAAAGATCACTGGGCAGTTCCCGGGTTTTAGGAGCAATATTGTCCACTGCTTGTGGTTTCCAGATGCTACAGTTTTCATTAATTGATCATTTATAAAACTAACTGAGGGGGGAAAAAGAGTGATTTTGTTGTTACTCTTATTCCCATCATCCTAATGAACCACCTCTGAGAGCTGAAATTCACTCTGTATTTGGCTGTCTCTGTGGGGAGAAGCCTAGCTTAATGAAGTTGGAGTCAGTGGCCTCAGAGAGCTTTAGGGGGATGTACTTTAAAGGCATGTTCCACAGGCCAGGGGTCCCAATCACGGCGATTTTGTTTCAGCGGCCCTGGGCGATGTCTGGAGACAGTTTAGTTGTTACAGCTCAGGGAAGGGTGCTCCTGGAATGGGCAGGGGGCAGGGGGTGGAGGCTAGGCGTCCTGCTAAACTTCCCACAGGGCACAGGATGGTGCCCACAACAGAGAATGAGCCAGTCAAGAAGGCCAGTAGTGCCCAGGGTGGAAAACCCTGCCACAGACCCATGCGGACCCACTCTGAGATGCCATTCAGATGGCAGGAAGCGAATGACCTCTCTTTTAAAAGAACATTCCCCCTCAGATGAGCTGAGACACATAAGCTGTGCAGTCAATCGTGTATTCAGGGGGTCCCTCTGGGCCAGGGCTGCCTCCCTCCCACCACTTACCCTGGTTGACACTGCCCTGTCATCAAAATGCTCTTAAGCCACTTCCTGCAGGGACTGAAAACAGAATAAAGATAATTAGACAGGAGCTGCTTGCCCCTGACCAAACAAACCCGGAGTAGACAAAATTCACATGTGAAATGCTTTCAACCCAGCAAAACGAGCTCATCGTACCAGGTACCATGTTTAACAGAAAGTTGATGTGGAATCTGTAGTGTTTACGGACACCAGAGCCAGGCATAGCCCACAGCAGGACATGTGGTCTGAAAAGGGGTCCAGCTCTGCCTCTCCCTTGCTGGAATCTTCCCCGATCTGTGCATCAGTGTCTATTTGTAAGACTGAGGTTCCATTCTGATGGGTGGTTTTCCCACCTCAGCTCCCCAGAGTCTCAGCATTTTCAAGAACATCAATGTGATCCCAAATCAACTATTGCAGAGGAAATTTGGTATGTTGGTATTGTAGGAATCTGTCTGTAGGACTGTCTTTCCAACACATCTCTTCACTCTTCTTCTGGGAAAGCACGTATGGGAATTCCTTTGGGCAGTCCTCTTTCTTCATCCCCTGATCACATGGGCTCTAGAGGTAGATTGTGAATGACCTAAGCTAGTTAGGATCACAACCATAATTGGCTCAGAGATGAGCACATCAGCCAATCTGAGGCAATGGGGGTCAGGCCCAGGAGTTCTTTCTACTCAAGTCTTTGGGTAGGGAACCTGAGTGGGTGTAAGTGCAGGGGCAGTGGCAGCCATTTTGCAACCATGAGGGGAAGCTGTAGTGCTTCGAGGGCCAAGGGCACCATATTAGGCAGCATGGAGGGGAGCTGACAAGAGAGAAGGACAGAGGCTGACCCCTAATAATGGCTGACTCCATGTCTCTGGTCCTGCACCAACTTGTGATGCTACAACCCTCTGGACAATTATCTGTACTGATTAGCTTACTTCTGTGCTTGATTTTGGTTTTTAGAAATAAGCCTAAGTAAGAAAATTCCCTTTAATGAAATGACTTGCTTCAGAAGTTTTAACTTGGAGTCAAACTTTCCCAGAGACCCCTGGGACCCCCATGAGCTGCTCTCCATGCTGTGAATGGCTTAAAGGGGCCACACTGATGAGACAGGCCACAGCTGGACAGGGACTGCAGCAGAACAGTTATGAGAAAATGATGAAACCAAGATTAGCAGAACCTGGAAGATGGAAACACTGGGCTTTGACCCAAATGCCCAGTTTCAAGAAAGTTCTTCCTTGCCATCAAGGTCTATGTGTTTGTTCATGTAATGGATTTCTCCTTCAAAAGATTCAGTTATGGATTCAGACATCTGAGATTTAATACTTGGGGGTTAATTGAATTTAATTAATTATTTTAAAAATTTCCTTAGGTTCTTTAGATGAAAGGAGGGTGATATTCATGAAATTCTGTTTGTAATTTTCATAGAAGTTGATATTCTTCTGTTGCATTTTTTGCGCAGCTTTGCGGGATATGCACGTTTCTTTGGAAGACAGTTTGAGGGAGAGCAGGAACGGGACGAGCTGAGCAGCCACAGGACTCCTGCCCCTACTCTGGGCTTCTCTAGGTGTTTAGAGGCCACGTGGCCAGCACTGTCTTTGTGTTTTAACTTTCTGGATCTGCCTTTTTGAAGCTTTTATCTCCTACTTTGGAAGCTTATTAACTTAATCTGTCACATGACTTGTAAATCAAGACCCAACAGGCAGCTGTCTGTTTCTCTTAACTTTTAATAACTTTGGTGACATTGACTGTAAGACTTGACACATTCTATAAGTCAGTTTTTAAACATGGAGCAAACACTGAGTTGTTCCTCAAAAGCCAAACAGGCTAAGAATAATTTTAGAATAATGCAGTAACTCTAATTATTAAAATGCCACCACAAAGGCCTGAGCTTTGCAATGAATGGGAGAAGTTGGAATGTGAAATTAACCCTGAAATTAATCTCTGTGTGCAGCCAGGGAAGTTAAAGCAAGCAGCTTGAACAGATAAATCCACAAGTTCCCTTAACCTAACGATGCTTTATTTCTCATTTTGACAAAGGCCAGTAACGGTACAATTTGGACTTCCAAGTTTGCTGCAGTGGGGAAAAGATGAAGAAACACAGTGGCTCTTTAATCCTTTTGGCTCGAAGTGGTCCCTTGGCCACAAGCAATTTTCACTGAGAGATGAAGAGGAACATACAGATATTAAAAGCACATTACCTCTCTACCACCATGAGATGAACTTCTATTCCTGTGTCTGTTAGTCAGGAACTAAACTTGAGACTCTGATTGAAATGGTAGAATTATGGAGAACTCGAATGTAACCCTAACAAAAGAATCATGTTTCCAACCCTGGTGTCCCACAGGGGATGAAAACACTGTATATATATTAACAGAAGACATATTGTAGGTGTTTAGAACATCTGCTGAGGTTTGGGAGAAAGCCAGGGCTTGGCATCAAGTCCATCATGCACCTCCTGCCTGATTAAGTTTTTTCAACACTTTGAGCCCTTGTTGCTTGGTCTGTAAAGTGAGGAAAACAATAGTCCTTCTCTTACAGGTTTTCAAGAAATCATTGGCATCACCATCTTCATCATCACCATCACCTCCACCACCACCATCACCACCACCATCGTCATAAATAACATTAACAAACTTGTATTTTTAGGGTCCTGAACAGAATAGTTATTATTTGGGCACCACATTCTCATGGAATGGTCTCCAAATACTAATATCTACCGCCTATGGCCATAGCTCCATAGAGAACTCCATTGCCAGCTTAAGCAGTGGTACATCAGGTATGATGGTGACGGGAAAATGTGAGTGGACCTGGGGACTTTGCATCTATGGAATCATCTCCAGGCTGTCAGTGGTCATTGAGCTGCTGAGCACTGTCCCTTTGAAGAAACAGCCTAGTTCTGAAGCAAATCAACACACTGAGGGCTTGCACAAATACAGGTTCTAGATCTGATTTAGGAAGTCTGGCTACAGGTCTTACAGGTCTGGGAACCTGTCAAATGGTGATAATGGTGATGCCAATGATTTCTCAAAAACCTGTAGGAGCTCTTAAATAGGCTATGGAATATTTTTTAAGCTCAGTCTGTATATAGACGGCATGCATTCGACAAATATTTACTGAGCACTGATTTAAGTGCCAGGCCTGTGTTAAACATTTGCCTACATTATTTCTCACATTCTGTTATCAACCTCACTTTGTAGATGACAGTGGTAGACTTGGGGAAAACAAGTAACTCACCCAAGGCCACACACCTTGGAAGTGAGTAAGGAGGGGAGCTGAGTCCAGAGCTTGCGCTCCTCATCACCCGTTAACAGAAAGGGGTCTTTTCCAGGAGCCACCAGAGCACAAAGCACAATAGGTAATAAAACTGTCAGGCCATCTCAGGGCTGAGGAGAAGGGAGTAGAGGGGTGAATGTCTGTTCTCTGGGGTGAGTACATTGGAAATGGATTCCTGGAGGAGGTGTCAGTTATTCAGGAGGGCAAGAGGTGTGTGTGTGTGTGAAAGAGAGAGAGGGGTGGGGAAAGAAAGTGAGAACATGGCCAAGGAAATAACTCGTACAAAGGCCTGGCGAGAAATAGTTTTCCCTGTGTGAACCAAGGGGCTACAGTGCAGGGATGTTTTCAGTGTGATTTCCTCTCCACTGGTTTATTAATGCTTATCAGAGGCACACAGAAGACTTTCTACAAAAATTTTTTTTTAAATATAGATTTATTTTAATTGGAGGTTAATTACTTTACAATATTGTATTGGTTTCACCATATTTTAATAAAAGTTCCTTTTAAGCATGGGAGAAAATAAATAATAACATGTCAAACCTGTGATATTATATATGGTAGTGCTTGGAATGTAGCTAAAGTTAAGACACAGGTTAAGAAAGAGCTTCCCTGGCGGTTTAGATGGTAAGGAGTTTGAACCTTGGGTTGGGAAGATACCCTGGAGAAGGGAACAGCAACCCACTTCAGTATTCTTGCCTGAGAAATTCCATGAACAGAGGAGCCTGGTGGGCTATAGTCCATGGGGTTGCAAAAGAGTTGAACATGACTTAGCAACTAACACTTTCACTTAGTGCATTGGGATAAATGCCATTCATTTCAGTTCAGTTCAGTCGCTCAGTCATGTCCGACTCTTTGCGACCCCATGAATAGCAGCACGCCAGGCCTCCCTGTTCATTACCATCTCTCAGAGTTCACTCAGACTCACGTCCATCGAGTCAGTGATGCCATCCAGCCATCTCATCCTCGGTCGTCCCCTTCTCCTCCTGCCCCCAATCCCTCCCAGCATCAGAGTCTTTTCCAATGAGTCAACTCTTTGCATGAGGTGGCCAATATGGAGGGTGAAAGGGATGGTACAAATAGTGAAGGTGGGGAGCCCAGGGGAGCTGAAGATTCAGGAACCTGGGTCCGAGGATGTCTCTGTCCTGTCCAGGTTGAACACCTTGCTCTTGGAATTTGTCTGAGTGTGAGTGGCTCTTTTGTCAATAATGCCACATTCATCCAAGTGGGGGGAACGGTGTCCCAGTGCTGTTAACCATGAAGGGATGATGTGTTTCAGGCATTAGGGCCAAAGTCTGTCCTGACACTGGTCAGGAAGAGCTGTGTGCTCTGGGGAAAGGGTTAGGAGGGAAGCCCTGGGAACCAGTCAGCCAGAGCAGGGACTCACAGTTCAGGAATGTTCTCTGGTTCCATCCTGACCATAGCCTCAGAGCTGTGGCCATCACACGATTGGCTAAAAATACCTTGGTCCTGGGCTGAGGGCTTACCTTTAGAGAACTGCTCTCCAGAGGCAGCCCGGGGAGAGCTGATATAAGCCAGGGTCAGCAGGCAGGCCTTCTGGCTGCAAAGGTCAGCCAGCCCTGGATGCTTGCCCTTGACTTCTGCCCGGATGGCCTTAGCACTCAGGCTCGAGTGAAATGCCACTTTCGGCACCTTTGCTTAAGAGATTTGCAGAACTCTGTAACCCAGTCCTCTCTCTGCTTGACTGTCTTAACAGCAAAACTTTACTGGGAAAGTTTGCAAAGGAACACCTTGAAAGGAAGCATGCATGCTATGCTAAGTTACTTTAGTTGTGTCTGACTCTTTGTGACCCCAAGGACTGTAGCCCACCAGGCTCCTCTGTCCATGGGTCAAGAATACTGGATTGGAATGCCACGCCCTCCTCTAGAGGATCTTCCCAACCCAGGGATCGAACCTGAGTCTCTTACATCTCCTGCATTGGCAGGCAGCTTCTTTACCCCTAGTACCATCTGGGAAGCCCAAGGGGCAGGGCTTTAACCCCATAGCACTTCAGAAATGCACCCCCATGTCTCTGGGCAGCTGCATCTCAAATTCCTGCAAGTACAAGTGGAACCCACAGGGACGTGGGTGCTAGCATTATGCTTTCAGGCCTTGGCCTCTGAGGAGGGACAGACGTGGACAGGAAATGAATCAGTTCACTTGGGGAGGGGCTGTGGGCAGGAAATCTGTCCAGCTCTTGCTGCTGACCAGCCTGGGGCAGAGGGTGGAGGAGCTGATTAATGCCCCAACTATGAACAAGGAAGACGCTCCGCTGAGAAGCCACACAAACAGGCAGGACTGTTGTGTAACTGATTTAGCATAGGCCATCTCTTCAAGCAGACACTAAGTTTCCAGGGGCAGAATCGGGTGGAGCGGCTCTTAATAGTATAATTCACCACAGCTGCTTTAATTGAGCCCCTAGAACGTGCCAGGCCCAAAGTGCTTCTCCCTGTTGTTTAGCCACTAAATGGTGTCTTACTCTTTGGCACCCCACGGATTGTAGCCCTCCAGGCTCCTCCGTCCATGGGATTTCCCAGGAAAGAACACTGGAGTGGGTTGCCATTTCCTCCTCCAGGGGTCTTCCCAGTCCAGGGATTGGACCCACATCGCCTGGATTGTAGGAAGATTCTTCACCACTGAGCCACTGGGGAAGCCTGCTTCTCCCTGTACCATCGTGAAGAATCCTCATGGCCGGTGCACCTGGCTGGGCCCTCCGCTCACTGGGGTCCTGCGGGCTGCCTACATGACACTGCTGGTCATGGGGGAGTGGGGATTGGCCTAGAGTCCTCCGACACTGCTGCTCCGCCTGGGCTGACGTTCTCAGGGTTAGGCAGGCAGGGAGCCCTTGCTCAGTGTATTGAGGGATCTCATGGGCCATGATTAATGAGGCCAGGTCATGATCCTAGCATTGGTTATTTTTGAAGGCAGGATTTGGCCAGGATCCTGAGGCTGAAATAGAAGGTGCACTTTGGATCCCTGGTGGGGTGTTTTGCTGGGTTCCTGGTGACCTTTGTCCTAGATCAGAAGCCTCTGACACAGACTATAGCTGCGGTTTTCAAAGTGGGGTGCCTCTAGGCCAGCAGCAACATCGTGACCCAAGAACTCCTTAGAGTGCATGTTCTCAGGCCCAGCCTCAGAGCTACAGGCTCAGGCGATGCCAGTGTTGCATGTATTAGCGAGCCCTCCCCAGGGATCTGATGCTGAGCCGTCTGAGGAGGGTGGCCTGGGGAGATGACCGGACCCCCTCATGTCCTTCCTTGTGGTCCCTGAGAACCTCTGTAATGACAGGCAGTGTAGAGGTAGGTCCCAACAAGGAGACCCTTCCCCTCTTGGGAAGGGCTGGGGGCTAGTGTCAGGTCCTTGGTGTGTGTGGGCAGTGAAAAGAGCTGGCCTGGCTGGGCGGCTGTTTCAGGACAGGGCCCTCGTGAAGGGCAATCTAGTTAGTCACAGAAAGCGTGCTTCTCTCCCATGGCTGCTCCAAAGTGGCCAGGCCTGCTGTGAGGGGGCTTTCTGGTACATAGTGAACAGGGAATTAGGGACTCCATTGTGCTTCCCAGCATCTCAAATTCACAGAGAGATCTGAGTTCAAGGCTGAATGCCAGCCTCTGATTTGGACTTTGTTTCCACTAGGAAGACAGATTGTTCAACTAATGCACATTTCAGCTTCGGATGAAATACATAGGCGTTCAGGATCTGCTGTTCGTTTGCAAAGTTTTCTTGCCCAATACATCATTCGTTTGCAGAGATGCCACTAACTAATAATTCACAGTGGGTAAGCTTCACTCAACCACGATTAAAGAACTATAGCATGCTTTTCTGAATGCCAGCAGCGAAATCTGCTTCCACCATCCATCTTTACTTTGATTAGGAAGGTGAAGTCACTCAGTCGTGTCCGACTCTTTGCGACCCCGTGGACTGTAACCTACTAGGCTTCTCTGTCCATGGGATTCTCCAGGCAAGAATACTGGAGTGGATTGCCATTTCCTTCTCCAGGGGATCTTCCCGACCCAGGGATCGAACCCGGGTCTCCCGCATTGGAGGCAGACGCTTTAACCTCTAAGCCACCAGGGAAGCTCCTTACTTTGATTAAACTGCCCTTAACTAATAATTCCAGATGGAAGGATTTTAAATCAAGCATGGGGCTGGAGGGATCAGGGCAAACTCTCAATAACCGTGAAGACATTTATTGCAAACAGTCTTCAGATGGGCGATCCTTAGGTCCTAAGAGTGGGTGATACTTCCTGGGAAGATGTTGCAGAATGTGGGCCATTCACACCCATTGCATAAGAGTTGGGCAGTGAGGTGCAGCCTCCACATGCTGTGTTCTCGGATGGACGGCCAGGTTCTGGGAGTGCCCCTCCGGCCTGTCTTGCCCATGCCTGGCCTGGAATCCTATACCCCAGTCACACCGAGATTCTCCTAGCTCCCTCCCTCTCGCCTGCAGGTGCCAGCTGAGGTGGCCTGGCTAGCACCCAGGCCCCGGCTGTGTTCTCCTCTGGCCCGCCGGCTCCTCGCACGGCCCCCTCGCCCGGCGCGGGGGAAGTGCGCCACCTCCTGGCTTGTCTGCCTTCCTATTTGGCCACAGGCAAGCCTTCCGGGGGCAAGTGGTGTCTTAACCCCTTCTGTTACACTGCAAGGCGCCTGGTGTGAGCTGGACGCTTCAGCAGTGAGAGCTGAAGTAACAGCTGAGTGACAAAGCCCCTTGCTGGTTCCTGTGGAGGACAGATGGCCACAGGATACATGGTAACAATGGATGGAATGTGCCAGAACCGCCTGGGGAGCTTATTTGAAATGCAGAACCCTGGGCCTGAACCCTGGGCCTGCAGCACCTGTGTCTGCATTTCAGTAAGTGTCTGAGATCCCCCGGTGATACGTGTGCATCTTAAAGTGGGAGAACCACTAACACCCACTATCATCGTCAAAATGTGTTATGTTTAAGTACATGTCTGTGACGGAGTCCGTGGCTTTCACTTGATTCTCATGTTGACCTGTGACCCCCGGAATTTAACTGTGGCCTCAGAACCATCGAGTACAGGGGTGTGTTGATAAGCAGTTGTGCTTCCTTGATCAAATCCTGTGAACTATTTGGAATAAGATTTATTACGGGGCCTGTGTGTTCTCAGATGGATGGTGAGGTTCTGAAGTGATGATGAAGTTATGTGGTGATGAAGGTGGTGATGGAACCTCTGGAAGGCTGATGCTTTCACTCTGGGTGTTTGGCCCAAAATTCCCAGGGGTCAGCAGGGCAGGGCACACAACAAGGGGTGGGGTGGTGTGAGACTGGAGTCCCAGGATGGACTAGAACCTGCTTTAGTCTCATAGCATCCCCAAATCGACAGCATGAGTGATTTGCTGGCCACCTTCACACATTACTGGTCATGCACTTGGCCCAGGAGTTGCTGGAGCCGGAGCAGCCGCTGGTCCTCTCACTGCTCTAGGACAATGGGCAGCGACAGGCAGGAACGGAATTCCACAAGGCCTGGCCCATCAGAGCCCATTTCACGCCATGTCATGTCTGCCTTCCAAGCTGCCCAGACATTTCTCTCCTGGCCACCCCTGACCTGGAATACAGTCAAGGGAATGTGGGAGATGTAGGTTATACCATGTTAGGATAAAGACCCACACCTTGCCAGCCACATCCCACTGGGTCCAAAGCTTAACACACACTCAAGTTTTATTTCTACTTTGGGGACAGACTTTAAAGTCATGTTTGAATAGCAGGAGAGAGAGGAGACAAATTACCCCTACTGGTTTCTGAAGTCCCACCAAACCCACGAGGTATTCAGACACCAAAGGGAAAGTGGTTTTAGAATTTAGCACATTTTGATTATCTGCCAAGAAGGTCAACGTAGAAGATGACAGATTTGTGACCAAGATCAAGGGGATTAGCAGCTTCTTGGGCAGGCTTCCAAAAAAAACGGCTGCCCTGAGGTCATCCAAACTGCTCCCAGCATGGAAGCAGAGAGCCACAGAGATCTACTCTGAGAGGAAACAGGACCAGGAGAAGGTCCTGCTTGAAAATTGCACATAAACCATGGCGGCTGAATTGCCAAGTGGAAGGAAAATTCACTGTCAGAGAAACAGTGGGGCTTGTTTGTCGCAGGAGACAAAGTGCAGGGCATTGCCTAGAATGGGGACATCTCTGTCACATTATTCTGAATAGTAAGATAAACATGAGTCCATGTTCCAATTAGAAATGTTTTTCACTCTCAGGGATGGAAATGTTCCCCATTGTAGTTTACACTTCCTGGTCCTCTGAGCAGTGGCCTCTAATGCAATTCTTTTGGGAGGCCCCAAAGAATTGGGAGGCCCAGAGAGAGAAGGTGTGAGGCAGGGCATGGGGCGCCAGGGAAGCGGGGTGAGGGACCTGGGAGAACAGGACCCTGTGCGGAGTCTTGTTTCCAGTTGTTGTCTGTATTCTGCTACCACTTGCCTTTAGCATACGGCTCCTCCTCTGAGGTCTGCATGGGTGCGTGCTCAGTCATGTTTGACGCTTTGTGACCCCATGGACTGTAGCCCACCAGGCTCCTCTGTCCATGGGATCCTCCAAGCAAGAACACTAGAGTGGGTTGTCAGTTTCTTCTCCAAGAAACCCCTGACCCAGGGATGGAACCGGCATCTCTTGCGTCTCCTGCATAGGCAGGTGGATTTTTTTTGACCACTGAGCCACCAGGGAAGCCCTACTCAGAAGCACTGTGCAATCTTATGCCCACTAACTCTGCATGAGCCTTGGTGGGGTCATGTACTGGGGAAAGGAAAAGAGGGCATGTTCGGGTTTGAGACAGAATGCAGCAGGGCGTGAACCCTAACTATGACAAAGATGAGACATAAGGGGTCCTGGACAGAAGTAAGAGGAAGAGTTTAGTGACTGTCAGGAAGGATATGCCCTCCTCCTTGACTTCCTAGAATCCTCAGAAGTATTCTGGGGAGGACTGAATTCACCAGAGAAATGTGTGATGTCAACGCTTGGGTTATTGAAACCGGATCGTGAAGGGCAGGGGAGTTCTGGAGGCTGGAATATTGCTGCCCAGGTGTCCAGGAGACGTGTCCCATCTCTGGGTCTGCCACCCCAGGACTCTGCTGAATGATCACAGGCAAAGGATGCCATCTGCCTCTTTGGGTCTCCTGAGCAGTTGGTGGTCTTGTCTGCCAGTGTGGAGCTGGTGGCTATTGGCAGGGCTGAAATATTATTCTTAATGGAGTGGGGATGAATTAGCCTGTTGATGTGCCCATGGTCTAAAACCCAAGGAACATCTGTTTGAGCCATAAGGGGTATATTTTTGTGGCTGGAGGGAAGCCCAAGTTGAGGGGTTTGATTGCTACCATCATCAGCAGGGGTTGTTTGGAAGCTTCACAGAGAGAAGGCAATGAATTGCCACCCGGCACAGTGGCTCCAGGCCCCTGTGTAGTTACCCTTCTGCCCTCAGAGCCCATCTATTTTCCCCAAGGGTGGTGGCTTGAAGTGGGTTAGCACAAGCTGGCTCCTTTGCTCACACTGGGCCAGATAACCAGGGCTAATAATCCTAACGACAACAGCTCCAATTTACAGCAAGCTTACTGAGCTCCTGCTGTGTTAAATCCACTATCTCCAGCTCCCCAACTTCAGTCGTTCAAATACCACCTTCAAGATCTTTGTTGTTTGTGTAACACTGGTCCTGTTATCTCCTTCATTAAAAACAAAACATAAACACGCTCTCATTTTCCCTCTTAAAGTAAATGGACTTAAAAAGTAAATCTTCCAAATGGAAAATGTCTTCTAAATGGAAAACTAATAACATTTGTCACGAATGGGAGAAAACCATAAAAAGATGATATGAAATGTGTAATTAGAGACTTCTGGTTTCTGGCCCAGCAAGTAAGAAGCTGAAAGACACCATTTCATCTTGAGAACAGGTAAAAAGCTGAAAAAGCTGAAACCACCAGCTCTTCATCGATCTTTCAGAGTAGTGAGGTCACGGGGCAGGCTGTTGCCCCCAGACTGGAGAGACTGACAGGAGGTATAGAGAAACACGACGTGCTTGGGCAGAAAGCTCGCGGTGGTCAGTCCTGGGGTCAGGAAACCTAAACTCTGGTGGTTTGCTGAAGCTCAGTGTGGACAAGTCTGAGAAGGACAAACTCCAGGAAGATGCAGACATCGGGGCCCTGACACTGAATTTTACCTGGAGGGGCTCCGCCAGGTTTTCATAGTGAGCGTGGCAGGTGGAGGAGAGAGGGGTTTGGGAATTCACTCTTGCTTCCGAGAGGGTAGGGGAAAAGGAATCATTTTAAATACATCAGGGCATTCTGTTTTCAATAAGGTCTGCCCTCAGGAGAAACGAGTCAGCCAGAATCTAACCTCTTGGGGGTTCATCAGTGCCCCCCCCCGCCCCCCGCAACTGACCTGGAGGAAGGGAAATACCCAACTCCTGCTCGCAGCAGCCATTCTGTCCCACCCAAGGGGAAATTAAAAAAGTCAGAAACACTTGTGAAGTTCACAGCCCAGAGGCACAGGCTCATTAAAAGACTGAGACCTGAATATAGGCGAAAGGACTCGTCCCCTCCCCCCACTCCTCACCAACATATTACTGAAGGCTTATTTACAGCATTTCCTTTTTCCCTCCTGGTACATCATATTCACTTATCAATAAAAAATTACAAGGCATACCAGAAGACAAAAAACACAATTTGAAAAGACAGAGAAAAATAGCAGAATCAGATTCAGATATGGCAGGGGTATTTGGAATTATCAAACCATGAATTTAAAACAACTATGATTAAGATGCTAAGAGCTTTAACGGATAACGTAAACAGCATGTAAGACCAAATGGGCAATGTAAGTAGAGAGAAATTCTAAGGAAGAACTGAAATGAAACGCTAGAGATCAAAAACACATGAGAGAAATGAAGAATGCCTTTGATGGGCTTGTTAGTAGATTGGATATGGCTGAGAAAAGAATCTCTGCGCTTAAAGATCTCAACAGAAAGCAGCGAAACTTAAAAGGAAAGAGAACAATAGATTAAAAAAAAAAAAAAAACAAAACAGAATAGAATATCCAAGAATTGTGGGGCTACTACCAAAGGTATGACACATGTGTAATGGGAATTACAAAAAGAGAGGAAAGAGGGAAGAAACATGTAAAACAACAATGACTGAGAACTTCCCCCAGATGAATGTCAGACACCAAGTAACAGATCCGGGAAGCCCAGAGAACATTGAACATGGTAGAATGCCCCTACACTTCCCTACATCTAGGCGTATCATTTTCAGACAAACTACAGAAAAAGAAAAATTCATGAAAGAAGTCAAAGGAAAAAACACACAATACCTCTCGAGCAAAGATAAGAATGACATCCAACTTTTCAAAAACTATGCAAGCGAGAGAGAGACGTGAAAGATATGAAGTGTTGAGAGGAAAGCCCCACCAGTCTACAGTTCTGTATCCTGTGAAATTATCTTTCAGAAGTGAACAGGAAATAAAGATTTTCTCAAACAAAAATTGAGGGAATTTGTTGCCGGTAGACCTGCCTTGCAAGAAATGTTAGAAGTTCTTCAGAGAGGACAATGATATAGGTCAGCCACTCACATCTACACGAAGAAAGAAGAGCATCAGAGAAGGAAGAGGCCAAGGTAAGATAAAAACCTTTCTTTTTCTTATTCTTAATCGATCTAGAAGATAACAGTTTATTTAAAAATAATTATAGCCACGATGTATTCAGCCTGTGTCTCTATATAATATTTTGTCTGCTTATGTATAAGTGAAAGGAATGAAAGTATCTTTTCCAATAATAGCTCTCATTAAATTAAACCCAAGAAACTTACAGCCCCTGGATATAGCAGGCTGAGTAAATACAGCAGACATGTGCTGGAATTTGTTTAGAAATCATCATGTTGGTTTCTGAGGCTTCTGGTGATCAAAAAAGCATAGGTTGCCAGAGTTTAAATCTGAGCAAATCTTGCCCATGAGCAAGTCACATCAACCTGTCTGGTCTCAGGGTTCCCATCTCTGTAATATGGCAACAGTGGTTCCTACCTCCCTGGCTTGTTATGAGGCTTAGATAAGTTCAGGTAACGCTCCACAAGGTTAGCTGTAAACATGTTCATACAAGCTCACAGCCCGATTCTTGTAGGGAAAGAGACATGGCCAGGAAGCTCACTGCCACCTGCAGGGATGTCAGGCTGTGTCCTGTGTGCACAGGAGGAGCCTGAAAAGAGGGGGAAAGAGCGCAGGGAGAGCAGTTACTGCTTTAAGTTGCGAGCGGGAGGAGGCGGCCCGAGACCCTCTCCTCACTGTGTTTTGTCTACCAGGCAGAGGCCTCTTTCCCATTCCATTTATTAATTGGGTAAACTCCATGATCCTAAACGAAAACACACCCTGAGCAGCACAGACAGGCACCGTTCTCTGCACGCACCGCTTCTAGAAAAGCAAGACGAATGACTGGTCAGCCGGCTGAGGGACGGAGATGGAGCCAGGGCAGCTGCGTGTGTGGCTGGAAGGCCCCGCAGGGCTGGCCCATTTGTTCCTCCTTCACAGACTGTCCATTCATTTGCTCGTTTGTTCACTCCAACATTTGGCTTCCTGCCTCATGGGTTCCTTGCTCTCCCAGATTTTGGCCCCATATATTCTCATTAGTCTGTTAACTCTTTGCTATCTTCGAACAGATGATTTTAAATTTTTGTCCAGATTTTGTTATTTTTTAAGTGAGAGGACTGGTTCAGAGACCTAGGCTAGTGTTGTCTAGGAAGACTAACTTTCCCCAAACTATGTTCATGAAAACTTAGAAATACCTTAAGTCTAGAAATAGGGGGTCCATTATGGTACCTCCAGGTAAATAGGATACTACACTGCCATTAAAAGTGTTAAACATTTTATTATGATGATAAAATACTAACAATAAAATTTTGAGGAAAAATCAAAATATCCTTTTATATTATTTCCATTTTTGAAAAAAAATAAAATGTCTGCCTGAGCATAGGTAGATGACCATCTAAACCATTTATGGTGGCTACTGTTCACTGGCTGGGTTTCTTCTCTATAAGCTTCTACAAACCCTAAATTTTATGCCTGAAAGTGAAGTCGCTCAATTGTGCCTGATTCTTTGTGACCCCATGGACTGTAGCCTATCAGGCTCCTCCATCCATGGGATTTTCCAGGCAAGAGTGCTGGAGTGGGTTGCCATTTCCTTCTCCAGGGGATGAGAATACATTACTTATAGGGTCAGAAAAATTAGGAAGAAGATTTACCTTTGCTTCAGGCACACAGAACGCTGTGTTACGTCTGTGTTGGAATGCTCTGTGTACAAGAGCAAGCCTTTGTGCCTGCACTGATGTCCCCTGGAGGCCAGTGCTGCCTTCTGAGGGTCCTTGGGCATTTCAGACCTAGAAGCTTTGTTTCTCTGATTTCCTCTCTGAGTTTGGGGGTAGACGAAGAGGGCACCGTGTGTGTCTCCTGGATGTTTTGTTTGCTGTTAAATTTCTTACCCATCTTTGTCTCATCAGTACCTCTTGGTGAGCATTTATTGAGTCACCGCCTGCTAATCACCACACTACATGGACCCAGTTATGAAATGTTTGTGCTGGACGAGAGCTTAGAGATCCTGTAACAGACGAAGCCTTAGGTGTGAGACACACATGCCCTGCCCCAGCTGGGTGTCCTAGGTGGGGTATGTGTGAGTCTGTGTGTTTATATGTGTTAATGTATGAATATGTGTGTGTGTGTTTGTGTGTATATACATGTATATGCATGTGCATACGTGTGTGAATATATGTATATATATGTATGCATGTGTATGTGTGCATGTTTGTGTATAAGTGTGCATGTCTATGTGTATAAGTGTGTGTATGGATATGTGTGTGTGTGTTTAGGGGGACATCCACCACTCCTGAGGTCCTCCATCCTCTCCCGACAGGCTGCTTAGGGCAGGCTTGTGGAGCCCCGTGTCCTGTGGAACATCCTGTGAACACAGAAGCCTGGGGCCTCTCCCTGTGGGGGTGGCTCTCAGACTCCAGCTAGGTAGGGCCACATGTCTTCACAGCACACAGGTCAAAACCCGGCATGACTGCCTGCTTGTGGTGCTGCCCGTCTCCTCAGCCTGGCTCATGACGCCCTGCCCACGGCCCTGCCCACCAGGCCCCTCCACGTAGCTCTAGATGCCGAAGTCCTTGTCATTCTGTCCTTCTCTTGTGACCTGGCCCCTCCTGGCACGAGGCCACCATTGCCACAGCTTCTCCCCTTGCTGGGACACCCCCTCCCACCTTACCTGTTCCCTTCACTGTCCAGGCTTATGCTCCCCTCTGAGTTACCTGACTCAGCAAAGTCACCACTTGCCCTCCTCAGAGCAGCGTGGGAGAGGAGCCTCATAACTCACCCGTGCAGTTTTGGTGTCTCCAGGGCAGGAGAGTGCCAGACAGCATCCCCAGGGCCTCGTCCCAAGCTCCTGGCCTCGCTGCATCCCATCTTACTAACAGGGGTGGCCCACGGGGTCTCAGATGCAGTCGCTCTAGGAAAGCTCTCAGAAGGCTGGCTGGTGGACGTACTGTGCAGACAGGTAGCCATGACCTGGTGCTGGTTATGGTCACAGCTTCAGGGCAGGGATCTCCCGCTGTCGACCTTCAGGCCTTGTCACCACTCCTAAAATCTCTGCTTCCTGATTCAAGGGCTTCCTCGTTGTGAGAAGGAAATGCACGCAGCCTTGCAGCCTCAGCAGCCCTCCAGCCCACCTTCCTACTTGCTCTCTCTGCGGACATGGTCTGATGCCCACGCACTTCCCTCTTCTCAACTCAGACCAGTCAGAGAGGCTGGTTACTCGTTTTCTCCATCTGGCTCTGGGTGTTGCCCCAGCAGGAAGAAGTGGTTTCCTGCTTACATCCTGAGCCTTGGGCCTTGTGAACTCTGGATGGACAGCGCTGCCCCGCAAGCCTGAGTGTGACCAGTGACTGCCGTGTCTCAGGAGGTGACCTGTCCTGAGCATGAAGCACACAGAGAAAGGGTATTGCCCGGAGGCAGGCCAACCAGCAGTTCTCACAGCCCCGGGGCCTGGGGATTGCAGGTCCTCTTTGCAGCCATTTGGCTGATGGTAAACTTTCACGACATAGTGCAAAAGCCATTTAGCACCTTTACAGAAATTGGAAATGGGTGTTTCATGTGTGGTGGTGCTGAAAATTGAGAATAATGACAGAATTATTAACAACCGCCTTCCCGGGCTTGGACTCTTAATTGCCTGTGGTCTGTAAAGCTGACAACTGAGCACTGCAGAATCCAAATGTGAAATATTTAGTTTTGGGAGTCTGGGAGAATGGCTCCTAATTCTTTTGTTTATTGGTGGTGAGAAGTGCCTTCGGGGTAGAGAGATGCTGTAAAGGCAGCAGAGAGCATGGAGCTCAGAGCCACCGGCCCAGGTTCCTGCCCTGATTCTGTCTCCGTGGGGCCTGAGGTTCTCATGGCTTTCAGAAAGCCGTGTAAACTGATGAGGACAAATGCTCTCTGTGCGAAGATGCATCTTGCTTGGTTCCATGGTGGCACTGCAGGCAGCTACACTGGGGAGAGGCTGAGCTAGAGTCGAGCGGAGCGCTTTCCTGCAAGACTTCTCAGAGCCTTGCATAGTGTTATAATGACAGGTAATATTTATTAAGCACTTACTCTGAGCCATCACAGTACACCACTTTGGATTCATTAATCCGTAAGCCAGGAGAAGCCGCCGTTGTTGTTCAGTTGCTAAGTCATGGTTGACTCTGCGACCCCATGGACTGCAGCACACCAGGCTCCGCTGACCGTCACTGTCTCCTGGGGTTTGTTCAAACTCATGTCCACTGAGTCAGTGATGCCATCCAACCATCTGGTCCTCTGTTGACCCCTTCTCTTCCTGCCTTCAATCTTTCCCAGCATCAGGGTCTTTTCCAATGAGTCGGTTCTTTGCATCAGGTGGCCAAAGTATTGGATCTTCAGCTTCAGCATTAGTCCTTCCAATGAATATTCAGTGTTGATTTCCTTTATCAACCGGCTTGATCTCTTGCAGTCCAAGGGACTTTTAAGAGTCTTCCCCAGCCCCACAGTTCGAAGGCATCAATTCTTCAATGCTAAGCCTTTTTTACAGTACAGCTCTCAGCTCTGTACATGACTACTGGAAAAACCATAGCTTTGACTATATGGACCTTTATCCATATAGCTGGGGCTTAGAGATTATAAACAACCTCCCTCTTGTCCACAGAGCTACTGAGTGGAAGTGCCGAGTCTTTTCCATGGGTCTGTCTGACCAAAGAGCCTGTCCTCTAACCATCATACTCTCCGTCTCTCTATCCTGTCCAGAGAACCCTAGATGGAACCTTGAAATCATGCAGTTCAGTGCTTACATTGTCCAGATCAGATGATGACAATCAAAAGGTGGAGGCTTCTCTAAGCCTCTGAGAGGATGCAGATGAATTGCAGGACCCCCTGCCCTTTCCTCCACTTTTCCCACATCCCTCTTTCTTTGGTGCTCCCTCGGGGTCCCTTGGAGCAGGAAGGGCAGGGCACCTGGGCCATTTGCATAGTTGTTGGTATGTGTGCTCAGGTGCCTTCATGCTTGGCTCCACCTCCTTGCTGTGCAACTCTGAGCAGCTTACTCAATGTCTCTCTGCCTTCACACCCTCATCTGTAAATTGTGCCCCTTACTCAGGTTTGATATTGAGCGCTGATAGAGTAAATACGTGAAGTGGGGGAGTCACAAGCTGCGGGGCCAGGTGACTCTCCGCAGTCCACCTGGGGCCTAGAGTCTGCTCTACTCAAGGGATGGGTCAGCCAGGCGGCTCTTGCCAAGGAAGGAGTAAAATTGGCAATGAATTCTTCCCAGAAGGAAACAAAGGCCTGTGTGAGCCTGGGAAACAACTCTGCTTCTCCCATGCATGTCAAGGAGCGGCCAGCAGATGGCAGAAGTGAGCCAGGAAAGGGAGCCTGTGCCCTGCCTGTCGGGCAGCAGCTGCCTTATAAAACCCCGTGGTGTTTGCTTGTTGTATTAAGAGGTCTCCAGCCTGAGAGCCGTCCTTCATTCTGAGCAGGACTCTAAACAAACTCAGCGCGGGTTCTGTGGCTGTGCCCAGGGCCCCGGGGCTCTCGCGTGCTCCCAGCAGGCACTGATGCCCACGTGCTCCAAAAGTGGGCCCCTTGCGGAGGCGATGGTCTTCTCTCTGCTCCTTGAACATCCAGAGCACCGAGGCTCAGGATGGGAGTGGTGACAGCACGGTGCTCTAAGAAGGAGTCCTTGACAGTGCTCCCAGCAGGGCAGTCCTAGTGCTGTGGTTCATCACTCACTCACCATTAAAGGTTGATGGGCCTCGACTACATGCCGGTCCTCTTCCCAACTTGCAGTCCAAGGGACTTTTAAGAGTCTTCCCCAGCCCCACAGTTCGAAGGCATCAATTCTTCAATGCTAAGCCTTTTTTACAGTACAGCTCTCAGCTCTGTACATGACTACTGGAAAAACCATAGCTTTGACTATATGGACCTTTATCCATATAGCTGGGGCTTAGAGATTATAAACAACCTCCCTCTTGTCCACAGAGCTACTGAGTGGAAGTGCCGAGTCTTTTCCATGGGTCTGTCTGACCAAAGAGCCTGTCCTCTAACCATCATACTCTCCGTCTCTCTATCCTGTCCAGAGAACCCTAGATGGAACCTTGAAATCATGCAGTTCAGTGCTTACATTGTCCAGATCAGATGATGACAATCAAAAGGTGGAGGCTTCTCTAAGCCTCTGAGAGGATGCAGATGAATTGCAGGACCCCCTGCCCTTTCCTCCACTTTTCCCACATCCCTCTTTCTTTGGTGCTCCCTCGGGGTCCCTTGGAGCAGGAAGGGCAGGGCACCTGGGCCATTTGCATAGTTGTTGGTATGTGTGCTCAGGTGCCTTCATGCTTGGCTCCACCTCCTTGCTGTGCAACTCCGAGCAGCTTACTCAATGTCTCTCTGCCTTCACACCCTCATCTGTAAATTGTGCCCCTTACTCAGGTTTGATATTGAGCGCTGATAGAGTAAATACGTGAAGTGGGGGAGTCACAAGCTGCGGGGCCAGGTGACTCTCCGCAGTCCACCTGGGGCCTAGAGTCTGCTCTACTCAAGGGATGGGTCAGCCAGGCGGCTCTTGCCAAGGAAGGAGTAAAATTGGCAATGAATTCTTCCCAGAAGGAAACAAAGGCCTGTGTGAGCCTGGGAAACAACTCTGCTTCTCCCATGCATGTCAAGGAGCGGCCAGCAGATGGCAGAAGTGAGCCAGGAAAGGGAGCCTGTGCCCTGCCTGTCGGGCAGCAGCTGCCTTATAAAACCCCGTGGTGTTTGCTTGTTGTATTAAGAGGTCTCCAGCCTGAGAGCCGTCCTTCATTCTGAGCAGGACTCTAAACAAACTCAGCGCGGGTTCTGTGGCTGTGCCCAGGGCCCCGGGGCTCTCGCGTGCTCCCAGCAGGCACTGATGCCCACGTGCTCCAAAAGTGGGCCCCTTGCGGAGGCGATGGTCTTCTCTCTGCTCCTTGAACATCCAGAGCACCGAGGCTCAGGATGGGAGTGGTGACAGCACGGTGCTCTAAGAAGGAGTCCTTGACAGTGCTCCCAGCAGGGCAGTCCTAGTGCTGTGGTTCATCACTCACTCACCATTAAAGGTTGATGGGCCTCGACTACATGCCGGTCCTCTTCCCATCTCTGGGGTGCAGCATGGCCAGCACATGACAGGTCTGTGACTGCCAGAATGCTCACGTTCCAGTGGGGTGGAAAGAAATAGGCTGCAAGGAGTTAAGATAAAGCAAGATGGTGCTCGGTACAAAGAGGAAAACCCGATTAAGGGAAGGGAAGAGCTGTCTGGTAGGATTTATGTGGGGGACAGCTTTAGCGAGGGTGTTTGGAGAAGGAAGGATGAGACCTCAGCAGAAGGAGCCTCTGCCCAGGTAGCTGGAGGGTGTCCCAGGCACAGGGGTGGCTGGCCTGACCCTGGAGGTGGGGTGGCTCCTGTGTTGAGAACCAGTGGGGTCTGGTCACAGCAGAATACACGGGGGTGGGGAAAGAAAAGAGGTGGGATGGGGGCCTGGGCACCTGCGGGGAGGATCAGGAGTGGATTCCACCTGCAGAGAATGTGAAATTGTCTGTATGGTTCAACCTGGTGCATCCACACACATCCCTGAGGATCTGGTCATGAGCTTTGCAGACCCCCTCCTTCCGCCGGACCCTCCCTCCAGGTGACTCAGTTGCCCAGGCATCTGGAAACATCTTCAAGTCTTCAAGCGGCTCCTCACTGTGTCTCAGTGACATCATTTCCCCATGGTCTCCTGCAGGCGGCTGACCCGTCTCTCACCTGCACATATGGCTCTCCCCTCCCTCCACCCCCAGCTCCGGGTCTAGCGAGGCCCTGAGCAGTTTGCTGGGGACTCTTGGGGATGGGCGGGGGGCTCAGGCCTGCAGAGCCGGTGCCAGAGGCCGGCATCCTCCCCTCTCCGGCTTGACTTGTTCCTCCCCTGGTGCTGGAAAGCTGAGATGTGGTCTCCACATCTGAGAAAACAGTTAAACTGACAATTCCTTACAGATTTTGGTTCAAATCCTTATTAGGCTGTTAAGTGAGAGGGGATTTCACTTCCTTCCCAGGCCGCCCCTCGAGGCCTTGCCTCTCCTGGCCTGCTGTAGTCACACGATGTGGCCAGGTCCCGGCAGTGTCGGGGGAAGCTGGGACCCATGCAGCGGAGCTGAGGCTGGGGAGCCCCCAGGACACGGTCCAGAGGGCAGGTGGGGTCCCAGAGGTGAGCCTAGCAAGTAGTCACTGAGGGGTCCTGGGAGCATGTGTTCCAGGGACACAGCCATGGAACACCTGCCTCCTGTCTGTGTGGATCTTACAGTGTAGCTGTGGACACACACAGAGAAGTACATGTGAACACACACCCACTGTATAGACACATACACACGTAAAACACACATACACATATAGACATACACATAGACATGCAAATATACACACACAGATACACATATACACACTCAGACCCACGCATATAGGCATGTATGTATACATGCACACACACACACGCATGTACACATACATGTATACCTATACCTGTACACACAGCTGTGCACACATATGGATGCCTATGCAAACGATGTAGACATATACCTGCATAAATCAGCCGGCCTGGGTCCAAGCCTGGCTCACTGAGCCCTGCAGGGAACTGCCTGCCCTCTGTGGGCTTAGTTCTCACTTGCAGCCGGACAGGGTGACGGCACATTTTCAATGAGAAGGTGACTGGGCACTGTGACCCGGGGCTGTGCATTTGGGGCACCCTTGAAACAGGAGACTTTCTGGGGGCACACATGGTCCTGTTAGAAACTGGATAGGCTGCACAACAAAGTAAGTTTGAGGAAAAACCGAAACAAACTTTCCAGTGGAACTTGGGGCCCCACCTGTCTCGACTCAAATCAGTGTCCCATTTAGGAAAGCACAGTCCAGCGAACAAAACCCCTCAAAGTAAAGTGGAGTCTCAGTGTAGGTTTCTCAAAGGACGTTAAAAAGATCCAGTTATGACTTCTTGTCACACCTAACCCTCTTCCTTGGCTTTCTGCTCCCCAGGCTGTCTCACGCCCCTCCACACCATGCCTCTTGCAGAAACTTTCTCTTTCCCAGACCCTCACTTGAGCCACCCTCAGGGGCCTTGTCTTGCTTTCTGCTCCTTCCTGGTCCCGCCCCCTGGTGACGTCACCCCAGCCTGGGGCTTGTGTGGGGAGGAGGTGGATGGGGAAACAGCACAGGGACCATTTTCTGGAACAGGTAATGGGGGAGAGGAGGGCTGGAGCCCTTCCCCGTGGTCACTGCCTTTCTTGTCACACACAGCGATTGGTCAAGTAACTTTGGGAGACAAGTCCAAGTACTGAGCACCATGCCACCCAAACTCCCGTGACCTGAACAGTCATGGGAGTCTTAATGACTAGTCAACATTTCATGCAAATTCACCCATAGAATAAAAAATCCCTGTGATGGATCTGCGAGGATGGGCCAGCGGAAAGCATGGTGTGGGCATGCAGCTGAGTGGCTGGATGGGCACCGCAGGGACCCCTTCGCTACCCTGGATCTCCTCCTATCAAACCTCCCTGCCTCCCTATCTGGGGGCTGAGCTCTCCATGGTGCCCAGCTTGCTCCTGCCAGGCTCTGGGGGCACTCCCAGTGGGCTCTACCTGAGGAGATCCTTTCTTCAATCTGCATTTGTGGGGCTACATTTTTTTATATGTGCCCCTTGCAGTGGAGAAGGAAAATACAACTTGAATCTGATTCTGTTCAGTGCAGTTAAATACTGCACCTCAACACTCCCCTCTGTGAGATCTTTCAGTGTGGACTAATTAGAAAAAAGGTGTTTTACATGCTTGCATTATGCCAGAACCCTTAGTGTGTTGTTATATGGGTGTTTCAGAGCATTTTAGTGGTACTTGGAAAATTGTTTGGGGGGTTTTGAACAGTCCGGGAATGCATTATTGTTTTTTCCCAGTTCACATAATGGGATCTGAGCTTCTGATGTCTGAAAATTCACTCTGCAAAGCATTTCCAGGAATTGATAATAGATGGATAATAAGGGGCACCTGTATTTTATTGGTCTGAACTGCTGGTGGAGGTCGTCATATGATTGGCTGAGGCCAAACAGACTGAGAGTGGGGAGAGGACAGGGGTCCACATGATGAATCCCTGCCTCTCTTTGTCATTAACAGAAAATTAGGAAATGCCTCAAGGAACCTGTGGGTGATCAGCTGCTGAAAATCCTCTCTTAGGGCTCTCCTGCTGGTTGTCTGGTAGCAGCCCCCCATGGCAAGGGAGGGCACCTGGCTGCCATGCTGCAGCTGGATGCTGGTCCAGCCTCGAGCTGGGCCAGGTCGGGATGCAGGCTCCGCCTCTCACAGTGCCAGTTGTGGGGTGAGCTGAACTTGAAATTAATCAGAGTGCAGCTGATTGATTTTCTCAAGGCTGGCACTCATGCCAGGGCCCTGGAGGCCTGGTGGGTCTGTTGTGCCAAAGTGCAGCCTGGCCTGCTCCAGAGCCAGCTGCAACCAAGATTTCACTGCAGCCATTCCTGCAACAAATTGGGGATGGCCAACAGCCTGCCTGACACTGGGGCGTGGACTGTGTGTGCCCACTGGACCTGAGAGCTGAAACACCTCAGGTTCCGCCTGAATACGCCTGTGGCCTGGAACAGTGGCTCTGCCCTGAGCTGTAGCTTCTGTGTTGGCAGGATCCAGGCAGACAGAAGCTGCTCTGCTCCTCCTCCTCAGGCCCCCTGGCCTCCACTGTGATGTCTGCCAGGGACAGCCACCAGTGACCCTGTTAATTAAAACCAGAGCATTGGGCCAGGAAGCACATTACAAACTCTCAAGTCGTGTTTCCCTAATAGAAATCTCACCGTGGAGGTGTCTGCAGAGGTCAGGCAGACCAGAAGAACCTGTCAGCCTCAAATGAACTCAAACAGACTTTCTTACTCACCTGGGGGCCTGGAGGCAGAGCGGGGAGAAGGGCCTGCCATCTGCCATGGATCAGGGCAGCCCCCCACACCTGGAGCCCCAGATTCCATCCTGGGACCGGGAGATGGAGGAGAGAGCCGGGCTCACGTGGAGGATGAGAAACGGCTGAGTGGCTGCTTTGGAAAGCGCTGACCCAGGCTTCTGGGAGTGAGCCTGACCGGCCACCTCTGCGCAGAGCTGTCTGTAGTCAGGCAGCTATAGTCGACTGGAAATTCACTGTAAAGTCGTGGCTGTGACTGGGGAGTGGCTCTGTCTGGGATCCATTAGTCACACAGAATTCCTCCTTTCCATGTTTCCTGGCCCAGGTCGCCACTTTGAATGCTCATAGCTCTTTGCGATTGGCAGCGTCTCAGGCCAGACGGAGCTGGCTCCTTGGAGAGAAGCTGGAGTGACTTGAACAGGCCCAGAGGGAAAGGGCAGCATAAAGCCTCTTGAACATGTGGGCCCAAGCCTTCTGTGGTGGAAGGGGCCCTACTCCTGCCTCCGAGGGGTTAACTTATTCAGAGGTTCTCGGGCTAATTTGTGAAATTACATCTTCTCACAGGGCCGGGAGAGAACAACCTTAAATAGGGGCAATTTAATTCCTGGATCGCTGTAGTACTCAACGAAGAGCCAAATTTTATCCTCTCTCTTTCATTTGCCCATTTAAAGCTTGAAGCAGTAGGGCTGGGAGGGTGAGGGCCTGGAGTTGCTATGGAAACAGAGAACCTGGAAGTGGACACACTGCCTGAGTACAGACCGTGGTCCCTGAGCCGGACACGGCTGCTCTTCCTCTCCTCTGCCTTTGAGCTCTGCCCACCTGTGGTCCTGGGGAGACCTGGAGACCCCAGGGTACGGCCTGCCCTGCAGGCACTTGGCTTTCCCCGAGACTCACAGAGCCCTCCTATCGGCTCCTTCCAGAATGTTCTCCAAATCCTCTCCCAATTCAACTCCCTGTAACTCCATAGCAAGCAACACCCCATGATAAATGGCCATGCCCATTACTGTCTTTGTTTTATTCCTGGCACCTCGGGCTTCTGATAAGCAGGTGGGGGATTCAGATGCCTCGGGGCAGCTCCCCTGATTCTGTTGGAGCTCAGAATCCTCCAGTGACCTGCAGCCACACGAGAGGCCTTCTTGCCTCGCAGCAAGCTCTCCCCTGGCTCCAAGGACATCCAGTTTTTCCTTAGGGTCAAGTGATAGTGTCCTGTGATGGAACCAGGCTGGAAGCCACAAATTGCTGCTGGCAGAAGCCGGGGGCCTCAGCAAGGGGAACTGTGAACTTCCGGGTGTAGGGCGCAGGGCAGAAATATCTGCAGAACTGGTGGCACCTGATTAAGTCCCCGCGACAGTTTTCTCAAGCCTGACCTTTTTCCCTTCTCCCTGAGCACTGTCACCTCCCACCAGGATGATGCCCACAGGCTCTCTCCTCTTCCTCCTGCTCCTCCTTATAGCAGCCAGGGTGGTCCTTTTAAAAGTCAATCAGATCATGTCTCTCTCTTACTGAAAACCCCCCAGTGGGCTCTCCTCTCACTGGGAGAAACAGGAGCCCCCGTCATCTGTCCCTGCCCGTGTCCTCCACCTCACTTGGTCCACGCCTGAACCGACTGTAGCAATCCACAGCCACGCTGACTGCCGTTCTGCTCCTCCCAGAATCCCCCTCTCTTCTACCCCAGGGCCTTTGCGTACACGGTTCCACTGCTGCAGTGCTCTGCCCTTCCTCCCACACTTGGCCAGGAAGGTTTCTTGAATTTCATCACCATCATCCCTCTTCAGAGAGGCCTCCCTAAAACAAAACACAGAGGGTGCCCTACTATTGCCCAAGACATACTCCTGTTTGTGTCCTTCATGGAAATGATCAGACTGCTTAAAGCGTGTTTACTTGTTTTTCCTGTCTTTTCTTCTGTGCTGTTGGGTGTTCCATCCAGGGCCTCGCACATAGTAGGTGCTTATTTTAGTTAAAGAGGTAATACAAGTACAGTAGGCTGAAGCTCTTGGAGGCTCATCTCGGAAAGGGTTCTTTCTTAATCACAAGGCTCGCCCTTACCTAGTGCTGATGGGTGGGGAGCTCTGCTCGCCACACTCCCGCTAAATGGGGGCTCTGCCACCTCAGAGCCTCTTCATCTGGACTCAGTGTCCTGCGAAGTTTGCCAGGAGGAGGAAGCCAGAGAAAACGGAGGTGTGTGGCTTTCACAGCCTGGCAGCCCCGTGAGCCACTTCTATTCTTGGCCATTTGCCCTGTCCGGCCACACAGCTCCAACTTTCTGGAAAACGGAGGAGGCAGGGTGCTGGGTGAGCATGAACAGGAGGATCTGGCGCAAGAGATACTTATGAGCCAAACGTTCCGTAGGGGAGGGTGACCACACCCATGGAAACAAGCACGGAAGCCTCCCTGAGACTTTCCCTGCCTGCGGTCTTCTAGACACTAATGGTCTCGCTGAACAGCAGGCAAGGACTCAGGACAAATCCTCCATTTCCTTTCGCATGGACTCTGACCCAGGTGATGGAGTAGCTGTGTCTTCTGCAGGCGGTGTATGTGTTAGGAGGTGGACAGAGACTCTGCAGCCATTATCAGGCGCTGCTTGCCTAATGTTCCATGAAGCACTCTGGGAAACAGGACACCATGGGAAATAAATGATCATGTGGGCTCAGGTGACCTCCAGCTGGCTTCAGGGGCACCCTGTTCCCCAAGGGGCCTCATGCCTTCCTTGTGGCTCCAAGGAATGGGTGGCAGAAACTAGCCCAGTGATTTACCTCCTGCCTTCCTGTGACTTCTCCCCGTTCCGTGCGTCTCATGTTTAATTATGAGGCTGTGGACGGCCGGGATATTAATTATAGGGCTGAGGCTGTGTTACTCAGAGAAAATCAGTGCACACCTAATCTCACTTTCCTCAGGAAGGAAAACTGTATTTTTCCTGATCTCAACAAGAATGCCAGGGAAAGGAGTAGAATCACATGGAGGAGTTTTAAACTTATGAGATTCAGTTTAAAAAATTAAAAACCATTTTATATGGAGAAGGTTGGGAGAATCTATGTCTGAGATTTGGAGTTTCTCCTCAGCTGTGGTGCCTGGTGGTGGTCTGCTGAGGGGCTATTGGCTTTCCTATGGGGAGGGTCTGCATGCTGTCTTAGGCAGAGTTAGCTCAGTTCCTGGTATAAAGCCAAGAATAGTTTAGGCTGGGTTTTCTAAATACTTAGAGCAAAAGCATTTCTTGGCAAGAATTCTTCTTGGCAAAAAGCAAGCATGTATATTCCAAAGGGTGAGATAGGGGGAGAGTTTGACGTATCTTGGTTTGTGAATAAATATAAACCAGACTAATATTAATAACAATAACAACAATAATAAGTGTGCACTGAGCTTTTGTGACATGCACATCTTCATTCCACATCCTGGGTGCACTCTGCCATTTCCTCTTCACAGCAGTCCTGAAGGCGCTTCCCACTTTACCCTCATTCATCGCTCAGATGGTTATGTGTACATGCATGCACACACACATGTTCTTGCACTCACATGTGTGTGCGTGTGTATGTGTGATGCTCCATACCTGGCTTGGGGGGTGGTCTACTTCACGGGTTTCCCAATAGCATGATGAGGTTGGTCTGTCACCTGCTACACCTCACAGGTGGGGAGAGCGCTGATTCCGAATGGAAATGGAGGCTGCACAGTGGAGGTGGGACCCGAGCACAGATTAAGCCGGTCACGAGCCTGAAGATCCCTTCAGTCCCACACTATTCTGTAGTTTAGCCTTTATTCTGATTTTTTTTTTTTCTCTTTTCTTCCAGGTAGTCCCTCTTGTGCTCGGTAGGAGCTGGATGGGACTGTTTGGGTGCAGCTTGTTAGGGCTCAGGCTACTGGCTGACTTGTCCATCTTGCCTTTCCCAAGATCCATGGGGCCCCATGAAAAAGTTGGCTTATGTGATCAATTATTCAACAGAAGGACAGAAAGTTTTGTTTGCGTCGAACCTAAAAATCTGGGGTGGACAGTGGTAGCTTATTANTTAGGGCTCAGGCCACTGGCTGACTTGTCCATCTTGCCTTTCCCAAGATCCATGGGGCCCCATGAAAAAGTTGGCTTATGTGATCAATTATTCAACAGAAGGACAGAAAGTTTTGTTTGCGTCGAACCTAAAAATCTGGGGTGGACAGTGGTAGCTTATTAATAAAAGGAGTTCCCCCACATTCTCATCCTGCCCTGGAGGATGGAGAGAGCCATGGAATCAGCTCTGTGGGAGGCATCAAGTTTAAGCTGCTAGTGACTTCCTAATCACGCAGAGTAAGAGATACAGCCCTTAAAATACACCAGCCAGCCAAACATAATCTTTGGTTTTCCCAATATCATCTAGGGAATCCAGATGTTCCTGTAATGACAGCTCTACAAACAGAAGACCCAGCTGTAGGACCGACTTCTCAGTGTTCATGTGCCTCCCCAGGTCTCCTCCCAGGCTGGGGTCCTAACTGCTGCTCAGCATGGCCGTAGGCCCCTGCTGGCGTGCACACCACAAGGGAGGTTGCTGGGAGGAACCTGCTGAATGTGAGCATAATTAAACCTGGGACACATGTGAAACCTTTGTCTGTGGTCCTTAAGCAAACCTTGGGGGCCTGGGTATAGAAAAGGATGACTTAAACAGATTGAAATACATTTAACTCAAATATTCAAACAGGGACTTCCCTGGTGGTCCAGTGGCTAAAGTAACTAGATCCCAACACCACAACTAAAAGATCCTGGTTGTCTCAATGAAGATCAAAGATCCCACAACTAGGACCTGGTGCAGCCAAATAAATAAAAATACATGTTAAAAAATTCAAACATACTTAGATGGTACAATTTAATTTAGGTCCATCAACATTAGTGACAGGGAAAGTAGCTAATATTTATTGGGGAATTTTTTTTGGTGGTTACACATGAATTATTTTTTGTAATTTTAGTTTATACTGAAATATAATTTAAAAGTATAATTTATTAACAATGTTGTGGTAGTTTCTGGTATACAGCAAAGTGATTCATACATATACATGTGTATGTATATACAGATGTTCAAGCTGGTTTTAGAAAAGGCAGAGGAACCGGAGATCAAATTGCCAACATCCACTGGATCATCGAAAAAGCAAGAGAGTTCCAGAAAAACATTGATTTCTGCTTTATTGACTATGCCAAAGCCTTTGACTGTGTGGATCACAATAAACTCTGGAAAATTCTGAGAGAGATGGGAATACCAGACCAACTGACCTGCCTCTTGAGAAACCTATATGCAGGTCAGGAAGCAACAGTTAGAACTGGACATGGAACAACAGACTGGTTCCAAATAGGAAAAGGAGTACGTCAAGGCTGTATATTGTCATCTTGCTTATTTAACTTATACCCAGAGTACATCATGAGAAATGCTGGGCTGCAAGAAGCACAAGCTGGAATCAAGATTGCCAGGATAAATATCAATAACCTCTGATATGCAGATGACACCACCCTTATGGCAGAAAGTGAAGAGGAACTAAAAAGCCTCTTGATGAAAATGAAAGAGGAGAGTGAAAAAGTTGGCTTAAAGCTCAATATTCAGAAAACTAAGATCATGGCATCTGGCCCCATCACTTCATGGCAAATAGATGGGGAAACAGTGGAAACAGTGTCAGACTTTATTTTTTGGGCTCCGAAATCACTGCAGATGGTGATTGCAGCCATGAAATTAAAAGAAGCTTACTCCTTGGAAGGAAAGTTATGACCAAACTAGATAGCATTTTCAAAAGCAGAGACATTACTTTGCCAACAAAGGTCCATCTAGTCAAGGCTATGGTTTCTCCAGTAGTCATGTAAGGATGAGAGAGTTGGACTGTAAAGAAAGCTGAGTGCCAAAGAATTGATGCTTTTGAACTGTGGTGTTGGAGAAGACTCTTGAGAGTCCCTTGGATTGCAAGGAGATCCAACCAGTCCATTCTAAAGGAGATCAGTCCTGGGTTTTCAATGGAAGAACTGATGCTAAAGCTGAAACTCCAACTCTTTGGCCACCTCCTGTGAAGAGCTGACTCATTGGAAAAGACCCTGATGCTGGGAGGGATTGGGGGCAGGAGGAGAAGGGGACAACAGAGGATGAGATGGCTGGATGGCATCACCGACTCGTTGGACATGAGTTTGAGTAAACTCCGGGAGTTGGTGACGGACAGGGAGGCCTGGCGTGCTGCGATTCATGGGGTTGCAAAAAGTTGGACATGACTGAGGGACTGAACTGAACTGAACTGATATATACGTTATACATATACATGTATCTATTCTTTTTCAAATTCTTTTCCATTTAGGTTGTTGCAAAATACCGAGCAGAGTTCTCTCTGCTACACAGTATTGGGGGAATATTGCATCTTAACCACCTTGACTTCTCCACTCGATGAGGTAACTCATGTTACAGAATGAGATTCAAAGAGGTGAAGTGATTTCCCCAAAGTCCCTCTAGAAGTAGGTGGGAGAGGTGGAATTTAAGTACTGAATATCTAGTTCTACTATTTTACAAGTTTCCACTGGATTCAAGCTGGCCTTTCATATTTCAAAACAACTTCAGTAGAACTCATGATTTTATAAAATAAAATTGGTTTTGAGATACAGCAAAAGATTGCATTTTAGTGTTACTCTTTTTTTATTTTGTGTGCGTGTAAAATGATACCTGCTCACCCATTGTAGGGCTTCCCTGGTGGCTCAGACCGTAAAGCGTTTGCTTGCAATGTGGGAGACCTGGGTTCAATTCCTGGGTTGGGAAGATCCCCTGGAGAAGGAAATGGCAATCCATTCCAGCACTCTTGCCTGGAAAATCCCATGGATGGAGGAGCCTGACAGGCTACAGTCCATGGGGTTGCAAAGAGTCAGACAGGACTGAGCGACTTCACACCCATTGTAAACATTTTCAACAAGACAAAGTACAAAGACAAATTAACAACAATACGCAAATTACTCAGTCATGTCTGACTCTGCGACCCTATGGACTGCAGCCTACCAGGCTCCTCTATCTGTGGGGATTCTTCAGGCAAGCATAGTGGAGTGAGTGCCATGCAGGGGATCTTCCCGACCCAGGGATTGAACCCATGTCTCTTACATTTCCTGCAATGGCAGGCAGATTCTTTACCACTTAGTGACACCTGGGAAGCTAGCGACCACCCAAATCCCATCCCCTAATTTAATACTATGCTGAGTATTCTTCTGGACATGCGCCATGCCAGAATGTTTCATAATACAGGTTACTTCAAAGTGCTCCAAGCAAAGGTCTCTGGGGTCATGATGGCTGGGGACTCTTGGAGGGTCATGATGTGTGTTCATATGTTAATGGATCTCAGATGTTTTGATCCCCAGTCCCGCCTGTCCATGTCGTACCTTATTCCATAATGGGCTTGCGCTCCTTGCAGGGAGCATACTCTGGTAAAGCCGGCTTCAAGACCTTGTGCCCATCCACAGGCATTTATCAACCAGACTCTGGGCCAGGGCAGAGCTGGGCTGTGGAGACTCAGGGCTGAAGGCGGCAGGCTCCCATCTCATGGTCCCTGCTTTTGCTGTTATCTTGAGTTTTTCCAAGAATACAACCTTGTTATCTATAAATTATGATTGTTTTGCCTCTTCCAACATTCATGACTGCTTTTATATTCTTGTCTGATTGCTTTGTTTAGCATTTCTGGAAAAAATGTTATACAATAGTAGTGACAAAGAGTGCTCACAACCTTGTGACTTTAGTGGAATGCTTGTAGCATTTTTACAATGAATTATGATGGTAATTTTTAGATTGAAATGTATACTTAAAAAATATTTGTAAGGAGGTATCCTCCATTTCCATTTCAAGTATCAGAAGTGGGTTCTAAATTTCATGAGATATCTTTATGGCTTGTAAGAAAAGAAATCATCGCAAGCTTGTTTCCCTTTATCTTGTTAAATTGGTAAAAGTGTTTTTAAAAGTTTGCTAAACAGAGCAGTTCCTAGACTATGCAAATTGTCACGGTGTATTGCTCTTTGTTTAAGCTGTTCGCAGAAACTTCCTCTAATTACATTTTCTGTGGTGATCCATGTCCTGGCTTCCAGGTTATACAGGTTTCATAAAAACAGCCAAGTGATCTTTGTGTTTCTCCATGCATTGGCATTGTTGGAATAGTGTAGGGATAATCAGTTCTTGAAGGTTTGAGAAAATAGGACTCTGGCAAGCACCAGCTCACGCCCTGCTATTTACAGTATAAATTGTTCAGCCACTTTGGAAAGTAATTTGTTAATATCTAGTTAAGTCAAAAACGTTTCTACCCTATAATCCCACAATACCACTCTATCTATAGCCTAGAGAAACGCTCTTATGCGTACAGGGAGACATGTACAAGAATTTTCACTGCAGTGTTGTTTTGGTTAACAAATCATAATGACCTAAAGGTTCTAACAGGGATTGGATAAGGTAATTTATGCAACAGATTAATCTGTAGCAGTTAAAGTGATTGAATTAGATCTCCCATATCAATCTGGAAAACGCTCAAAAACAAAACATGAGGAAAGGGAGAAGAAAGTGAAAAGAATACGTCCATTTAGATATGATTTGCATAAAAATGACACAGAAAACAGCACTCCGGTAAGATTTTTGGATGCACATATATTATCAAAAGTACAAAAAAGAAAGATATTCACTACTTTTAAGAATCCAGGTTTCCACTGGGGAGGGAAAGAAAGGAACAGAAATGGTCCTTAACATGTCTTGGTGTTATTTTATTCACCAAATCAAAAAAGTCTGCTGTAAATACAGAACAATTGTGGCATTTCCTAAAGCTGAGTGGTGGGACAGGGGTATTTGCTATATTAACCACATTTCATTTATGGCCTTACCGCAGCTTCTGCTGCCTTTATCAGTTTTAACCTGGTTTCTAGATAAAGGGCTGAGAGAGGTCTTCCAAAGTCGTCTGTTATGTCTCTGATCATTTCCCCTGCTTATGACCTTTTCAGAGCTGGAGATGGAGGCTGATGGTGATTACTGTTATTCTCTGGGTACCCTGACCTGGATGGCATAGTGCTCAGGACAGAGCAGGTGTCCCATAACACGAGATGACATCATCCCCACTCCAGCACTACCCATGTCTCCCCAGATTCTCTGCACCCCCTGCCTGGGTATGACGCCCTTGGGCGGTGGTCATTTCTAGGCATGGGTGGGCATGGCAGCAGTGAGTGGGGGCATGGACGCTGGTGCTCACTGGGCCCTGCGTGTGTCACTGGTCTGCTCCGTCCACGTGCGCTGCTGACTCCCAGGTCACTCTTCAGGACCTGCCCCGCTGGGTTGGTGGTGCCAGGAGGGCTGTAGCTCTGCCCCCTCCTCTGTCCTGCCTGTGGGAACAGCCCACGCACCGAGGGTCCTCCTTCTCGCTGGCAGCCTTAACAGCTTCTCCTCTAGTTTCTCAGTGAGTTGAACTGATGCATGTTCCTCGGTAGTCTCCCAGCTCTGACTGTGGCTGGTGGATTTCTGTCCGTGTATGTGGCTTGGGGGAGGTGTTAGGTAAAAGACGACCAGGACACCAAAAGAGTGTTTAACAGGCTTTAATGGTGAAGCGCTCCCGGGCGGGGTTCCCGGACCCAAACGGGGCAGGTCGATGAAGTCCGCGCGCCCGGACCGTGTTAGAAGTTTGTTTATATATGCAGGCTGCGAGGGATGCAGGTTAGTGGATAGGGGTTTGGATAGGTTGCCAGTTCGAGGTGTCGCGGGCTGATAGGTCCTTCTACGTGGCGGAGGTGGGGCGGCTTTAGCTGGCAAACTGTGCTGTCACTGGCCCCCGGGATCTGGGAGGCCCCTTCCTTAGGGACTTCCCCCGCCGGCGGGGGAGGGAAGGGGCGGCCCATCATGGCCCCCAGGGTCCGACCTAACCGGAGGATGTTCTTGTTTCCTTATTTAAGAAGTCAAGTTTACTCGTCCATTTGAGTCCTTAGGTCAGTGGTTCTCAACATTAAATGATGTTTCCTACATCCCAGGAACACCTGGCAAAGCCAGGAGACATTTTTAGTTGTCACACCTGGCTTGGGGGTTGGGTGGGTGAGGACTGTGTTTCTGGCACCTGGTGTGGAGAGACAGGAAGCTGCTAAACACCCCACAATGCACAGGGAGGACAGTTCCCATCCCAGGCAAGAAGGATCCTCTCCAACAGTTCAACTGTAACTGGCACTGAGGCTGAGAAAGCTTGCTTTAGGCTCAGTGAGCCATTTGTCCAGTTCTGCACCATTTTACCCAATGGTTTGGGCTTGGAGAAGGGATGTGTGCTCCAACATCAAGGCCATCTAGTTTATTTAACACACACCAGGCATGTTACTGTACTACTGCTGGCTGGCCTTCCATCTATCTTGTAACCCTGTTCACATGCACAGTACGAAATGTTTACTTGACATCCGAAGATGGGTTTGAATCTTTATGTCACCTTCTTCCATGTAGTCATTTAAGAAATATTTGCAGGGCACCTATGAGGAACCAGATCTGGAGCCAGAACGCACCCTTCTGGTGCTCACAGTCCAGTGCGAATTCGGGAAGTAAACAAGTAAGCGAATAAATCACCGCATGTTTCAAGACTGCAGTGTTCAGCAGGAAGGAAGTAATTCAGAGTATGTTGGCAGGTGGTGTATCAGTTTCCTGCGGCTGCTGTAACAAATTACCTCAAGCTTGGTGACTTAAAACTCCAGAAAGGTATTATCTCGCAGTCTGGAGGCCTGATCGCTATCTAGTCCAGGGGTAGGCAGGGTGGGCTCCCCACAGACTCTGGAAGGCCTGCCTCGCCTCTCCAGCCTCTGGAGGCTCCAGCCCTTCCTTGGTGGTAGCAACCTCACCCCAGTCTCTGCCTTGCCTTCACATGGCATTTCTGTGTCTCCTCTGTTTCTCATAAGGATACTTGACATTGGATTTAGGGTCTGCTTGGAATGATCTCATCTCAAGATCATTAACTTAATTACATCTGTAGAGACCAGACCCTTTTTCCCAGATAAGGTCATATTTAAGGTTCTGGGGGTTGAGGTGTGGACATGTTTTTCTGGAGGTTACCCTTCAACCCATTATAGCAAGGAATCATTTCAGCTATGAAACCCATAAGACACAGACAGTTACATTGTAGGCCCCGCCCTACAGGGCTGTCCCTTTGCTGCCCACCCCCACCCCCACCCCAGGGCACCTCGCCCAGAGCTGCACACAGGTCGGGGGTTCCGGCCTGGGAGAAGGGAACAGACTAATGAGGCTGCTTTCCAAGCACTCTCTTACCCTAACACAAATGCTTTTGCAACCCCTGTGCCCCAAGGTCGTGTTTCACACTGATGCAGGCCCTGGAGGCAGAGCTGAGCTGACATTAGGCAACTGACCCTTGGAGGAAAAAAGCATTTGATTATTTGAGGCCAGAATGGTGCAGCCTTCCCCTCCCTGGCCTTTTGCCCTGGAACAAGGCCAGTTGATTCCGTCTGCTCTGGCCGGTGGTGACTTGGTTTAATCAAACAACTGCTTGTCTGGGAGAGCTCCCTGACTGCCCTGATTACATACGCCTCATCCTTGCCTGGCCTTGTGTGCACTCCCCAGGTCATTCAGCTCATAACTAATTCCCGTTCGTCCTGCTGGGTGTTTTGAGCACTACTTCCTCTAGGAGTCAATGCATGACCACATTTGTTTGCCAAGCACAGTGTGTGGCACAGAGTGAATGTTTGTGCACATTCCTTAAACATATTTACCGATGCAATAATAAAAACTAACATTTAGTGAGTGGCCAGAGCTTAATATTCATGAGGGTGCAGCTCTAAGGATTTGCACATGTGAAAATCCACACTATGCGTTTTTCACAATGCTCAGTAGAAACTCAAAGGAGAAAATGCTTGTAAGAGTGTTTCATGAACTGCCCTCGTGGTGAAAAAGCCATTTCCCACAGGTCAGCCTAGAACTCCACTGCAGTATGCCCTAACACACATCAGCGTCCTGTGTGGCCCAGTCTTTGCAAGGAATCATGTTCAAAGAAGCAAATCCCACAACTAAAAATGATTAGAAAAGAACTGCGATCTTTTCTTACATCTTTTCACAAACATTAATGGGGATCCTGTTAGAAACCCAAAGCTTCCTTTCTCCAAATTTCCTTTTCTCCTCAATCTCCTCAAATCCTCCATCCTTCTCACATCAGCCTAGAACTCCACTGCAGTATGCCCTAACACACATCAGCGTCCTGTGTGGCCCAGTCTTTGCAAGGAATCATGTTCAAAGAAGCAAATCCCACAACTAAAAATGATTAGAAAAGAACTGCGATCTTTTCTTACATCTTTTCACAAACATTAATGGGGATCCTGTTAGAAACCCAAAGCTTCCTTTCTCCAAATTTCCTTTTCTCCTCAATCTCCTCAAATCCTCCATCCTTCTCACTTGCCAAACCCCCAAATAAGTCTCCTGATACCCCGAATCTATCCTTTCTTCCTCTCCCCCTCCTGGCCTCCCCTATCATTGTGTAGATTCTCCAGCCACCGCAGCATCTCCTGAATTTACCTAAAACCAGATTCTTCATAACAAAGGAGAACCCTAGGACTTTTCTAGCTGGCCAGAATCCTTTTATTGGAATCCCTTCACACTGGATCCTGACTCTTCTGCCCTGTCTGTCTCCACATTGTGGGCAGGGGAAGAATTTGATCCAGCAAAAGCAAGGTTGTCTTCAGTTGATGGAGGGTGCAGGAGGAGGGAGTCTGCGAATTCTCAGCCCCAGTCAGTCAGATCTCATCGGCAGTTCTGCTCCTCGTTGTGTGCCCTCTGCTTTGTAGAGAAGCTTCCTTTCCATTAGCTGTGTGTCTCCAGGCCACAGCTGGGAGGTGGTTCTCCCTTCGCCTTCACATTTTTGTTGATTTTTTTTTCCAGATGAGAGCACTGAGCTCTGGTAAGTGAAGTGACCAAACAAGAGCCACAGCATGTAGGGGACAGAACGAGGACTGGATGATGCAGCTCTGACCCTGGGGCTCACCAGTGCCAGCTGTGTTGTCATCAGCTTACTAGGGATCTGGCCCCACACACTCCTGAGCTGATGCTGTTCCAGTCATCCCCACGTAACAGGAGTGAACTGAGACTTAGAAAGCGAGAGTCACTTGTGTGAGGTCTCCCAATCAAGAACTGACAAGTCTGGCATTTGGCTCCGTTCTGATTAATGATCCATGGAGGTTTATCTCCTCTGTTCTCCTCCCATTCTATTTTTGTCCCATGATGTATGATTGAAACTTTGTACTAGTTGTTTCATGTCTTGTTTTTCTAAGTGTAGCACTGACTCTTGAAGTAGCAGTGAAGTCAGAACAATGCGTCCCCTGCAACCCTTCTCAGTGCCTCCTCCCGCTCCTGTGTCCCAAGGGCAGCGGCCACACACCGGCCTTTGCACACCCTGCCCGATCTTGCTTGTTTCTCTAATTAAACAAAAGTCCCCCAAAGACTTAGAGAACACATTTGGGACTAAAAAAAAATAAAATTAAGCCCTTTGGGAATGCTGGTCTTGAACTTCACCTGGTATTATTAGTGGTGGTGACCCCAGGTCCGGCCCTGACAGCCTGACCTCAGCAAGCTCTGAGCAAGAACCCGGGCCTCAGCAGTGGCGTAATTTCATGCAGCTAGCCCTCAGAGCCTGGAGAAGGCGATGGCATTCCATTCCAGTGCTCTTGCCTGGAAAATCCCAGGGACGGGGGAGCCTGGTGGGCTGCAGTCCATGGGGTTGCGAAGAGTCGGACACGACTGAGCGACTTCACTTTCACTTTTCACTTTCGTGCACTGGAGCAGGAAATGGCAACCCACTCCAGTGTTCTTGCCTGGAGAACCCCAGGGACGGCGGAGCCTGGTGGGCTGCCGTCTGTGGGGTCGCACAGAGTCGGACACGACTGAAGCGACTCAGCAGCAGCAGCAGCAGCCCTCGGAGCCAGACAGGTGTGGGTTCACATCCCTCCGCGTTCCCTTGGACCTTAGGCGCCACGGGTAGCTGCTTTAGGTCGGGAAGGGGGGCTGCCAAATAGTTTCTTTTTGTGTGCAATAAACCATGGGCCCCTCCCCACCTCCTGGCACCCTAACTCAGAACCCAGGCTCTGTGGCGCTTCACACCTCTTCTCTCCCCTTCCTCTTCCCTTCCTTCTCTCCAACCCCCATTGTGATTCAGCCACTCTCAAGTGTCAAGAAAAACCTTTTCTTCTTAATCAAAAGAGGAGAATTCTAACATCTTAAGTCTGGATGGTGCCTTGAAAGGTCACCTGTTATACAACCTTGACTTTAGACAGGAACACTTTCAACTGATCCAGACAAATGGAGCTTTCTCTGCACATTTGCTTAAAAAGGACAGTCCTTCCTTTTTTTGTGGTTTAGGAAAAGGCTAATTTTAACACATCAGAAGAGATATTTAAAGGATCGGGCAATCTGCAGTCAAATGTGCCAATTATACCTAAGCTATTTGCAGGGAGCTCTGTAATGAATGGGCGGCTTTTACAGGCGACTGTCTGGGCCAGGTCCTCACACAATCCGCAAGTGTCAGCCTTTCTTTCTTGTTATTAATTTTGTAAGTCAGATGAAGCTATTCTATACATGCACATAGGAGCCCGATCAGTAAATTGGGACAGATTAGTTGAACTGATCTATAAATGATAATTGTGGGGGAAAGTCTGGCCCTTAAACCTTCCTCATCAAAAGCCCTTCACCTGAATAGGCCAGTGCCTCCTGCAGGATGAGTGACAGTTTTTACTCATTTTTACATATTTTATCTCATTATTTGAGTAATTTACAAAAATATTCTGGTAAAGGGAGGACAATAACATAAGAGCTTCCAGCCAATAGAAGAGGAAGTGGCTGCTGGGATCCATCACCTGCGTTTAAGGGAATGAATCCTTTGACCCCGAAGCCGAGAGCCTGGGGAGGGAGAGAGAGCCACGGGGAAGAGGGACAGGAGAGCTGTCCCAGGTGGAATCAGGCTCAGAGAGGAGCGGTGCAGGGACCCCAAGACCAAGGTGAGGCCTGTTCTGCTCTGGGGCCCCTGAGCAGCCGAGGGTGGGCCTGGGCACAGCATTGCTTCTTGGTGGGGTCAGCAAGGCCTTGAAAGGTCTCCCTGCTTTGCCTAAGCTCTGAAGCATCTCTGGGGCCGACCACCGAGTCTTCGCCCACTGCGCGGCCTGGCGCTGCCCTGCACCTCACTGTCTCTGTGTCTCGGCCGGGCAGTTTGGCTTCCAGGGACCTTGCTGATGTCTGCAGGCTCCTTTGGCCGTCATGTGGGGGTGGGGGAGGGTGCTACTGGCACCTAGCAGAGCGGAGGGAGGCTGCTAAACTCCCCGCGGTACTCGGGGCAGCCCCCAGCAGAAAAACGAGCCAATCTCTGATGTCAGAAAGGTTGACAAATCCTGCTTTGGGGTCTTCAGTTGCAATTCTTCAAACTGCAGCGCTAGCCCTTCAAAAGGCTGAAGGAGGCGCCTGGGGAATGAGCCCTTCCCTGCTCCCTGCCAGCCACCCCACACGTCAGTGGGCAGCGACGGGGAGGGGCCCGGAAATTGCCAGCATCTGCAAGTGGACAGAGCAGTGAGAAGAAGTGTCTCGGCCGGGCAGTTTGGCTTCCAGGGACCTTGCTGATGTCTGGAGGCTCCTTTGGCCGTCATGTGGGGGTGGGGGAGGGTGCTACTGGCACCTGGCAGAGCGGAGGGAGGCTGCTAAACTCCTCGCGGTACTCGGGGCAGCCCCTAGCAGAAAAACGAGCCAATCTCTGATGTCAGAAAGGTTGACAAATCCTGCTTTGGGGTCTTCAGTTGCAATTCTTCAAACTGCAGCGCTAGCCCTTCAAAAGGCTGAAGAAGACGCCTGGGGAATGAGCCCTTCCCTGCTCCCTGCCAGCCACCCCACACGTCAGTGGGCAGCGACGGGGAGGGGCCCGGAAATTGCCAGCATCTGCAAGTGGACAGAGCAGTGAGAAGAGAAGGGAGCTGGCTAGGCCCTCTCGCTCCCACCACTCAGGACCAGAAACCCCTCGGGGCAGCAAGGTCACGGCCAAGCAGAGCCCACAGAGCGGCGGTGCTCAGAGTGTCCTCCAAGACACTGGGCTGCAGGACTGCCTCATGGACGGCCCCGTGGTTCACAGAAATGGAGTGAAATTGGGTGGCTGTGACCTGAGAGTGTGTGTGAGGCTGGGCAGGGGTGAGGCATGCGTAACCAAGGCAGCCAGGAGCTCTCCCAGACACGCAGCTGTTTGAGTAAACCGAATCCCCACCAGCAGGGGCGGAGAGATTCCACTGGCCTTGTTCCAGGGCAAAAGGCCAAGGAGGTGAAGGCTGGACCATTCTGGCCTCGAATAATCGAGTGCTTTCTTTCCTCCAAGGGTCAGCTGCCTGGTGTCAGCTCAGCTCTGCCTCCAGGGCCTGCATCAGTGTGAAACATGAGCTTGGGGTGCAGCGGTTGCAAAAGCATTTGTGTTAGGGTAAGAGATGTGCTTGGAAATCAACCTTATTAGTCTGTTCACTTCTCCCAGGCCTGAGCCCCTGACCTGCATGCAGCTCTGTGCAGGGTGCCCTGGGTTGGGGGTGGGCAGCAATGAGACAGCCTCGTAAGGCACAGCTTCTGGCCAGGAACATGTTGAAATCTGGAGGAGACCCATATTCCTGGTCAACACACCAGGCTTTTCAGTGGCTTTGTTTGGCCTCTCTCAGCCCTGTCCCCACCAAGGAACACCCCCAGCTGCACAATTCCACCCAGCACCGCTGAGGGAGCAGACACATCTGACTTACCTCGTGCCAGAGAGAAAAGTATATTCACCATCATTAACATTTACAGGCCGCCTCATCCATGCCATGAGCATTTCCCCCTGCTCCATCACACCTGATACTCCTGAGATTAGGGTAAGTGGTATTGTGCCCCTTTTGCAGATGGAGAAACTGAGGCCCAGGGAAGGCCAGTGGCTTCCCCAGGGACCCTAGGCAAGCACCAGTTGAAGACAGGCAGCCTGGAGTTCAGAGCCCACTGACACGTAAGCTCTCGCAGCGCCCACCAGCTACTCAGAAGAGAAGACTGGGTGACTTACACGCAACCCCGTCTGATGGGTGTCCTCCCCGAGTGTGTGTGTGTGTGTGTGTGTACTGGAGGCTGGGACCTGGAGACCTGACCCTGTCCTTGGCTGCAAGACACAGGCTCCGAGGGGGGCTAAAAGGGAGACTCCAAGAGTAAATGCCACAGAGGAGGAGAGGAGGCAGGACCTAGAGGGCCCAGGTGGAAGGGAGGCTTGAGCGGGAATCCCAGAGTCGAGAAGCGAGGAGCAGGGAGCCATCTCAGGCCAGAGACTCTCAGAGTGTGGTGCCTGGACCAGTAGACGGCAAACGTGAACCTAGCCCTCCAGGTGATGCTGATGCATACTTGTGCCACAGAACCTCTGCTTTAGGGAAAATAAGATGCAGAGCAGAGAGGGACGGGGACACTTGGTGGGTCTGGAAAGCGAGGAAAAGGGAAGGAAGTAAGAGACAAGGAAGCCCTTGAAGTGTCACATGTGATGGCCGGGGACACCGTGTCTTCAGAGATTGGCTCATTGCGCTGCTTATCACTGATCCATTTTAGGATCTGTATCTTAATTTGGACATCAGTGATGTAGAGTCCAACCTGTAGAATTTACCAAGATGCAACAGGATGCCACTTAAATTGATTCATCATCTTAACCTAATTTTCCCATACGTGTCACTGATTTTTGAATTTTTCAATATTTCATCTAGAGTCTGTGTTAGGATATACTCGAGTCCAGCAACTCTGTGTTGGTCTGTCTTTCTAGATCAGCTATTTTTTCAAATTAAAAGTTGATAACATGTTAATCTTAAATTCATTAAACACCCCCAAATGGCTCAGTCCACTCCAGAGGAACATGTTCATTAACATATTAGCAACTTTTAATTTGAAAAATTAGCTGATCTTTAGAAAGACAGACCAACACAGAGTTGCTGGACTCGAGTATATCCTAACACAGACTCTAGATGAAATATTGAAAAATTCAAAAATCAGTGACACGTATGGGAAAATTAGGTTAAGATGATGAATCAATTTAAGTGGCATCCTGTTGCATCTTGGTAAATTCTACAGGTTGGACTCTACATCACTGATGTCCAAATTAAGATACAGATCCTAAAATGGATCAGTGATAAGCAGCGCAATGAGCCAATCTCTGAAGACACGGTGTCCCCGGCCATCACATGTGACACTTCAAGGGCTTCCTTGTCTCTTACTTCCTTCCCTTTTCCTCGCTTTAGTGAGTCTGAGTGAACTCCGAGAGATGGTAATGAACAGGGAGGCCTGGTGCGCTGCAATTCACGGGGTCGCAAAGAGTCGGACACGACTGAGTGACTGAACTGAACTGAACTGAACATGGTTAATAGATAATTCAATGAATATCTTATTTAACTATCTCCTTAAGTTTATTCTCTCAGCAGTAATATGGCATCCAATGTCTTGGATCTTTTAGAATCCCACAGAGTTATTTCCGTTTTAAAGTGGAGAAGTTGGAGGCACAGGATGACGAAATGATTTGTCTGTGGTCCCCCCACTAGTAGGGCTTCCCTGGTGGCTCAGTGGCCAAGATTCCTGCTGTCAGTGCAGGAGATGCAGGTTCGATCCCTGGGTCAGGAAGATCCCCTGGAGAAGGAAATGGCAACCCACTCCAGTATTCTTGTCTGGGAAATCCCATGGACAGCGGAGCCTGGTGGGCTACAGTCCATGGGGTTGCAAAAGAGTTGGGCACAACTTAGTGACTAAGCAACAAGAAGCCTCCGCTAGTAAGGGGTCAAACCGGGAGAAGAAGCCAGCTTTGCTATGGAGGGTTATGCCTGTAAGATCACACATGGGTACCATGGTAAAAGACTCTTATGTCCCACCTCTAAGGGCCTTTTCTCTGCGATCGCAGGCTGCTTGCTTCCTGGCATTCACACTGGGAAGGGTGTTTGTGCAGAGGGACCCTTCGAGAGCAGGTACAGTATGCAAACTTGATTATCCTGTCCGACGTTATTGATGTCAGCAGCCATTGTGAAATGAAGTTTGGGAGATGGAGTGTGGAGGATAGCACTTGTAATTTTTAAATCTTCCTTTTTACTTCTTGTGAGGAGGCGGTGGAGAGAAGCAGGGCTTCAGGGCTGTGGGTGCTTTAATGGAATCTGTCTTGATGAGGAAGTGGACACAGTGTCTTAGAACGTTCCAGATAAGCTCGGGCTTCAGCCCACTTGTTTCTGGTGAACAAGTTCCTGAAGAACTTCAGATATTCTGTACCATCAAGGCAGCCTGGGAAGGGCTGCGGGGCCAGTGAGATTGTGACCTCATGATGCTGACTCATCTCTGGAACCTTGGCGCCCTCCAGAGGGCATGGTACCCTGCAGGTGTCGGCACAGGGATGGCTGATTCCAAACTTAAGGGACCTTCCCACCTAGGGTTTCAACAGCTCCTGCATTATGTTAGCCACCCCTTGAAGATCAAAAGCTCTTTATCCAAATACCTAGTCAGTTTCTCCCTTTGGATGTCACATGGCCAGGCCAGGACAGATAACATCTCCTTCCGGGATGTTTCACATGAAGCCCAACGAATGGCACCACCACTGGACCAGTTCGTGAAGGATGACACCCTGGCATCATTTTTTATTTCCTTTCTTCTTTGCACCACATACCTACACACGTCTCTCCATCTCTATTACCAACCCTTTGGACCATAGCATCTGCAAACCTAATTTGTTCCTCTGTCGATCCATTCTCCATGTCATAGCCAGAGTGACATCCAGTCAACTCCTACATAAAACCTCCATGGCCCCTCAGGTCAAAGTTCAAGGTTTTCACATGACCTAAGGCTCTGCGAGGTGGGGTTCTCATCAACGTTTTCATCCTTGTCTCCCACCCTGCTCCCCACCTCCCAGATCCAGTCTCCAAAGTACCACGCCTCCTCAGAGCCAGACTTCACATGTGCTGTTCCCTGTGCCTGGAGCATCCTTCCCCTGCTCCTCATCTGGCCAACTCTTTCTTATCCGCCAGGTCTCAGCTTGATAATCTGGTCTTTGGTGAGGACTTCCTTGAGTGACAGGGGAGGCAGACACTATAAAGTTCTTGCTCGGTGCCAGGGACCCCCCTCCCCCTCCGCCCCACAGCACTTTATATATACACTGACTTGTTTAATCCTTGCAACAATGCTATGCATAGCTAACATATTACCTACAGTTTGCAGATGGGGAAACTAAGGTTCCAAGAGGCAAATGAACTTGCCAAGGTCACACGTTTAGCAGAAGAGCCAGGATTCAAATGCCGATCTCGGGTCCCCAGCCCACGCTCTGGTCCCCACACCCTGTGGTGACCACAGGCAGTGGCTGGTGAGGCACCGCCTATACCTCACATTGTGGAATCCACTTCTGCTTCTGGAGCCACGAACCTGGCATCAATCTCCCCACCACAGCCAAAGCAGCGCGTGGGGAGGACATGTCTTCTTGTTCACTGGTGCATTCCCACTGCTCCTGAGCACATGCTTGACTCAGTGGTTAAATGACTACAATCCTGCCTCAGCACGTTTGCCGTTGGAGCCACTGTTGTTCCCCCTAAGTGTTCCAGGTTCACTCTGGGGCAGAGGCAGTGGCTATTTGTGAACATTCTCGGCTGATCAAAAGTGTCCAAACACGGAGGGGATCACCCACAAGGGGCTTGTGTCACAGAATAATTTGCCTCTTGGTTGGTATCTCCTCTCTCCAACCCTAGGGAGCATCCATGCTTTCACGTGGGAGCGCCAAGCCTCTCCTCTTTAGAAAAGTGAGGCTTTAGTGACTTCTTCTGCTAAAAGCAAAAACTGCCAGGCCCATGGAAGGAGCACTGTCCCCTGACTTCTGCGGGGAGAGGTGAACTGGAGCTGCTCAACTAAGGGGAAGCAGGCACCTTCTCCTCTGGGGCTTGGCCAGGGTCTGGGTGTGAGACTCGGCTGCAGCAGACAGCGGGAAAGGATCCTGGCCTGGAGAGCCGCTACGAGGGTCCTGTGGGTCCTTCTGCATTAGAGTGGACAATGGTGAGGGGCAGCCCAGCCCTTTCCCTGGAGCTCAGTGACAGCCCAGGGTCAGGGGATCAGCGGCATCTGGGAGCTGACAGCCCTGCCCCCAGGTCCCCCTGCTAGAGCCTGGTACAGGTGTGCTCAAGTCCTTAAAGCTACCCCCTGGGGCAGGAAGAGCAATGTACCCCAAGCTGAATGTGCTGTCCCTGGGACAAATGGGGGTTATTGTTGACTAAATATGGCTCAAGGATGTGGTGTGTCTTTCTCTGTAGTGTCGTCAGCACATCTGAAGCTCTGACTTGGGCCTCGGGACCTTGTCTTCGGTGCTGGATATGAAAAGCAGGCTGGATAGGGGCAGGGGCTTGCTGGGCAGAACCTTGGGCGGGAGTGGCGTGGTCCCTCCAGGTGTGCGATGGGGAAGGCTGTCTCCAGTGCTGGTGCCCCACTGGTGGCCTCGAGCAGGAAGGTGCAGTGATGCAGCTCTGAGCTCTGCTGCTGCTCTGTGGGTTCTCGCACCACCTCCTGCATCCAGGGCCTCATAACATCTGGCTTCAGAGGCCAGGAAACTCACTTTGCCGAGTCCCTGTGGATGTCGGTATCTAAGGCTCCAGATGAGAAGTCTCGCTTCTAGTGGAGTAGTCAAGGCTCTCTGGGGGCAGGAGGGCCTTGCTGGTGAAGAAAGGCTTGGAATCCCTTCAGGAGGGCCTGCTGGTACTTCAGAGAGGCCTCCTGCAGTGATCAGGTTCACTGTGTTTGTTCAGCAACACTCACTTCTCCTCCTGCCTGTGGGTCCTCGTCTGTCACAGGGGACGCCTCCACAGTGGGTCCTCAAGAGGAATCCATCCTTGGGGACACAGGAGGCCCAGCCTGCCAGGCGAGAGCAGGAAAAGAGACAGTGATGGATGAGGTGGATGAGGCAGAGCCAACTTCACAGGAGAGTTTTATTCAGTAATTAAGAGAAGTGAGCCAAGTAGATGTGACATCAGGAACATTTAATTAGAACATGCGACTTATAGATGGAATTGGATGCCTGGGGGTAATAAAAGTGCATTTTCACAATACCTCTCTAACCAATTTAAAAAGAGTTGTTTTGAATCATGAAATGGGATCAGTGGTGAACAGCTCCAGATGGTAGGCTGTCCTTTCTGCCATCCTGAAGGTCACTTCTGTGGCTCTGCCTGTGGTGAAGAGCGCTTTGCCTAGGAGGTGCTCATGATATTTGCTTTTATGGAGCTTTCTGATGAGATTAAGTAAATTGGGGCTTTCAGCACATTTAATCTCAGAATGAGTCTATTTAGACTGAAAGTGGCTCTTCTTTGTTTGCAGCTTCCTTGTTGGGGAACCGGGCTAAGAGCGCATGGTGGTCCTGGGCTACCTTGGGTGGTCCTCCAACAGCTCTGCAGTATTCTCCTACATTTTACAGCTGAGGAAGCTAATCCTCAAAGCCTTTTCCCTTCTTGGCCAAGTTCACCTGATAGGGAGTGATGGAGCTGAGACTTGACCCAGGTCTTCAGACTCCAGAGCCCCTGCTCTGCACTTCTGACTAAGTACCTTCTCCAGGGTTGTCTCCACATGGCAACCCGCAGCCTTCCGCACGAGGCTCCTGGGATCAGGAAGGTGTGAAGCACGGTGGATGCAGCCATGAGATTTTCAAAAATGGCAGCAGCTGGACTTTGCTGCTCTGTCTACCTGATCAGGGGATCATGGAGCAAGTGAGGCTGTCAGGTTGTGGGGCATCGGGTCAGACAGTTGAGGCCCAGATCCCAGCTCTGTGTCCGTGGGCTGTAGGATTCAAGACTGTCGTCATCTCCGTGAGGCAGATTCCTCATAGGGTAGAGGTAAGACTAATGAGGCCGTGTCCGTCTGGCCCCCTTTTCATCTACCCTGCAGCAGGCTGAGTCCTGCTCTCTAAACTGCCCCTCTGTCTAAAGGCTCCGATAGCTCCCATGTCACAGGGTGAACTCATATCCTGGTCTGGACCCCCCAGGCCAGCGGATGCCCCGCCTCTTCTACCCACATTACAGTTCTGCTCACTTTCTGCCATCTGGTTGGCTTGCCCATGAGAAGGATGCCACAGAGGGGCCTGGACATCACTGTGGTCCCTGTGGTGTCCCTGTGCCTAGAACTAGCTCAGAACAGGTGTGGCGTGAGTAAGTGAAAGAATGAACGTGGTGAGCACTGAATCAATATTAGCGGTTCCTAATAGTTTGTGCCTTTTTAGGATTTTTCATTATCATTTGGTTTATAGTTACTGCACAGAGTTTTGAGGTTAATGAAGTCATAAAGAATTCTGAAATTGTCTATGAAACTAGTGTGTGTTTATAACTTTTCTAGTGTTAAAATAGTACTTCTAATGGAAAATTTAGAAATTGCATTATTGCATAACAAAAATGAAAATCACCTGTAGTATTTTTTAATATTTTCATTCCATCTCATTTAGGGTTGGGTAAATGCTTAGAATTTTGGCCTTTCACTTTTGTTGTTTGGGTTTTTCAAATTGTGGTAAAATGCACATAACAAAATTTGCCATTTTAACCATTCTATGCCAGGAAGTGCATCCATATTGTTGTGCAATAGCTGTTTTCTTAAACCCACACAATCCTCTCACCTTTTCATCTCTGTTATAACAAAGAATAGTTTCTTGGGAAGGAAAGCATGCTTCTTGACTCCTGAGATGTGTATAAGAGACAGCCCTGCAGGTGTCGGCACAGTGATGGCTGATTCCAAACTTAAGGGACCTTCCCACCTAGGGTTTCAACAGCTCCTGCATTATGTTAGCCACCCCTTGAAGATCAAAAGCTCTTTATCCAAATACCTAGTCAGTTTCTCCCTTTGGATGTCACATGGCCAGGCCAGGACAGATAACATCTCCTTCCGGGATGTTTCACATGAAGCCCAACGAATGGCACCACCACTGGACCAGTTCGTGAAGGATGACACCCTGGCATCATTTTTTATTTCCTTTCTTCTTTGCACCACATACCTACACACGTCTCTCCATCTCTATTACCAACCCTTTGGACCATAGCATCTGCAAACCTAATTTGTTCCTCTGTCGATCCATTCTACTCTCCTTTGGTCTCTTGCCTGGCCTCCCACAGTGCCTTCCCAGACAGGAGCTGTCCTCACTGTGGCTGTGACAACGGAAGGCCAAGCGTGGAGGTCTGGTTTGGCTGCTGGAATGTGTCTGGTTGAAATGCAGCTCGAAGACCCCCACCTCCCCCTGGTCACCAGAGGCAGCTTCTCTGGGAGGTGGGTTTCTCCAAGGGAGGGCGCAGGACAGCAGAGAGCCTCTTGCCACACGCAAGCTCATAGCATCCCTGCAGGTCATTTTCATCTCTCCTCTGTTCTTGCTTCAAATTTCATGGAAAAGCAAAAAAACAAAAAAAGACTTTAGATCTTAGAAGACACCCAAATAAATGATTTCACACTGGGGTAGTGGCATGAGAGGAAAAGACAGCCTCTGACTTTCCTGGCAGGTCAGGGAGAGGCTCTCCGAGGAGGTAGCGTTTAAACTGGCCCCTGTGGACTTGAAGGAGCAAACAGCTAAGGGGACAGCGGGTGCCAGGCCCTGGGAGGCTCACTTGTGACTTTGGTACTGGAGTGGACAATAAGACTGCGTAACAAGTCTAGACTTGAAGGAAGGGAGAGGGGTTGAAAGGTGCCTAAAGGGCTGCTAGCTTTGACCAGCATCATAATTTGACAAAAAGCAGGCTCCAAGCAGGGGAAGTGCCTGCTGCCTGCTAAAAGGCACGGGCCTGTTACTATCAACAAGAATGTATTTACTTAGTCTAACATTTATTGCACAGTTATTAATTGCCATTTACTGTATTAAGCATTTTATGTACATTTTTCACTGACTCCGCACAACATCCAACAGGCTGTACAGGTACTTGCCTTGGTCTTGGTTCACAGACAAGAA